>JANHGO010000039.1:37239547-37396990 GCA_024606505.1 Aquila spilogaster
TTGTAGCTATGTTACAATTAATATGAGAACTTAAAAAAAAAAGAGCACACCCCCCCTACCCCCCAAAAAAGAAAAAGTAATCATAGAATCATAGAATAATTAAGGTTGGAAAAGACCAGTAAGATCATCTAGTCCAACTATCAAATCCAAAAACCAGAGAAAGTAAGAGGATTTTCTCCTTTACCTACTGCAACCCACAAGCCAGATTCTTTCCTCCAGTTCTGCTCACTGTCTACCAGCTGTCTTTGGGTTGGTGGGCTGCAGCAAACCTGTTGCCACTCCCAAGGATCCCTATGGAAAGCATCTTAACATCTGACATTGCCTCTGTGCCTGGCTCTTCCTGAGGGCAGGGGTGCTCACACTGATTGCTCTCTGTGGCAAAGTGAGCTGCCTTCCCTGTCTAGGAATCTGGGCTGCGGACCAAGTGGTTTCTTGAATACTATGGAAAGGAAAAAGCAACGCTTTGGAAAACCAAAATGGGAGATAGGCCTAGGGTGCCTCATGTATGCAAAAGGGACAAAGATGATGATAAGAAGGAGGTTAAGTTCATTTCTTCGTTTAGTTGCTCTCCTTTGCCATTTTCTTCTAGAAAGTGTTTTAGTGAAGAAGCTTTTCTAAGTGATGTAGATGTACTGCATTCTGTTATGACACATGGCAGTTTATAAATGCTTTCTTTTCCTTGCAGATCTATTTCTCTTCCATATTTCAGTTGTTTCAGTAGTTACTCAAAATAAAGTAAAAATTCTTAGGACGTGTTATGAGGAGAATGATGGATTTAATTTCAATGAAAAGATGCTTTTGTGTTGTAAAGGAAAGAGCAAAAATGCATCAGTCTCATGACTTTGAAATTTCCTGACAAGTTCAGGAATGTTTTTTCAAGATTTTCAGCTCATTTATAGCCTGACCTAAAACCATCAGAGGTGATGGAAGTCTTTACGTTGCTTTTAATGTTCTCTGAGTCAGGACCTTGAGCCCTGAGACTTCAGCTCAGTTGTACCAACTTTGTGCACTGCTTAATTAAATAGAGACAATAAATATGCAGCAAGCCACCTGCAAAATCCCTGTGCAGCAATAGGCTCTTAATACCAAAAATGAATAATGTTTTCAGGAACCAGCTTTCTCAAATGATTTCTTTTACAATTATATGGGATGCTTCGTCCCTCACAGTGCTAGGTTTTGTTTCAGTTCAGTGCTCACACACACTACATATATTTTTCTCAATAATTTTATTTTTCTCAAGCAATTGTGTGAGAAAGTGTTTAGGGAAGCAGAGGATATATTTCGTTCAATCTCCCTCTTATCTGACATGTTATAAAGATACAGGTTTTCCCTTGCTATCTGAAGTCCTCAAGTCTAATACGAAAGAAAATAGTCCTACCAAAACATCATGCAAAATCTCGAGTGGGAACATCTCGCAAACAGAGCTAGGGATAAGATACAGTAAAAGCCACTGAGTCCATGAGATCTTCTTAAAATAACTCTATACTTTTCATTGGAACTACAGAAACTTGAAGCACACACATCAGAAAGAGATTATAGCCACTTTCAGCTGGCTTCTCTTCCCTAAACTGTCATCACATTACTTTTTCATGACAACAAATGTCATTGTTTCTACCAGAATATGTGCTTGGGTAGCATAAATCATGGTCACCACTTATACAAGATTGCTGTCCTATTTGCATATTAATAATAATGCTAAGAAATAAGGAGCCATTAAAGCCAACTCTAAATGAAAATGTTTCGAATTTATAAGGAACACATTTTTCATTTCTACACAGTACTTCCTAGAATGTATTATCAGGAAATACAAAATTTTCATGGGCAGCCTTGCTGGTAACTTACTGGGATTCTCTCCACATCAGGAACCCTGAATCAATGCAGTGAGTTAATTACATCTTGACTGCAGATCATAGTTTTGATAAGGACCTTTGGACTAGTCAACATTTTTCTGATTTTGTTCTTTGGTAATTGTCAGTGACAGAACTTAAGAAGCAAGCACACTTCACTGCTGAGCTGCCTATGGAAGAGAATAAGTACGTGGTTCTTTTGATTTAAGTTCGGTCTGTCAAGGAGAAATGTAAGCTGAAAGCCACCAAATGTTAGGCAATAAAAAAAAATGAGACAATTTGTAACTGGGAAGCATAAGTGGATTGAAGCACTGCTTAAAGTACAATTACACTCTTGAGATGTGAATTTGGGAAGAGTACCCATGTGAATGAAGAGTTCGGCTGTTTAAACATATTCAGAGTTCTGCCCTGATTTAGACCGAAGCTACATGCAATTTTTGCATCGCTATATCTTTTATTTCCTAGCATATAGTTCAAGAAATATAATCCTTATTTTAACATTAATGCATTTATACTGACAAAAGTTGATAGAGAATAGCTATCTAAATGGTGTCAGTTGAAGCCCTAATAGTTTCCTGTTGTTATAGCTACCTTTGTATACATAAATATATGCAAATATATATATTATAGAAATAGTGTAAATTGACACAAAAGTTCTGACAAAATCTAATAGAAAAAATATGGCTATGAGAGAGGAATAGCTTTTTGCCATAGTATCAGCTGAAATACTGAATCTCATGCCCATTCTGCTCTCAGCTACAGACAGGTCTTTATGTCCTGTTGAAAACAACTGAGATCAGAGTGAAGGCACTGCAAGCAGTCTGATCAAGAGCCGTCAGATTTCATTTGGACTAAGTCAGCAGAGAAATATCCAGCTCAGTTTTATCCTCAAGCTGTCATCCCCGTATTAAGACTGAGTATAAGGTAGTTCCTCTGAAATGCATAGTTACACTTCTCTGAGAAGACATACCCAACCTCAAGTATCTGCTAGAACTGAAATCTGAGTTTCAGCAAAGAAAACTCATAGTAGGGGTTAGTGGAGAGGCTGTATGCAGTGTGTTTTTGTATGGGAAGGGGATGGGCAAGTGGACAGTCATGCTGAGCACACTTTATTTGAGAGGTATTTAAAAACAAATAACTGCAGATTTTCCAAGTATTCGGTTAATGTCTGTAAGCTATTTCACTAATTTTTCTAATAATGTACTAGCTGCCCCTTGTGACACCACAGGAAAATATCAAATATGTCATCTATGCCTGTAGTGCATTTGTGATGCCATGTGGTATCAGGGACATCCATGTGGCAAATGTGACACAGGACATTCAGGAGACCAGTGTTCTTCTGGGATGGCAGTGGCTGCCAGACAAGCAATGAAGGCTTACATGCATGCAATTGGTCTGAACCTTCTGCATTTGAATATTTCAATGTTAGGCTGAATGAGAAGGACCAATATCCAGTTCTCTTAACATGATCTTCAAAACAGGCTTTCCAAGCTCAGCCTCAAACCGCTTTGGACAGAATGCACTGGCATTGCCGAAATCTGTCCAAGCAGATATATCTCAGCATCTCCTTGGAAATAAAATATCAACTTCCACTTGATATTTCAAAAAAAGGCTGATATCCCAGAGTGCAAATAAAAAATCTTCAAAATCTTCATCCTGTTGAGTGTGTTAAACACAATTATAAGCTGCCACTAACATGGGCACAATAAGTTTTTGTTGAGTTATCAGAATTTTTGATGTTGCTTAAACCCTACATGGACTGGCCTCTAAATCTCATTTTAACCAACAATCCAACATAGATGTGTTGGCTCAGCCTTCATTTGGATGCTACCGATTCATCTGAGGAGTAGCTAAGGCAACCAGCTAATTGCACATGCCAAGAGGCTGAATTAAACTTCACTTCCCAGAGATTCTCAAGTGATTTCAGAATCTTGAAACATCAGATAGATAAGAGAATGTAAATAGTAGACATGCCTCAACATAGCTACTCCGTGCATTCATAATTTGGCATCATTATTTTTAACAATAATGACATAAAAATTCAGGGTTGTTCGATGACAATTTTTATCTAAAACGTTACAAAGACTCTCTCAAGTCCAGAACGGAAAGTGTCTAAGTGAGATTTTCAAGATTTAAATAAATGAAGCGACGTTCAGCTGAAATTATTCAATCCTACTGTACAAGAGCTGTTTTACTCTTTTCAGCAGGCCATCTGAGCCTCGTATGTATAGCGTGTGAAATATTCTCTAGCTGATCTGTAAGAAGTCTGCAGGAGTCATATTCTGTCCAAGTGCTGGGAAGAGAAATTAGTATGAGAAAATCGTCCCTAACAGCTTTCTTGAGTTCTTGTGCTCTTTTTACTCCATTCCTTTATTTTATTTTATTTTATTTTATTTTATTTTATTTTATTTTATTTTATTTTATTTTATTTTATTTTTTTGCATTAAGGAATATAAAGTTTTTTGAGTGGAGAAGCATCAGTTGGTTCAAGTATTAATCCTTCTTTCTGTACTAGCTTCATAACAGATTTAGTAGTTACACAATCTTTCTACATTATAAAACTGAGCAGGTGAAAGCAAGAATGAACTTCTGGCTTAACTGAAGCTGCCTTTTCCACCTGCTGTACTGCAGTGAGATGTGAGAGGGCCATTAGCTTCCTGTGCCAACAGCTTGGGCACCCAGAGGTGCACGGCAAGGATTCGATACTCTGTGCAGTGAGGATGCTCTGCACTGTTGAGGCACTGGGTGCTTCAGGTTGGATGTCCTTGCCACAGCAGCCTTGCAAACTGCAAATGCTTCCAGCCATGCTCACACCTCCCTCCCATCTGTTCCCATGGCTGCCAAACCTTGGATATCACACTGTGCAAAGCACTTTTACTGCCTTTTGCTGCACAATTAACGTGGCAGGGTGCACCTGGAGGGTGTGAGTCATCATCACACAGGGCATTTTGGCAGCAGCTTGAAGTCACAGTCCTGCAGGCACTGTACTTCCTAACCAAATGCAGGTGATGCTGGGAGCTGAACAGTCTCCTTTTTCATTCACAGTGGCTCTGACAAAAATGTCCATGTGTGCTATTAAAGCCCTCTGTGAAAGCTCCTTCAAAGGGACAATGTAGGGAGCTTTCCCCACAATGTAGGCAGAGAGAGGTTCAGGTTACCTGAAGGAAATCTCCAGTGCTTCAGGTATTCCAGTTTTGACAAGGCAAGCCCTGGTAGTCTGCAGCCATCCTGCACTTCCTTCCGCTTGTCCTCATTCCACTCTAGCTCTTCTTCCTCGCGTCTCTCTGACATGCCCATATTTCACCCTTTCACATTAGCCTTATTAGAAGAAATGTCACCACAGATTACCTGAACTCTCTGCAGGCGTAAAGCAGTTTAGAAATGAGATCTTTTTGAGAGCACTCCTGCATCTTGTCTGGATGCAGTCCCAGTCTAATGCAGCATCATGGCAATAAGTGATTTGTGCCTTGAACTGCACTGCGCAGATATGCTTACAGTGATATTGGACTTTACAGCAGCAAAGTCCTAGCAAACAAACCACTAGCTGCATACCTAGCTGTCCCATCTCACTCCTCCTTTCTCAGCAGAAGGGAGACAGCTGAGTTTCTATCAATCACCACTTGTCTGGCAGCAAGCACTATCTTCCTCAACAGTAAGCGTGTTAACCAAATAAGATAAAGCCTTTGTTTGTTCCTCAGCATAGCAAAGCAAACTGTTGCACTGGTGATTCGTCCAACTTATAAATGGGTGTAGCGCTCACCACCTTTTTCTTGCTTCTTCTGTAGACCGTTCCTACTACTGTTCTTACAATCTGTATGTAGGCTTAACGATTTGGCAGCCCAGATAAGTGAAACAATCTGGGTTTTGGTGTTTTTTGTTTTTTTTTTTTTAAAGGCTCAATTTGGGGCTTGTTTGTTTGACTCTTTTTCAAGCTAAACTCCAATTAAACCCTTCTCTGTTTTTACATCCATTCCCATAGGTCTATTCTATCTGCCTGGCAAATCTACTATTCACTCAGTTTTTGTGTTTTTCTCCATGGATTCTGTGCTCAGCTCCGCAGCCCTCAGCTGCTCTCATGATCCTGGATAGCTACAGTATAAGATTCAGGCTGTTCTGTCTCAAAAGGCCACGCAAAGCAATAGTAACCACCAAGTCAAATTCCTCAGCATTGGAGAAATGATTTCTGCATAGTCAGTTGACATCTTTTCAGAAGAAGCACCCTAGAGAATTTGATTTTCTTACTGTTGATTTTTTTTATTCCTACTGAGTCGAGGCTAAAATTCTGGCTAGATGTTCAAATGTTTCATACCCAAGGATATCCAACATTCCCAAATTTGTCACTTCAGTACTGATGTGTAGAAAGCTACACTCTTAGGAATTAGAATGTGAAATCAAAGTGATGTCCTTATACTGATAATAATATCAGTGGCCTGGTATGACTGGAAACAGCGTCCAAGGAAAGGAGAACTCCTCCCCACGCAGCCTGCTATAAGAAATGACACCTGCCTCCCACGAATCAGAGCTGCCTGGATCCCTGCCTGTTCAGAAATGTGTACTAAGAAGATATTCATCTTTGTAATCTCCTGCACGGGCATCCTTATTCCCTGGTGTAATACTTTCCATTTTCCCTTTTCTCTTTCCTTTCTTCTTTCTCTATCTTTTTTTCCTTTTCTGTTTTTTTTTTTTTTATCTCCTTCACACTATGTTCACAACTGTGACTGTGCAAGTACACTGTGTTCAGTCTATTATATGCACATACCATACCATTACATACAATAATGGCAATATAATTGTAAAGTAACAACAGAAACATTTGCTGCATAGAGAAGACCCTAACAGCAGCCTGAGGGCTGTGAATTAACCCACTCATTCTCCTTCAGAGCCATGTCAGGGCATTTTCTTGAAATACAAAGTCATTTGTTGTCAGTCATGTTCACCCTTCACCAAAAGCAAGCACTTAGTGTCTTCCACTACCTAAACCAGATATTTCTTAATTTAGGAATTTACCAGCCCATATAAAAATATTTCAGCACTGTTTGAACAGTAACAAAGCTTGTTTGTTGATCTCTATTATGCGATATGAACAGTCTGGATCAGTTTTTGTTTCAGTTAAACTCTACCTGTCTTCCAAAAACGCATCTGAGCTAAGCTGGTCTCTAGAAGTTTGTGCAGGTGTTGCAGTATATGTGCTCATATTGCCTTAGCCTGCTCTCGGTTGGGTCTATGTATATGTTACTGTCACTGGAGAGTTTCAGTTCATCAACAGCAGCAGTCCCAGACTCTCTGACACTCTCAGAGGGAGTTAACAGCTCTCGTTAACAGCTGGCACACTATTACTGCAGCACTCTAGTATCTTATCTAACAGGATTTTATGGCTATATTTAGTTTAATTGACGAATGTCCTAGAAAAGGAGTAATGACAAGTTTCATTATCAATACATCAGTTCACATAATGACAAAATTTTAGAAAGAAGAAGGAGGGGGCGGAAATAGAAATGGAACCAGAAATTACTTCTGGCAGTGAAAGTCCTTCAGCATTTTGTTGACGTGTTACTTGTATCTAGTCACTGGCTGATATGATCTATGACTAGATCTTTTTCTCCTAGATGCTTTGAAACTCACGGTCAAAACTATGCTGGCTTCCATTGGACAAGCATTTATTTACGGCAGAAGTCTCACTGAAATGCAATGAATTCCCCATGGAGGCAATTTTTTTGCAATGCATTATGACATATATTAAAAAAAAAAATCATTTTGGCATGCGAGAAAAAACATTCTCTTCTGGAAGAAAAAAAATAGCAGAAATCAGACACATGTTTTTTAATTTCAGGTTTTTGTTACCAGATTTTAGGATGATTTGTTTATAGTACCATAAGATAATTCAAGCTGGAAAGACTTAAGAAGGCCTCCGGCCATCCTCCAGCTCCAGAGACCTCAGGGCAGATCTTACAGCATGAAGAATCGGGCAGAGACAAGCCCAGTCTGTGTGCTGGGAGGTGAATTAGTGTGCCACCCTGCTCAGGTTTGTTAGCCTGGCTGATGACTGTTTTATTAGTGTGGCTGTATGGCTTCTGACGGAGAGCTAGCTCCAACAGGAGCCTTCACAGGTTTGGGTACTTCTTAGCTTCTGTGGATGGAAATCTTCAAGACTCTTAGGCCTTTCTGATACTCTGGGAATGCTGTTTTCATTGTTTTTCTTTTTTTTCCCTGAGATAAGGCTGATTGCCCTTCATTTTATATACTTCCTGGGCAGCACATGCTACTTGCCTCTGTAACAACAAGGTTTTCGTTCATAATCCCCATATAGTTAGGAAAGCTGTGTTCAGTGCAGCAGAGATGATGCTTCAGGACCAGTTATATCGTCCTCCTGTTTTCACCTCATTTACATACCTCATGAATATGGTTTCTGTCCCAGCAGGTGTTTCACTAGTCTCGTTTCATATACAGTGGCAGTTTTTCCCCTGCTGATCTTGCTTTGTGGGGAATGGATGAGAGCACAGTGAAAACTGTCTGGACACTTAGTGATTTAAGAGCCCGCTGGCATGAGGCTCACACTGTGGAAACGTCACATATCCTAATCCTTGCATCTCAGGCATCTCTGCTAGGAGCTGTAGTGCTTCCCTGTTCCAGCAGCCTCAGCCAGCTTAATGCTTCATTCCCTAATGCCATTTCACAAGTACCAACCACCTTTTCTTTCAGACTGTCTAACTGATTAACATAAGCAGACTAATGCAGAGAAGTCTGCTAACTTGCATTTACACTCAGCTGCAGTTAGCTGTAAAGGCTGTTACTCCCACTTAAGAATTTTATGTGCCCATAAGCTTGTCTGTTTGTCTTGTGCAGCTGCTAGTGCTGGGGGTTTTCATGGAGTGGAGTCCATTTAATATGTGAAACTGGTGCTTGGCTTTGTGGTATTATGTGCTGCTTTTCTCCCCCACCATTAGGAAGAACTATACTGTTCTTCAAGTTACCACTTGAAGAACAGTTTTAGCACTGAAAAGCAGTTTTAGCACTGGTTTTACAACCAAAATCTAGTAAATGGCTCTTTTATGAATATCTGTCATTATTTACTGAAACTGCTGCTCTGTCTTTATTGGAAAGGACTCTTTCAAACAGAAAATATGTCCTTTACCGACGTAGCATTGGTGTGCCATGTCCTCACCTCCATACTGAAGGCAGACATCTCAGGTAAACCCTACAGTAAATTCATGTGCTAGCCTGTGCACATACAGTGCTCACCAAAATCTGACCAAAAGCTTGGAAGTGTTCTTACACAATGATATAATATTTTCCCTTTGAAATCTTGGAACACCTTAGATTAGGCAACTGAGAAACAATTTTTGCTGCTCTTCATTTGTATTAGTAGTCCCTGGTTGCCCTTTCTTATATATCACTGAAGACACTTGATTACCCTTAGAGGTATCCTTGATTATATTATTTGGTATGGCCATGAAAGCTCTGATTGCTAGGGTGTTCCCAGCTTTTCACTGGCTTTTCTTATACTTCAAAGGTTAATAGTCTGTGGAGAATAGCTTAGAATTTGTACAAAAATAATAATGTGCTCTATGAATCTTACGCTTTTCACTGATTGTCAGTAAAATGTTGCTTCAGCATCAGACAAAATATCTGAGATTTAACTTACACAAAGATACACATTGTACATCATTTGCTTACTGTAGGTTTTGTAGATCCCCAAAAGAAGAAGGAAGAACTGGGCCTTTGGGACATCTTTGCAAAAGCTATTAGGATCATCTGCCATTAAACTCTTGTTGAGATTATAACCCTGACAGCTAGGGTGCTTATCCAGCTACCTAAACAGGATTGCAAACCCTACATTCAGGCACAGATAACTCTCTTCCCAGGGTATTCTTATATGTATTGTCAGCCAGACAATTAAATTATCCACGTCCTTGCTTTGTGATAGTAGAACAGAGCATGAGAGGGGGTGGTGATCAGAATGCAGATGTTAATGGTCCAGATTAACTCTTTGTGAAGGATAATGGATTTTGGCTGAAGGTCCAAGAATTACATTATTCTGATAGACGCAAGAATTTTTCTGTCTTTCTTTTTGGCGACCACATCCTCACTGTACATCACAGGAGTACTTATCTCCCATGAGGTGCCCACAGAATAAGGCTTCTGGCAATCAAAGCTCAATTCCCTGTTTCACCAAGTGCTTAAGAAATAAGGAGTGTTGTTTGTGGTCAGGTGATAAGAAGTACAAAGGATGAGCTGTTGGGGAGTTTGGTATGAGTAAGCTGCCTTCATTTCCCTGAATTTTGCCTAGCCATACAGAGTTTTCTAGAATCTGCAGTATTATGCCAACCCACAGCAATTCTTTGTATTTTCTATTTCCAACCTGCTGTATACAGTGTGAGATACTAAAGAGAAAATCTCTATATGGATCTTCTAGGGAGTCAAATAGATCATCTAGGGAATCAAGACCTGCCTGATGCCTACCTGTGCAACCTGGTCTAGAGAGCCTGCTTTGGCATAGAAGTTGGACTCGATGATCTCTAGAGGTCCCTTCCAACCCCTACAATTCTGTGATTCCATGATTCTGTAATCTAGGCTGCTGCAGTCATTCTCTGCCCTCTCTAAGAAATGAGGGATGTAGTCTTCCTTTAATGGTCTATATAAAATCCTGCTATCAGGGTGGACATACAGAAATGGGAAGTCTTAACAGACAGCATGCTTTTCACATTGCTGTCAGCAACACAGTCTACTCTACATACACTTCAAATAACAAATGCAAACTATTAGATGAAATATCACTAAGCAAAGGCAAAGGTGGATAATTTTAAAGTCATGTGAATTGCTCTATAAATGTCTGTTATCCTCAGTGAGGCTTTTATGTCAATACAAAATGCCATACAGTGTAGCAATGTTTGTTTGTTTCATTCTGAAAAGGCCAATTCTTGAGACAAGACAAATGACAGATGAGCACATCCTTATAGCCAAATATTTGCCAAAAGGAAAATCAATCTTTTCTCCTTTTCTCCTTTTTTTCCTCTTCTTGCCTGCAATAGTTCACTTCAAAGCTAGCAGAAGACTGAGGTAATGTCCCTTATTTCCTGCACCCCAGTTCAGCCAGTGCAATGCCTGATGCATGAGGCCAGCTTCTTTGCTGCTCTAGGAAGATCTAATGATTTACTCGGCCAATAGCACATTCTTTAATGATGATTCCTCAAAACCAGATTTTGTACCATTGTCAAAAGGTGAATCCTGGAGTTCAGCCTGTCCACAGCTTACCCTCAGAGGGCAGATTTCTTCCTCAGAAGGAACACTTCTCACCCTTTAGATGTCTTCATCTGCTCTCTCACAGGAAGCAGGATCCAGCTCCAGATGCCTCTGCGCCAAGAGGAAGGATGGAGGCTGCATTTAGCTGGCTGCCTTGCAAAGGGGAAGATGACTCAGAAAGTCTTTTTTTCTTTTCCTCTAGTGCTGCCCAGTTCCCTAGCCCCTTTCCAAAAAGCAAAGCACGGTTTGCTTCATACTGAGCCTGTGTGAAATGAGAGCCCAGAGGTGGCTGGCTGTGAGCACGCGTGGGTGATCGGGTGCCAGCACAGTCAGTGGTGTCATCTGCACAGATATCATCTGTAGCAGTGGGGTCCCAGCCTGAGCAGTGGCTGGAACTGGCTGAGCCAGAAGGCTAGAGCCTTCTCAAAGCAATCTCACCACATTTGGCAAGCTCGAGGAGAAATTCCGTTGTTATTGCCCGTACAGCATCTGACAAAAAAAAAAAAAAGAGCTAAGCCCTCAAGATTAAAGTGATTATGTTTGGTGAAAACTGGGGAAGAACCAAACAAGCAAACAAAAAACCTGCAGCCTTGTGTAGTTTACATAACTTTCTTGGGGACATTCTTAGTTTCCTTCATTGTAAAATGTATTCAGTCCTGTCTCACAAGTTGGTTACCTTCAGTAGTTTTATTTATGACATCTAAGGAATCTGTCATTCTAAATATCTTTTGGAAAGATGGACAAAAGCAGGGTTGTGCTTGCCAAATGCAGATTAATTCAAGATATTAACAGTGCATCCAACACATTTATAATGAAATGACTTACTATTAATCCCCTCATTAGTAGGATAATTCTCTAAAAATGTATGAGAGAGAAGACAGTTAAGAAGAGAAATGTTCCAAGGGCTTGGAAGTGAATCTTATAAGCAGTATTAGCCTTTAAAGCTCCTGAAATTTAATCAGAAAGATTCCCATAATGTAAAGCTGCCTATAGAACCTCAGCTGAACATGGGCAGCAAATCCACCTGCAGGAAAACCGCATCCATTGCCACCTCTGTGGAAAAGTCTGGACACACCAAGTGCTCCTTTGCGCAGCAATTTATCCACATTTGAGTGTTGATTAACTCTCAGCAAGATGCCCCTTCCAGAAATATGTGTGAGAGAAGAGGAGCAAAGCATCCTCTCTGGTACTGTTGTATGAGAGACTCTAAATAGATGAAGAATCAACATAAAGGTCTGGGTGTTATCTCATGTTATCCCACCCAAATCTGCAATGTTTTGAAATTAAAAAATAATGAAAGCTTCTGTCAATATATACTGAAAAATATTCACAGGTATTTTCTATGCTGGAGTTCATTTGGGAGGAAACATAATTCCTGTAATAAAGGAAATTCAGTTCAATACCAGATGCTTCTAATCTGAATAAGTGAACTAAAGCACGCATAATATGTAAACTGAGAGCACATAATGGAGCTGTGTTTTATCACTTTGTTGTGTTCAAATTATGTAATGCCTTTTTTGTAGAATTTCAATTCAAGGATAAGTGTCCTGAATTGAATTCTGGGTTTGTCACTTTGAAATTCTTGTATTTCCCATGTTGTGATTTACAGAAAACCTTCCCTCCCTCCCAGATCTCTGTGGCACAACTCCTTTCTTGACTTTCAGTCCTGCTCAGAAGGAAACACTTGAGGATTTCATGCAGATTTTCCTTGGGTAGCAGGGTGACTGTATAACCTATCACTGTGACAGGCAGGGATTGCTGCCTTCCACTGCTAATGCACATATGGGCATTGGGAAGAAGGAGTAGCAAAGTATGACAGAGAAAGCAGCACAGTGGAATAGATTAGGGCATGGTGCAAGCCATGCTTGGCTGAAAATACGGCAGTAACATTGATAGATTTACAAACCTTCAGATGTTGATATCCTGTTGTGTGGGATTTTCCATGTTTTGTTGTTGTTGCTGTTTACAACAACATAATTGCTTTAACAGTGCTCTGTTCTGTATTAAAATAACCTTTCTCAAGATCATTGGTAATTGCCCTTAGCTGCCTTGGTTCGGCAATCTTTTACTACTGCAGTAAGGGAGAAGGACCGACTTTGTTTGACGTGGTGTACCCCATGGAAAGATCTTGTCCATACCGCAGGAATTCTACAGAAGCAATATCTTTCTTTTTCACTACAGTCACTTCACCCCAGCTCAGACAGCATAAGAAAAGTAGAATATTGCTTTATGACTTACAATTATTAAGTTACCACTACTTCACAAATATCTGTTTGCTTATGCTCTTTTTAATCCATCTGAACTGAGAATTAAAATTAGCTTAAGTCAACTATGCACTTATATTAGTTAGCATACAACAAAGGCTACAGATTATCATGGTACCTGTTGATGTGCAGTAAAACAAATCCCAGTGCTTCAGATACTCTGGATTGTATGAGCACAGACTTACATTCATCTTAGCACAGCTTTTGTGCTAGCGTAACTATCATAGCTGAGGAGGGATCTGTTTATGGTTATACTGATAAAATCCTTAATATGGATCCATTCCATTGTTGTCAATACTTTTTCCTTTACCTTGCAGATAAAATTAACAGTGAAAGAGCAATATGCCCATTTGGTCATGCTATGGGAAGGACTCTGCTCCGTATATCATACTTTGTAGTGAAAGCAGTTCAATATGTGTATCAACATGGGAACAAGGTGTTTAAATGGAGTGGGAGTAGTGCCTTTTAAAACAGAGATTTGACTATTAGAGCAGCACTACAGTAGTAGCCTTGAGGCAGCGAGGCCCTGGAGGTCTCTGCAAGGCAGAGGAACACAACTCTGCCCATTCCTCTGAGCGGTGAGCTGAGACTGGGATGAGCAGGGCTGATGCTGCGGGTAATTATATGCTTGCAACTCTGATGCTCTGCACAATTTCTCACTATAGAGCTTTGTGAAACCCATTATTTCACTGTTTTTGTGAGCATGAGGTTTCTTGTTACTGCCCAGTTCTGTTTGATGTTTAACCTCACACTTAAAAGATATCACAGGTATCTGCTTAAGCTGATATATCTCCATAACACTGACACAGCAACTTCTATGGGGATTTTCCTTCGAACAGCCTCCCTGATAGCTGAGGCTTAGTTTTATGTTTTCCATCTCTCTGTTGTGGAGCAAGGTGCTTTTCGTGACAATTTCTTTTTATGAGGTCTGTAATTGTCTTCAGACCAACAAATCCCATGGAACAACTTTTCACTTTAACAAATGGTACTGTATAAACCACATCTGTGCCTAATGTGCACTTGGACTGGGGAGTTCTTGGCAACCAGAGCTGAACAGCAAAGCCATCTTTGTTTCCAGTTTTGTTCTCCCATCATCCTTGAGAGTTGCCATCCCACCAGAAAACCTTGATAGCATCCAGAAACACACTTTGGAAAGGTTTTAGAAAGGGCTTCAAATACCTTTTTATAGAGGTAACATTACAATCTCAATTTTTGCAATGGACAGTTGGAAATCCCTGCTTACTTTCTTGAAAGTCTTTAGTGTCTTTTTAAGGTATGTTATTAATAATGCGTAATTTAATTTTTCTATTACTGGCTTTAAAAAAAAAAAAGAAATAAAATTTTAATGGCTGCATTAATATGTGATGTATGAGACAAAAGCTGCTCAGATGAAATCCATTAACAGTTGCAATTAATTTT
Source organism: Aquila spilogaster (assembly GCA_024606505.1). NCBI lineage: Eukaryota > Metazoa > Chordata > Aves > Accipitriformes > Accipitridae > Aquila > Aquila spilogaster. Next base: position 37,254,318 of record JANHGO010000039.1, read on the forward strand.
CTCCTTATCCCTGGTGCCTTCATTTTGTATCCCTGGTCATAAGTCAGTAGACCAAACTTTCTTTGGCCAGATTTTGACACTGAACAGTGACAGGTATCACTGTCAAGCACTGTGCACTTGAGAAAGACAAAGGGAAGCTCACTCTGAATGTCTGCATACTAAACTCTGTTCTTGGACATAAGTGGGCTTGTGCCTATCACAACCCTGCTTTGCAGGGCATCTTGCTTTTACCAGGACGTCTCTTGCAGTGATGTTCAACCTCACCCAGCTGCTGGACCATAGAATGCTTTTTGCTTTGCCTATGCTGCTAAACAAATGAGAATTCAGCGGAATTCAACCCTCAGCTGCCATGGCAGCAGTACAGCTCTTTGGAACAGTTTATATACCATATTTTGAAAGCCCTTGACTCAGAGCAAGATGAAGTCAGAGGTGAAAGCTGCTTCAGAAATTGTACTGGTGACTGTTCTCCAGCTGGACTTTGTGCTGCTGGTCACAGCCCTTTGAACCTGGAGGTTCAGCCAGTTTTCAGACCACCACACTGATGACTTCTCTAGGCTGTACTTCATCAGTTTGTCTGTGAGTGACTGTTGTGACAGCTAGAGTGGAACTTTGTTATTGACTAATGAGCCAAAGAACATTGCCACAACTTGGTCATTTAATGCTATATGCACCCTCATTCATGAATCTGTGGATATCCCTTTCCATACCCCCAAAGTGGATGCACACTACCTTTTCCTAACAGAAATCTTCCAGTCTGTGACATTCTATTGTCAGTATATATATATTCTATACTGACATTCTATTGTCAGTATAGCTTGTGAATGTGCAAAATGCAATACAGTGCTCTAGATATTTCCACAAATAACACTATGTGGTAGAAGGAAACATTTGTGCTTTGAAGGATGGGACATAGCAGAACTCTTTGTGATAGAAGTTTTCTGAAAATGGGACAAAATCCATTAAGATTACAGTGGTTGCAAATACAATTTTCTCTTCTACTTGGGAATGCAGTCAGGTCTCCTGTACAGAGAGCAGTTTTCTGGGCTACAAGAAACTGAGGAGTAGCTCATGGATACGTTGCTCTCCTGTTGAATTCAGGCAAATTACAAGCCTAGATTTTATTTAGAAGTTTAGAACATTTATAAGTTTAAAGCAAAATACAGAAGAACCTAAAAACCTTTGCATGATTTCCAGCGAAGCCATGCAATTACAGTGAGCTCCCTGATCTCTTTCTCAAGCCATAATGTGGATTAATGCTTATTAAATTCAGCCCAGTTTTGCTAAAAGTTTTATGAACTTTATTCAACCTGGAAACTAATTCAATTTTCAGACAGACAGCACAATACCTGGTAGAGAGTGCGTGGGTGGGAAGATGAATATGTGGTAATGACACAGGTTTTCATATCTGTTTGAATTATATTTCAGAAAACAAGAACATTAATAACAGCTGAAGAACTAACATCAGAATCAATTTTGTTCAACAAAGCTTGGGTCGAATATCTGCAGCCCAAAGCTTATGGGAATTTCTGTCTTTGAGACTACTGTCTGAAAACAAAAAGTGAATGTTCAAGCTGCATCTGCAGAAGGAACTGCTTCTTCCTGGCACTCCCACATACTCACTTTTCTTCAAAAGCTGAAATAACTGAAGCTCCCACAAGAGAGATTACATGTTTAGGTCAATTTATTTCTGACTGATGATAAAGTCCTACTGTCAAAGATGGCAAAAAAAAAAGCCAAAAATGTTTACCAAGTAAATAAAAAGTACAGGAATAAGGAACTGGAGTCTGTAGGAGTCCCATCAGCCTGTTGTTGGCAGGGGAACATCCAGGCAGGTAGAGCATTTCTGATTTAAAACTTACATCAAATTGTCCTTTCCTGATGTTTAATGATTAGAGCAATCATAGTTTAGGGCTGTTTATTTTACTTCTCTTTCTGCCTATTCATGATGATAAAGAAAGCAAGGTGCTGCTATACATGTTGAACTCCAGCATAAAATAATTTCTCTCCCCTGGTGGGTTTAGATGGTCGTGTCCATGCCCCGCATGGCTGGTTGATCCAGATGGGTGCTGTTGCAAGGTCATGATGGTGAGCAGAGAGCTGCTCAGCCCCAGATAGCTGTCCAGTATATGGCATATCTTTAGTTGTCACTGTGCCTAACAGCTGGCTTATCTGGGCACAGCTCAGAGTGTGTAAAGGGCTATGATTTTACAAGATCAACTACTCCTTAAATGTAGGCTCACTATGTAAATGTGCAGTCTTCACAAGGTATTGTCCTTTGCTGGGTATTTTCTTTGGCTGATGCCTCGTAAATCTCAGGCATGTTAAAAATCAGTTAACGTGTGTAAATTATGTAAAACTCTTTATGCAGTGAAATAATTTTCAAAGTAGTATTCATTGTTATTAGGGCAGTTTTTCATCATGAAATAATTTTTCAAACAACTTGACTCCATGGACAAAAGAGGCATTTGCAATAGCAAGGCATCATTCTTGTTGCAAATGCGATTGGAAAGCTGAAAGACAAGAGCTCTGTCAAACTTCAAATGATTGAATTGCGGAAGAAATGTAGCTATTTTTGTCTGTTATAAAACAAGCCAGTTGATTTTTTTGAGATGTATTGTCAACTTCTTCCCATAGCTCATATGTAAAGTATATTGAAACTTCAGCATCCTGAATGAAGGAGAATTGTAGCTGCCCTTACTTTGTGCAGGAACAGAAGTTGTCCTTTAGATATTTCTTTTAAACCACAACAAAAAATTTACTTCCAAGTTTTTCTTCACTGCGGTATTATGCAAAATTTTCTCTTTCAGAGTTCTTAACAAATGCTATTGCCAGCACAGAGGAAATGCTTTTCAGTTCCTTATAAAAGGTCTTCCACCATATTCTGGCCTTTTTCAGCAAGTTGTTTTATCAGTGTTGGAGGAGAAGGTAGAAATTCATAAATAATTCAGTTGTATGTGTTTACGCAAAAGCTTTATAGAAATGAATCAGAATTTTGAATGTACCCACACACTGACAGCATTGCTTTGACATCCACCTGAAGGGCAAAATAAACATGCGACTGACACGCTGTGGGCATTCAGTAGGAATGACATAAAGCTGGCTGCTGAATGGGGAGCACTGCTGCTCTGTGCTTGCAAACAGGGCTTTCAGTGACCTGCCCTTTGTCACCAGGTAGAGAAGTTAGAAGCTCCTTTGAGCTTTATTCCCTCTTTTGAGACTCTCCTCATCACAGAATAGCAGTGAGAGCAAGTGAGGCCAGAGTTGCCTGCAGAGTGGAGAAGACTGGGAAGAGTTGTCCAGACTTGGGACGCGGGAGAAGGGCACTAGAGTAACCTGGTACTATTGCTAGGAAGAGAACATAGACTCAGCATTGTCTTTCACAGAATCATAAAACTAGCTGGGTTGGAAGGGACCTTAAAGATTATCTGGTTCCAAACTGCCTCCCATGGGGAGGGTTGCCACCAGGTCAGGCTGCCCAGGGTCTCCATCCAACCTGGCCTCAAATGCTTTTAGGAATGGGGTGTCCACAGCTTCTCTGGGCAAACAGTTTCAGTGCCTCTGAGTAAAGAATTTCCTTCTAACATCTACCCTAAGTCTCCCCTCTTTTAATTTAAAGTCATGCCCCCTTTTTCTATCACTATCAGAGTGTGTAACAAGTCAGTTTCCCTCATGCTTGTAAGCTCCCATCAACTACTGAAAGGCTGCAATGATGTCTCCCTGGAGCCTTTTCTTCTCTGGGCTGAACAAGCCCAACTCCCTCAGCCTTTCTCATAGGAGAGGTGCTCCAGCTCTCTGATTATCTTCATGGCCCTCCTCTGGACCTGCTCCAACAGCTCCACATTTTTCTTGTGCTGGGGGCCCCAGGCCTGAGTACAATACTGCTAGTGGGGTCTTGCAAGGGCAGAGCAGAGAGGGACAATCACCTCCCTCCATCTCTTTGTCCATTCCTAGTGTCTTGGGGCACCTTAGCTCAAACTAAGGCAAGACTAAGTGTAATTTCAAACAAAGAATAAAATTATATGTACTCTGACAAGCAGTGTGGTTTCATGCATAGGCCCACAAGTTATGACTTTTGCACTTGAAAGCCAGTTTAGATTCAAGTATGAATATAAAACTTGTTTTGAAGCAATGCCCTGCATGGATGCTCTTGTTCTTAAACAAATGTGTGCATTCTGATGTTGATTAATCCTTTACAAAGCATGTTACATTTGCATGGAGAGAATGAGGGTGTTCAGAAAAGGAATTCAAGAAACAGCTACTGCATAAGGGTTTGTTTTGCAGTGGCCATTCGGAACAAGTCCCAGTTTTGTTGTTGTCTCTCTTGGATGACCATTTGCTCCACCTTCTCCCATCCTGAATAAATCCATGGTGTATCTCCAGCACAAACAATAATTAATTGCCAAAGTCAGCCCTCAGAAGTTGCTAAGCAACATTACTAGGCCTTAGCGTCACATTCAGCCATATGATACCCCCAGCCCAGCACCCTCCAAAAACTGATCTCACATCCTCAGATCCTGCAGTTTAATTAAGTTCAACTAATAAAAATGACTATTTTGCAATTTAGCTCCAGTTACTCAGTAATTATTCTGAATGTAAAGATTGTTTGTACAGTAGAAACCAATCATTCAGTTAATACCCATTCATTTTAGGTGTTTAAATCCATAATTCCTAATTGAGGTCAGCTGATTTTGTGATTTTAAAGTGTTAGTTGTAATGAATGAACACAAGTACTGACATCATGTAAGTTCTGAGATGCGATAAACATCCATCCTGTAACTGTAGTAACTATGCTTTACAGAATTGAGGCTAAGACTTCCTGATAAAGTATCATTTATTTTTTAGACAGGCATCCTAAGCAAAAACAAGGCCATCAGGGAACTTTCAGCACTTGGGTAAATTCAAAAGTACTGAAACCATCACAAATGCAGGACTGCGTACTCTGTCACCCCATCCTGATGGCAGATCAGACTTCTGGGCTAGGACATCTGATGTTTATGGAGACATACACAACTCTGGCACACTGTGGACCTTGCCCTCTGTATAGAAGGTTAGAGCCCCAGTCTACACAGAGCATGCAAGAAGGGAGGGCACTTCAGCTCTGCTCTATCATGGCAATTAGCTTGCAGGTTCACAGCCAGAGAAGCACTAGCATGGTGGTCATCACTCACCTGAAAAAAACTTCTTCACAGAAAGTGTAACAGAACACTGGAACAGGCTGCCCAGAGAGGTTGTGGGGTCTCCTTCTCTGGAGACCTTCAAAACCTGCCTGGACATGTTCCTATTTGACCTAATCTAGGTGTTTCTGCTCCAGCAGGGAGATTGGACTAGATGATCTTTTGAGGTCCCTTCCAATCCCTGACATTCTGTGATTCTGTGATCTGAATCAAGTTAAGGATGTGTGCTTCTTTGGGAAGTGGAAATACACCTCTGAAATTGGACCATAAGGGGGTAAGATGACAGCAAAATATTTCCAGGTTCAATCACATTTTAATGATGATTATAGCAGAATCTCTTACTGGCTGGCATCATATGCAGTGACAAAGTATTGGACTGCTGTTGAATTGATTCTGGTCTTGCTGAAGTTAATGGCAGTTCTGCCATGACTTCAGTGGAGCTAGGATTTATGTTGTCTGGATGTTTGGTTTTGTATTTGCTCCACTAGACACTGCAGAAAATTTTCAGAAATCCAGCTTGCTCCACTCTGATTGGTATTTGCTGTTCTTCCTCTCTGACTGTTCTTCTAACATTCAGTATAACACTCCACAGCGTACTAGTTTTTATTTCATTTCGTAACTGTGTAGGCAGACTCCAAGTGTCCTATCATGCTCACATGCAGACTATAGACGTTTCTTCTGAATACACAGTAAATATATTGCTCTTTTTGTGATGAGACATAGAGTCTGGAGTAGATCAAAGGTCACCTAAGATCCATGAAGGAGCAGCAGCAGTGCCGTGCCTTGGTTGGCCGCTGAATGCTGGTCCGTGTCACCATCTGTTAGAGCATCAGCCCCTTTGGTGCAGAAGTCATTAGCTTGAGGGACTGATAATGACACAAGTAGCCTTTCCAAGAAGTGTGCTAGGAGGGACCTCATCTTCTTAAAATTCTAGTTTTGTAAGTGAAAATTTCTTTGCCTCAGAGATAGTCATTTTCCACGTATCATTTAACCATGACTATGAAAGATGACTTACCTCTGAGGCTCATAAAAATGTTTTGCCTTTTGACATACATTACACTGTGTAAAACGTTAAGAGATGTGACATATAAAAATTCCCAGAGAAAGGAACCTGGATATTTCCCAGTAGCACTGACCTTCCTGATCCCTTAGAAAAGTCCCTCATCCCTCATTTCTAATGTCACATAATGATCACTAAAGAACACCATGAAAATGAAGATTTTTCACCCATAGAATTATTGAATGGTGGTGTTCTCTTCATTGGTTATGGCAGGAAGACAACAAAAAAAAATATATTGTTAAAGCTAATAAATGAGGAAATCACTATTGTCATAGTCTCGCTCTCACCAAAGAAATGAATCCCATGTGTACTAACCATTGAAGGCATGTTAAGCATTAAACTAAACACAGAGATGATACAGGGCGGAATCCTGGAACACTGGAAGAGTTAAAACATCCTCTGCCTTCAGCAGGATAAAACGTTGAGATTTTATTTGGATCTCCACTCTGAGGTTTTGCATCTCAGAGGCTAGCAGGCATGGCACCGAGAAACATACCTGAATTCCAGCTCCCAAGTGCACATTTAGGCTCTGAAACAAATGGCCTGATTTTCAAAAGGGTTGAACACTTGATGGTTTTTGTGATGACACCATTGCAATGAGTAGTCACTGTATCTCATTGTAACGTACGTGGGCAAGTGAGTATTTAGTCCAAGTAAGCATTATTCACTTTTCCTTTTTGCATCTGTCACATTGCAAAATTTTTTTTAGTAATAAAGTAATAAAAAAACTTACAAAAAATGATATTGTAGAAACCACCTTTTCTCTTCAACGTTTTCTTCCCCATATGTTCAGATTTCGAATAAAATGAGGATTAGCAACTCAGCTGCAGAATTACAAGCAGATGAAAATCAATGATCTACTCTGCTCCCTGCTGCATGGCCTAGATCCTCCAGTGAGAATGCAACAAAATAACTGATTCTGAAGCACGACTTGAATGTATCAATGAAAAAAGGTAATCAGTATTGCATCAAATTTTCTTTTTTTTTTCTCTTTGCACAGTAGAAAATCATTGTGATAATCAAAACATTTTGCAGAAAATGTTCTGTGCTGCTGAATATTGAATATGACTTTTCAATAGATTCAAACTAAAAGTCACTATGGGAATGGAAGGATGCTGTATATACGAAATAAGTAAATAAAGGCCAAAAAAGTGGATCAGTGGAAGATGTTAAATCTTTTTAAAAGTAGGATCAGCTTATAATATGATAGTTATATGTCACGGTTTTACGACATCAGTGGACAAAGGGAAGGCAACCAATGTCATCTTCTTGGACTTGCGCAAGGCCTTTGACACAGTTCCCCACCACATCCTTACCTCTAAATTTGAGAGATATGGATTAGAGTCGTGGACTCTTCGGTTGATAAGGAATTGGTTGGAGGGTTGTAGACAGAGGGTTGTGGTGAATGACATTATGTTCACGTGGATGCCAGGGACAAGTCCCACAGGGGTCTGTCTTGGGACCGTTACTCTTCAACATCTTCATCAATGACATCGATGATGGGCTCGAGTGCACCCTAAGCAAGTTTGCTGATGACATCAAGCTGAGTGGTGTGGTTGACATGTTAGAAGGAAGGGATGCCATCCAGAGGGACCTCAACAAACTCAAAACCTGGACCCATGTGAACATCACAAGGTTCAACACAGCGAAGTGCAAGGTTTTGCACCTGGGTCAGAGTAATTCCAGATACATATAAAGTGTGGGAGAAGAACGCCTTGAGAGCAAACCTGCAGAGAAGGACCTGGGGGTCCTGGTGGATGCAAAACTGAACACTAGCCAGCAGTGTGCTCTTGCAGCTCAGAAGACCAGTGGTATCCTTGGCTCCATCAGAAGAAGTGTGGCCAGCAGGAACAGGGAGGTGATTGTCCCTCTCTACTCTGCTCTCATGAGGCCCCATCTGGAGTACTGCATCCAGGTCTGGGGCCCCCAATACAGGAAAGATGTGGAGCTGTTGAAGAGGGTCCAGAAGAGGACCACAGAGATGATCAGAGGGCTGGAGCATCTCCCTACGAAGACAGGCTGAGGGAGCTAGGCTTGTTCCACCTGGAGAAGAGATGACTGCAAGGAGACCTCATTGCAGAATGGCTTGTATCAGAACAGACACCAAGGATCATCAGTTTCCAACCCCCGGCCACAGGGGGCCATTCTGTGATTCTGATTCTATGGTTATATGATTTTTGTTATCAGTATTCCACATAATAACATCATGTAGTACACTGGGAGTTAAAGAGTTAATGCTGCACTTCCATGAACTGTTGATAGTTCCAGGTATCTGTCTCAGAAGAAAGAACTACAGCTCCCAGCAGACTTCATTATTTCCGTTTCCATTTTCCATTCAGAGGGAAAGATAAACCTGACTGGGAGTCACAAGACTGTATTTTTTTTTTCTCTTTTTCTGCTTGTCTTTGCAGTGTGTGTTCCCTAGCTGTCTCACCTACAGCATGAGAGTAAGGCCTTCGGTTTTGGACGCTCTCTCTCTGATTTGTTTGTTTTAATAGCTTCAGTTCCAATCATATTGTATTATATAGTGCATCCCACTATCATATTTAGTAAATTAGTTTTCTCCCTTAGCTCATTGTCGCTGTTTTCCTCCTGTAGGCCCATCTCTCAGTCTTTCCCTTTTTCCAAGGGTTCATGGGTCCCTTCGCCTTCTTAGTTGTGGAACTAGGCCTAACTGGGCTGGAACCATGACATTATAGAATCATAGATTATAGAATATATTGAGTTGGAAGGGACCATTCAAAGTAATCTAGTCCAATATCCCTGCAAAGAACAGAGACATGCACAGCTAGATCAGCTTGCCCAGGGCTGGTCCAGTCTTACCTTGATGGTCTCCAGGGACGAGACATCTACCACATCTCTGGGCAACCTATTCCACTGCCTCACTGCCCTCACTGTAAAAGGATTTTTCTTTATATCTAGCCTAAATCTACCCTCTTTAACCCTGAAGCCATTTCCCCTTGTTCTATCACAACAGACCCTGCTAAAGAGTCTGTTGCCTTCTTTCCTGTAGCTCCCTGAATACTGATAGCTCCTGTAGCTCCCTGATACTGAAAGGCTGTTATCAGGTTACCTCGCAGCCTTCTCTCCTCCAGGCTGAACAGCCCCATCTTTCTCAGTCTGTCCTCATATGAGAGGTGTTCTATTCCTTGGATCATTTTTGTGGCCCTCCTCTGGATGTGCTCCAGCAGGTCTGTGTCTCTTCTGTACTGAGGACTCCACATCTGGATGCAGTACTCCAGATGAGGCCTTACCAGCACAGAGTAGAGGGGCAGGATCACCTCCCTCGCCCTGCTGGCCACATTTCTTTTGATGCAGCCCAGGATACAGTTGGCTTTCTGGGCTGCGAGGGCACACTGCTGGCTCATGTCCAGTTTCCCATCCACTAATACCCCCAGGTCTTTTTTGGCTCAATCCTTTCATCCCCCATCTTGTATTGGTAGTGGATGTTGCTTCTACCCAGGTGCAAGACCTTTAGCTTGGGTTTGTTGAACCTCATGAGGTTCACAGCTCAAGCCTGTCTAAGTCCCTTTAGATGGCATCCGGTCCCTCTAGTGTGTCAACCACACCCCACAGCTTGGTTGTGGGTAATAAAGGAAACTTTCAAGTAAGCCTCTAAGTTGATTCTTGGTATTTTTGTACAAATAGAAACATAGAATAATTTTGTTTGGAAAAGACCCTTAAGATCATCAAGTCCAACCATTGAGAAGACCATAAAGCAGAACACAGTTTGATCTGAACGTCCCGTTCTCAGAAAAGCAGCTGTCACTTACCTGTGTGTTTGTTTTCTTTGTAAGATCTAACCTGCTACTTAAAGTGTTGCAAAAGTAGCTTAAGTGAAGTCTTGTTTAAGTCTACTGAAACTGAAACATTGCAGCCATGTGTAGATGCACTTAAATCAATTTACAGTTGCCATATAAAATTCCATCCTTTGAATTAAGCTAAATAAACATAAGCCAGTTATAAATCAATTTAACTGTGTCCACATGTAGATTTGCTTAATGTTTAATGAAATTGATTTAAAGAAACAATCCTAGTAAACTACTGCCACTTTCTTTTGCAGGCAAAGCCTATATTATGTTTATTTATTTGGAGCTTGAATTCTGCTGGCACACATATTGAATAGTCAGCATAACTCTACAGCTGCACTGCTGAACATCAACCTGAATTCTTGGTCTTGTTATGAATTTCACTAATAAATTTCCTTGCGTGAAACTGAGTTTCTCCCTCAGTGAGATTTAACCCATGCACTTGTCTTCTCAAATTAGTGGGGATTTTTTGGAGAGTAAGCAGATGAATTTAATCAATATGGGATATTTTAACTCAAGTTTTTGTCCTGCCGTAAGTAACCTAGGCTCCTCACATCTGCAGTTACATTCTTAACATAAGAGTCTAGCTCTTCAGTTTGATTTATGAATACACAAACAAGGGAATTTTATAATTCAATCAGAACAAATGGCTATGTATCGTCTAGCCAGCATGTTCTGGTAGGGTCTCTATTGTGTCTAGGAAATTTATGCTCCCATGAGTTTATGGCTTCAGATGAGAGCAGTCTTTATGTTCGTTCTGATTAAATAAGGTCATTAGTTCTAGGATTGTAGCTCCAACTATTTGTACTTTCAGAAACTGTGTAAAGATTAATTCATCTCTGTGGCGTATGTTTATACTTCAGTGAACAGTTTTGTTTTCCTAACCAGAAGTCATAATATGTTTTTCTTATATGTATGTAATTCATTTTGGTGAATATGTTCAAAAGGCAGCAAGAAAGGAAAATCTCAGACCAATTCTTAGTGTCTTCTCTGAAAATCACAAATTTACATCAATGAGAAACATATATATATATATAAAGCTATTACAAGTATAAAGCTATTACAAGTCCTTATGGACTTCATCTAGTTGGTAGCTGTAGATAATTACAGCTACACTAACACTGCTGCTGTTATGCTCACTGGTGTCACATCTGCACACTGTCCAGTCAGAAAATTCAGTAGGAGCAGGGGGACAGTAAGGTAAAGAAAAATTAGTAGTGATGTGGTCTCTGACAGTCATTTGTTCTGGAATGATTTACACATCTAATAGCAGTTAATGTTGTACATACTCGTTTTTTCATTACTGTACTCTGGGGCAGTACTAGGTTTCTTATTTCACAGTGCTAGATCCTAATGAATTTTTCTGCAGTATTTAAAGTACAGTCTGTGTCAGTCTCTTCTTTGTTGTCTCCACCTGTAGCTTTCTGTGAGTACTCAAAAGGAAACTTAAGCAATAACACAGACCAGGAAAGCAGAAAAACTGTGACAGATGCTGAGTAAAAGCCAGACCCTCAACTCATGCTAGAGATACCGAGTGCAAATCTGTCTGCCAGCTGGTGTCCTCTCAGGGCTGTCATTCTCTGCACAGTGTGAGCATGATATTCTCAGTATAACACTAACACAAGCATCCCAATGCCTTGATGTGTTAAGGGAGAAAAGTTGGAAGGCTATCTTGGACTTTCTATGAGTACTTTCTTAAAACCTGCTTTGGTAAATATAACTTCAGTAAAAATATCCAGATGAAAATACTGAAAGAATGTGATCAGCAGAATAATCAGATATATAGCTACTGACTCAGTTTGTTTTATTATAAAAGATGGAAGTTTTCAGTCAAACTTATCTTATGCTGCTTGAGCTGAGATAGATACTGACAGTAGTAGATGGTTAACCTTTGTGTAGACCAGTTCCAGAATACTCTGTCAGCAGCCATCACAAGTTCGTTGGCATCAGTAAATTAACAAGATTCAGACCACTGTAGTCCCCTGAGACAAAAACCTCCTCATTTTGAGCTGTTCCTGCCCCATCTTTACCTACCTGTCTTTGAGATAAACCCTTTCTCCATCCATTGTTTCTTGTCCTACATCCGCTTTTTAAGCCTCCCAGTTCAGAATATCCCACTGTACTGTCTTTATCTCAGACTCCCCATGTCTCCAGTCTCAGATCTTCCTCTTTTCCTTGACACAGTACTTCCACCTCTGCTTGTCCCAAGCTACTGCCCAGCTCCTTCTGCCACTTCTTCCTTCAGACTTATAACCTCTGGAGTCTCTGAAATGGTTTATTTCTCATACTGCTGGTCCATGAGACAACTGAAAGTGGTCTAGGAAATAATTTCATTTTTAGACAAGATATGCTTTCTACTCAGGTGGTGGCCCACAAGGAATCCAGATGGTTGATAAGTTTTACTGGGCAGAAAACTTAGGAACTGCTGCTCCAGAGTACATTTCCAAGGTTAATTTGACAATAAGCTTTTTCCTACTGCATATGTATATTGAAATATGTAGAAAGATATATTTTTTAAATCTCAAATTCATGGTAGTCAACCTTACAATCCTTTGAATTCACAAAATCATCTATGAATTCATTAACTGTGCACTTTGGACTGACTTCATCTTTCATCCAAGCCATTGACTCTATTTCTGTTCCCCTAACTCATCTATTTTTACACAAGGACTTTGTATGTTATACTTCGTGCTGTACTGGCACACTCACGCTATCTTCCCTTCATTCACTTATGCAGCTTCCAAGCATTGTATATTCCCCAAAACTTCTGTTTTTCATGAGCTTGTTTGCAAGCTCCAGTGCTATTGTCTTTAGACTCAAATCTCCATCTGGCACCCATCCCATTGCTTCCAGGCACATACATTTTCTCATCTTTTTATTTTGCCCTCATAACTACTATTACTCTTGCAACTGTCAGATGTAACTCCCTCTCTGTATGGTTCAGCAGACCTCCTCCTGCAGAAGCAGAGAAGTGCTTGCCTCTGCTTCAGCACCAGCCTCTGCCATGCTGTGTGTTTATGCTGCTGCTCCCTGCTCACCACCACGTGCAGCAGAAGTAAAGTGGCTCCTGGTGACTACAGTGTAAAGCAAATGTTAGCTTTTTAAAGTGATAAACAAGTTTTATCATGTTCTCTTCAGATAATTTATATTCTGGCCTGTTTGGGGAAGCCTTTTTACTTATTTTTTCTACGAAGTCAGAAAACCAAGTTAAAAATGCCGTATTTTTAACATGTTTCTAAACACTGCATGCTTCCCAGTATCTCAAATAGGACTATGCAATTAGGCAATTTAAAAACTTGTCAAAGCTGCAAACAATGCAAGACCAGACAATACGGCATAGACATAACACATTAGACTGAGTGTTAGTTATAAAATAAGAGGCGACATGCATAATAGGGAAAGGAGTGAATTGAGGGCATGGGGTGGAAATGGAGGGCTGAAATTCCTTCAGCAGCCTCAGTGGTTCTTAAACAATTGCATCTAGTTGCGTATTCCAAGCATTTCTGAACTTGTCTTATTGCTCTCTGGGGTGGAAAGCTCTTCAGACTGTGGCTGTTCCTTCAGAAAGTCCAAGTACCCTTTTTCTATTCTGGGCTCAGGCTTATTTTCTGGTTTTCTGTTAACTCATGAACTCGATGCAGGCATGACCTCTGCAGCTGTCAAAAACCAAAGTCATCATGGTCTGACTTCATACATTTTGGCAAACAAACAAGTGAATGTGATTCGCAGCAGAAGTTTGGCTACTGAAGTCAGCTTTAATTCTTGGGTCTCCCTCTGTTCCTTCAGCTGCCAGGCTGCTGGACAGACACAAGCAACATTTACCCCTATTTTCTTTGTTATAACACTCCCAAGTGAAAAAGGCTTTTGCCCAGCTCAAACTGTCTAGTGTCTGATAAAGCTGATATTAATATTTGTTGTATAAAGATCTCTACAAGCCATTAAAAAAAAACCTTTTTCCATTACAGCATACACTCTGTCACTGGGACCCTTCTATCGGTGACCTGCTTTCATAAAGGGCTTCAGGCTCATCAAATTCTTCATTAGCAAAGTGTAGATGAGAAAGGTTGTAGGGCACTCTGGGACCTGTGACAGTTCAGGAGTATCTGACTGAGCATCTTAGTTTTAATTATCTACACAATAGTAAAGACATTGTCAGAACACTGTCCCTTATTGGGAGAGGGAGAATATATTGCCACTTTACCTATAATACTATATTTGATTTCTTCAGATGATAGACAGGGTGCTAACCAAAATCACACAGGAGACCTCTACAAATTCTATCAATTCCTGTTTAATGAGTTAGAATAGTATATACAGGGAGGCAAAAAAAATACAGACATTTATGTAGCATACTCATTTTCATACTTAAAATCTTACTGCAGTAGTTCAAGAAGAGATGGCACTCCCTGTTCACCTCACTGGGGAAACTCAGGGTTTAAATAAGTCTTCTCCGGCTAGTTAAAATTTCTTGGCAGTTCATTACCTTGGTCCTTAATTGCATTCATTTCCCTGTGGATGTTCACTGGAGAGAGATTCTCCATTACATAGCTGCTGGGAGATTTCCAACAATTCACATTTTTTCCACTTAATTTCAGACTCAAATATTGATTCATTTTTGGAATGAACTGATAATAGGACTGAGTGTCTGAGTTGGAGAGTCATATATATGTACGATTGGGTATTGTCAGTATATTCTGTTAATGTATGCCCTATTGAGTGACTGTAATGTCTGACGTCTAAATGAACTCACCAAGCTTTTCCTTCAGAAACAAATCAAAAGAAATAACATGATGATGGCTTAATGCCTCTGAAGGTAATGAAATTGACAGAGTCTTTTGCTCATCGTGTGAGAAGCTGGTGAGAATACAAGATCTGAATGCTGGAGCTAAGCACGGGCTCAAATCCAAAAGTTTGTAGATGGTGGATAAACATTTTCCCCATGTATGCCTAAAATATCACATTGAGATCACTGGGTTTCATGCTATGGTTCAAATAATTTGTGCATATCTGTCAGAATTTTTAACAACTCCAACTTGATTTGGATGTGAAAAAAGAGCCCAAAAGCATTTTCAGGCTCCTTGCTAGGACTTCATTCTACCTATATTGGTTTCTAACCAGTCTTCTGACAACACTCTTTAATGGCAATATCAAACTGAAGTTCAAACACAGATAGCATGGCATCCCTGCTTTAGTCAGCAATAACACTATTAGGACTTTCCTCATTATCACTGTCCAAAAATGACTCCTTAAACTGTCTGAGTATTTTTTAAGGAAAGAAGTGTAAGGCATGATGTGAAGATCCTTGTGGCAATGTCCTCCAGGCTTTCCCCACTCCCAAGTTCTTAACATACTGTCCTCACACACAGTGATGAAAGCTTCTCTGCTGGACTGCCTTAGCTCCTGGCAATTTTTGAATAAGTGGCCCCACTGCACTGGTGTGCTTACACCCACTGAGCCCTTATGTTCTGAGAATTGAAATGATTCTTGCATTCTATCAGAAACCTTCAGATGATGTTAATAATTTACCTTTTCTTGCTATAGAGAGCTGCTATCCTATGCAAAAGGTCTGTTTAAAGTTATCAGATCTTTCAGCCTTAATCATCTGAGAAATGCCTGTTTTCAACTAATGCCTGTCCATTAAAGAGAAATTCAGCCTGAGGGGTGTGTACTTTTTTGAATCCATACCACTATTAGCCAGAGATTGTTACATATCTGGAAACTGTCTACAACATCAGTTAAATCAAAGTAGTATTTTTTTTTCCATCAAGGTACCTTAAGAATTCTCCATAATAGTAACTTTTAGCTTTTCAACAAGACATGTCTGGTTGTGTATGTGTAACATGTTGAAGGAGTTCGTTTCTTCAGTTTGCACTAGAAAGTTGATTTTCCTCCATAAAACTTCAAGATTTTTTTTATCTGTTTGCCGTGTATCTATTGCTTGGATCTGTTACCATCCAGAGCATTACAGATGCTTGATCAGAGAAAACAATTGTGGCAGTAGGGAAGACACCTAGAAAATTAACAAGCTCTTGCAAAGCAGAAAGAAACAAGCGCAGGACGCAGGTAACAACAAAAGTATGAATAATCTCTGTCTGTTGGATATATGACCTTTCAGATATGACTTACCTGTACATCTTCAAAATATTATTCCAGCACCCTTGTAGTTTTGACTGACTTATGACTTCAGGGGTTAGACGTGCCCATAAAGGGAAACAAAATACCAAAGCAATGGTAGCAGCCATGTGTGTAATTTAATATTTAAAAAAAAAATAGCTAGAAAAGCATCCTAACCCCTGAAGCTGGGTTAATACATACACACCAGCAACAATTCACTGGATCCATCGTCATCTTGATGTCAGTATCCTACGGACACCACCAAGCTTTGCAACCTCTTCGCCCATCCTGGGAGTTTGCCTGATGTGATGCAGATATTGGATTGGGCTGCTGAGAAAGCAGCTAGCTCAGGAGAAAGAACTGTGAGAAACCTTGCTGGAGACCTGCCCTTCTATCCTGGGATCCATGCTGTGCTCAAGCCTCATCCTTGGTCCTTGTTTGAGCTGTACTGCAGGTACACTCTGCCTGGCCATGCACCAATTTGATCCTGTCTTCATGGCTTGACTTCCCAGCTTGGTGGCTCAGAGCTTCACCATCACAGTGGACATACCTCCTTGACATTTGTTAACATTCCTTCTTTCATCAGCTAAATAACAATTTGTGATGAAAAAGCAACACATAGCGTCCCAATCAAGCTTACTAACTTGTGCATTTGAGATGGAGGCAGAAGTGGGACAAGAGAAGAAGGTATGATATCCTGGTCAGGAAGTTTTCCAGCATTTAGTACCTTTTCAGATTATTTTCTGCTTCTCGTATGGCAGAACAAGTTGTTTTGTAGGGACATAGAAAATGGAAACTTAGAAAATGTGGTGGTTTTTAACTGATGTCAAATATTTCTGCCTATTATTGCTTCATCTTAATATATTTGCCTAACAGGGCAGAGAAGTCCTTGTCACAGCAGCTTGGGCTTGAACTGAGATCTTTGACACCTTGGGAGCTCATTCTCCTCACAAAGAGACCGAGCACACAAAGATCATCTCTTCTCTTATTTTAAAGGCAGACAGAAATGACTGAAGAAAAATAAGTTCATTGTCCCAAATTGTAAATTCTTGCATTAAGGTTATATTAGTGCATTTCATATTCCTTGTTGCTGTGCTCAGGATCGAAGCATTCTTACAGAGCTCTAGCCAGAAGATAGGGACAGAAAATCTCAGATACTGGGTGAGAGGTTGGAAAACAGGGGAACAGACAATGCCTATGGAAGAGAGGGGACTGATAGTAGAAAAGGAGGAACATCTGAGGGGAAAAAAAGTCAAAGGTAACAAAAGAAGGACAGAGGAGAAGCAGTAGATGGATAGAAGTCACTGTACTCCATAGCTCAACAACCAGTAATTACATTTGTTTTCTTTCAGCTGTCCCATCAGTGCGTCATTCAGGTTATTCACACATCATGCCATTTTGTGAGAGCAGCTTTCATCTGTGCTTCCAACACATGGAGTCACAAACTTCTGTGGGCTCTGAGAAGTCAGACATGATGGCACAGAGGAGGTTTCTGCGAGCACTGATTCTCAGAAGGAAAGTGAGTGCTTTCCTGCAGGGAAACCATCTATTTGGTGTACTTCAGTGCTGAGATAACATTGTAGTATCTGCAAACAAATTATCCATATTGATCTGTCCAACTAGGTGTGTCTGCCAACATGTCATTAACTCTCTGCTACAGCCAGAGGAGACCCAGAAAGCTCATGTAGCTGATAACACAATTTAAATGCATTCTTCCTACTGATACTTCATTCCCCTAAGAACTGTGTGGAATTAGTTTCTCCTTTTACTCCCTTCCTGATTCAACAGATTAATAAACTTGTTGTACCTATTCCAGGAGATAATAAAGTACATTGTTGGAGCTGAAAAGATTACTAGATGCATTATTCACAGCCATTGGTTAAGTTTTTGTACACAAGTAAGATAGACAACTGTAACAACTAAAAAGAATTTAGTGTGGAAAAAAAAATTACAAATATTTAAACTTCTTTGTTTTCTGAAAATGAATCTTGAACTAAAACTAGTCTAAAAAGTTCATGAAAAAACATGGTCTTCCCTCCTTAGCCTAATCCCTTGAAAAGTCTCATCTCTCTTCTTCCGTGTCTTTTGCCTAAACCTTGAAAAACAATTGTCTTCTTAAACTCAGTTCCCTAACAGAGTTTCTTTACTCATCACAGGCTAGCTGCATTTTTTTTAAGGAGAATTTGAAAAATGTACCAATTAATTCCTGAAGTTAAGCACTCAATGTCGGCTTGGAAGCCTGTAACCTATCAGAATTAAGTTTATTTTTATCTAAAACTTCTTCAAGGAGCAGGGGACATCGTTTCAGGGAGTGCTGTTGTCTTGTCCTTTCAGGAACTCCTACATCTGCGGAATAATCTCTGAAGTCCTCTCGTTTAGGTTTGACATATCTTTGATTTTTTCTCTTCAGCTGGCCACAAAGCTCTTGTACTTGCCCCATCACCAGCATGCTCCATTTGACTTCATTCCTTCATAGTATTAGTGTTTACAAGTCCTTTAGCTTGTGTTTTAGCCACTTCCTCCAGCTGAGCAATTGTATGAGCCAGGCAAGAGAGGAAAAGGAGTAGCAGTTCCTTTCAGTCCCTTGCGAGCTTGCAGCAAATAGCTTGCACCTACTCACCTTTCAGAGGTTTTGAAGGAGGGAAGGGCCACCAGGAATCCATTGTGCTGATTGGAAGAGGATGAAGTACAGGAAACACTGTAGAATGAAAAAGAACAAAGGGAAGTCTTCAAACAACATTTTAGTTAAGCGGTAGAATTTCTTGCCTTGGGAAATGGTGGGTGACAGCGGCTTACACAGCTTAAAAAGGACATTTGACAGGTTCTTATATGAGAAATACAATCAAAGGTTTTAAATACAGAGGATGCCCCTAAGCAACAGGCTTTTAGAAACCGGAAGAATATTGCTGGAAAATG
Source organism: Aquila spilogaster (assembly GCA_024606505.1). Taxonomy (NCBI): domain Eukaryota; kingdom Metazoa; phylum Chordata; class Aves; order Accipitriformes; family Accipitridae; genus Aquila; species Aquila spilogaster. The sequence goes on from JANHGO010000039.1 coordinate 37,273,391, forward strand.
TCACGTTTTGTTTGTTCCAGTACTTAACACTCCCCCCTTACAGGTATTTCTGTCCCTTGCTGGAGACACGGTACTGTCAGAGATGGGCAATCGGTTTGACCCAGGACATGTCTTCTTACAATCCTCAGCAAATAACCTACTTAACTGCACTGGGGGGAGGTATTTTTGGCTTGGATTCTTTTCTGGGATAGCAGGTCAGAGGCCAAAATGGGACACTGAGAATGAGGAACAGAAGTTGTTCTGCAAGGTGTTGATTTTTTTTCTTTTCAAAACTTCATATACCAATGTGCTTGGGTTCTTTAAACTCAGCATGAGTTCCCATTTCATCTTGCCTTTTTTCCCTATATAATCTAAAATGACCTAACCATCTAGAGAGTCCTGGATTCCTTTAACCTAACTTCAAGTATCAAGCTAAAGAATCTATATTTGGATCAAGGTCACCATAGGGTCCCTCTGCAGTCAATGAAGAATGTGAGGCAGCCCCAGTGGGTGATTCATACCATAGGTGGGCTGCATCTCCCTCAGGAAGTATGAATTAACTATGTAGAAAGACTAACATGACCTTGTTTCTAATTCAAGCACATCAGCTAAGTGTCTAACTTGTCAGGGCCTCAAGTCAGCTAGGAACATAACTTACTATCCTTGTTCCTGCATTCTAGAGATTTATTATGTGCACGTGTAGTGAAAAGTCACTGGCTCTTTCAGACTTCTAATCCATAGAAACCATGACACAAGTGTTGTGGCAGAAATGTAAAATCAAAATGTACAATAAAAAAAAAAGAAAAGGAAGGACAGTTGGTTGGAATCTTCCAATTCCAATTAGTTTTTATACACAGATGAACATTATCAGGATAAAAAAGAACAAGTTTAATAAGCAGAATAGACCATATATAACACCATGTAAAACAAACAATTTTCCACTACATAGCCAACAGTACAGGTCCTGCTATGATACACGAATAATCATTCTTTATTTTCCAAGTACAGTAAGAAGGAGCCATAAGGGTTTTATTTGCCATACTATTGTTTTATATGTTTCTATTGGAATTCCTTTCTAACTTAGTAATTGAGCTAATTTCATATACAATAAAATGTCATGATAACTTAATTCTGCATTTTGCAAGGAAAGAAAAAGCAGATGCATAAATGAGGTTTCCTGTAAGCAATCAAATGGAATGTGATTCATAAAAATGATCACATAACAATTTTTACTTGTAAAGGACATAGTTACACACTGTTACTGTAACCTTCCTGTAGAAGCATGTTAGAATGCACAGAATTGCTTCTTTCACAAGCAGCAGAGCTCTGGAAACCATTGCTTTTTTTTGTTCTGAAGAGTTTTATTAAAAAAGTAAGATCATTTTTGTTAACTGTTTTGTTAATAGCCACACAGAATATGAGGGTTAAATGCTATTTCTCAAGATTTTACCAAATCAGTTTTCATTTTATGAAGAGATGATTCATAAACATGTTGTGCACTATAGTGGTATACAGAAAAGTAATATTTTTCAGTACTTATTTCAAGTTTCTTTTGTTTGGAATATCCAGATATTCTCATTTTGCAGATAAGACTCTGTTCAAGTATCCTCATATGCATCCAGAGAGGCTCATCTCTATTTCTTCCATGATACTGACCATTTCCCTTGAGAGTGTCACCAAGAACCAACTGACACAGAACTTCATATAAATGCTAGCAGCCATGCTATAATATGCTATGGTATCTATCTGGGAAGACTATGCTAGACTCCACTCCAGTCCCTCCAAAATAAACTTTTCTAATGTGTAGGAGAGACTTCTCATCCCAGAAGTAATCTCAGTCACAAAATGGGTATAACCTCAGTTTGACAGTGGACCCCAACACAAGACCAATAGATCTCAACCTTGACTGTTCATCACATAAGTTAATATGCATCAATACAGTAGTAAAGAGAGATACCTGGACTAGATACCTGTCCGTGGTATCTACATACAATGTAGTTTCCTTAGCCTGATACTTCACTTGGGCACTTTACCAGTTCTTCTGGAGATAGCTGAGGCATGTCTACAAGGTGTTTGTGGTACAATTCCAACCTGTTGACAGAAAAACCCTCTCCCAGTAAGCCATTAAAACAAGGAACAGCTCTCATTGCCCGAGAGATGCTTGTGGATCTTCCATCCTGGCAGTCAGAAATCATGTAGTGAACATTAAGCTGGAGTAGAAAGAGTGAACAGTCTTATTAGTCACTAAATCACAACAGGAGCTTAGGAAGCAAGAAATGTTTGGCCAACTGTGAATATGACAAGAATATTTGCATACCATCAAGCCAGTGTGGTGATATGAACAATAGCTGGAAGTGATTGGAATTGTGATGCTCTGTCTCATGCTAAAGACAGCAGTCCTGTCATTTTTCAGCTTTTTCACTGTTTCTCAGTAACTTGGTGTTCTTCAAAGGTCGTCTATCCCATCTTCAACTCATTCTTACCCATCTTTAGTGTTAAGGCCTGACAGCAGCTCAACCATACCCTGGGAATGATACCAACTGTTCCCACCACGACGCAGAATTGTGTGGGAACACCAAGAGAAACACATGGTCTTACAGAGCTCCTGGAAGAAAGGCTCACCAGCAAAGACTGAAACAGCAAAAAGGGAGCCTGCAAAAAACCTCAGGATGTCATTTTTCTTTTCTCACACTCTCCCCCCCAAAAATAAAAAATCAATAATTCAAAGCAAATGGTAGTGCAATCTGTTCAGAAAAAATTCCAGTGATGATTTCAAGCATATAACATGCCTTCCCACATTAAGGAAACTTTATTTGAAATCTCTTACTCCTGCTAATACAATTTCAAACCCACTGATTTTTGCAAGGTGAGGAATCAAGCGCCAATAAGCAGCTCGCTGTTCTATGATCTTCTTTAAAACAGTTTTTCTATAAAGACAGCGTGTTTCCTAGTAATTTCTCTTTTTTTAAATCATCTTTTCTCCCTTTGTGTCTTTTTTCCCAGAAATTCTATTGCAAGTCAAGACTCAAGACTCAAAACCTCCCAAAGAACAAAACAGTCCAACTAGGAGAAAGAAAGAAGTTTCTGTTATGATAAATCTGTCCCAAAGATACTTCTTTTTATGAGAATATGAACACAGAACCTTTCATCAACATATTTAAACTCAAACCTTCATACGCCTCTCAGCCTGTAGTTATTTATAAAAATAATGATGTCTTACATCTGTCATGATTCTACACTCCTGATTTCATTTGCAGTCATAAGCACATGGGTTAGTGGAGGTACCAGCAGTGCTTAAACTGTGAGCTTTTTGAGAAAAGTGCTGTTTTGTTTGGTCTGTGATTGCACAGTGCCTACTGCAGTCTGATCTGGATAGGTGGCTTCAACTCAAAGACACTATGCCAATACACATAATGATGAGAAAACTACTCCATTCATGTGGGACTGGAGACAGAAGTGATCCTTGGCCTAGCAGCTTCACCACGCTTGGAGCTCGGCAAATAATGAATTCAAAAGTATGGTTTATCTTTTCTTTCCAAGAAGGATTGTCTTGTAGTAAAGCATTGACAGAAACCTCAAAAGACGTTGGTTCAATTTCTGATGTTTTCTACAGATTTCTTGCAAAACAAGAAAAATTGTTCACTAAACTAAAAAGCAGATTATGGAACTTTTTTCTTCTGCTCTGATTTTTAGAAGCACTTGTATTTTGAACGCTCTAAACAGAGAGATCACTTTTGTTTGCTCAGACTAACTCAGAGGGAGTTATATTAGTGGGGATGTTAGACTGTACTGTAGTAAAAATTGAAAACATTAGTGAGCATTCATCAATCAATTGCACTATCTGAGGTTAGATATACGCTCAGTGCTTTGCAAATTGATCAAACATAGACATATTTCTAGGCAAAGAATGATCTTAGAAAATGATGACAGACAGTTGTCTAGAGTAGAGTGACTCAGATTCATAAATTTTACTAATGATTTATTTACCAAAAATGTGTTTGTTCAATAGTCACAGCTCTTCACTGACTTGGCTGATAGCTTAAAAACGAAAAAAATATTGGAAGTATAAAAATGCTGTAATCCAATGTTTTCAAACAAGATGTTTCCATTTTTGCCTTCAAAGTTGCCAACATAAAGAGTAAAAATGAAGGGTAACACTTCTGCACTTCTATTCTGGTCAGCCAAAATATTTAGTAACTCCGACTGATTTCTTTTACAAACTGTTACTCAAAATAAAAATAATTGGGTTTAGCCCAGTAAAAATGTAAGGTAGCAGACACTCAGCTGGTATGGCTTAAAACAGGCAATTAGTAGTAAAGTTGGCATATGTTGTTGGTTGGACTATCTAGCTGGCTGGATATTCTTGGAATTTTTGTAAGCCAAACTATGAAGAAACTGCTTCTAAAGATTTACCGAGCTTTATTGCCATGAATATAAGAGCAAATGTCAAAAACAGAACCAACTTTCTCAAACAAACAACACTGTGTCTCAAAATGTATAAGGAGCTGTACTATTGTCCATATTACCTACTTCTTTTCAGTATTCATCAGATTTGATAAGATATGGTTAGTATCAAGAGAGACTTGGATTCTCATGTATTCCCTATAAAGCCATGGTCTTTATCGAAGACAATCTGGCAATGACATGATGTCACAGCAGTTTTATTATTCCACTTTGGAATATTAGCATTTCTCTTTCTGACTCACTAACGATGTTTGACAGTGCCTAGTGTATCAAGGAGCACTGCCATTCAGTCAGAATTGAAAGGCTCAGTTCGCTTTGACCGAATCACAAGCTCTTTCTGTTGCCAAAACACAACCCCACACATTTTAATGGGCTTTTATTGATCTTAATGGCAGAAGACACTACTAAATGCAAGTCAGCGGAAACAGCAGAAATGATACCTAACCTCCATGGCAGCATGGCCAGAGAGGTGATTCTCCCAATATATATTTTTAATGTCTTGTTTCCTGGGCAAGCACGAAGGCTACATTGCCTATGCCTTAATGTATTCCTGTGTTCTCTGACAATGGCATAAGCCAATAAATAAATAAATAAATAATCAAAACAAACAAACAAAAAAGTATATTCTCAGCACATGTCATCCAGTTTCTGCCAGAGGCTGAGGTAAAGTGCACATGCATCTTACGGGAATGAAAGTGACTGAAGTAAATCATATTATTTTGTCTCTGTAAGTGAAAGGAAGGTTCAATTCATTCAGACAAGCATTACCAACCTAGCCTAACTTCTTCTGACTTCTCTCTGACTGGTTTGACATGGAAGAATGAAAATGAGAAGTTGTTTCAAATACCACATTTTCACCTTGTGGCCCCACCAGAATCTTTCTCCTTTCTCTCCTTATTGACTGACTTTGAGATTTATGTTTGTCCACCAGTGCAGAGCATTTGTTATTCCAGACTGCAGTAAGCTGGTATTTTGGCAAAGCAATTGTTATCTTATGAAGGAAGGAATAAAACATCCTAGTAATTTTTTTTCATAGGTAAGTCAAGGTGAGCTACAAACTTGTATTTCTTGTGAACAACGTGTACATTCCTCAAGGAAGAAAGACTCAAGCTACGGCTGTTTCTTGAATTCACATCCCTGTTTTAATTGTGATCACAACTGAAGCTATCACAGAAGCTGGAAGAATGAAATCAGGAACTAGATTTACCTGTACGTGGTGTAAGTGTGTAAGTTACTTCTAGAGATAAACCATCAGACTCACTGAATTATAAGTACTGCTAACAAAACAAAAAAGAAAAGATTTTGTGTAGCTACTACATCTCCCTGCTCATTCCTCATTAGGAATTATTATTCCAGTCTTGAACAGTATTTCAGTTGGTATTGCTCAGAAACAGACTTATAAGTATACCTAATAAGAAAAAGAAAAAATAAACCTTAAAAGTATAATACAAACAGTAGATGCTTCCTTCTGTTTGGTAGCATTGAAAATGTTGTCAGGAGACTCTTAAAGGGAAAATAGGGATATCTAGAGGAGACAGAGAGGGGAAAATCCCACTAAAGATACAATATAATATGGCAACTCTGAAATTAAAATATTTATCATCATTTAGAGTGCAAATAACACTGAAAATACTGATTTCAGTTTATGAAGGCAGTAAGACAGAAGAAGAATGGGGCATCCTACTGGGAAAATAGCCCCTATCAGGAAACTGAAGATGCTTAGAATTTTCTTTGGCTTCATGACTTATGCACTGTCATGCCATAATTCCTAAGAACTGCAAGAGTTAATTAGGAATTGCAGTGTGGCAATGTGCTATGTGCATTAACTTCGTTGAAAGTAGCTTATTCTGTTCACTAGAATCTCTAGCTTATCTTTTGTGTATCACTGAACAATTTCAAAAAACATTTAACATAACTTGTTATTTAGTTTTCTTCTGTACTACACTGTAGTATCGTGCTATGTAATATATCAGGCAGCCTACCATACAATGCTAAATGTTGTGCACTTTGAAAGTCAGTACACATGAGCTGAGTTGACAGCAACATGAATAGTGCCTGTAGAACATAAGCCAAATATTCTCACTCTCTGTAGCCAGTGTGTGATAGCTGTGAAGGGGTGGAAGCCTCCTTTCCACCACTGCAAATGATCCATCCAGAGCATTGGTGATCTGATATCTTAGGACTAGCATTTCTTATCTCCCTCCATTTCAAATGAGATCAAAGGAAAAAGATGGACCTCAGAAATTCTGAAAATTGGGTATTTAAAGCCCTATATCCTTCACCTTTTTAAACCAGTGTCAGTGTTCTAATGGATTCCAGAGAAAAGTGCACACTTGGAGATATGCTTCTAGACATACTAAGACAAAAAAAAAAAAAATCTGGATTCTTGACCTCATCTCTTTCTGGTAATTTTTTACAAGGGATCAAGTACAAAATACCTACGCTGACAACATTCTACCAACTTCTTGAAGAAAAAAAGATAGAGCCTCTCATTTGCCAATGGAATAGATGAAAAATATAAAAATAGAGAAATTTGAGGGGTCTTCTCAGTGGCTTGAGAGCAGCCCTGAGGAGAAGGATTTGGGGATGTCAGTTGATGAAAGACTCAACATGAGCTGGCAATGTGTGCTTGCAGCCTAGAAGACCAACTGCATCCTCGGCTGCATCAAGAGAAACGTGCCCACCAGGTCAAGGGAGGGGATTCTGTCCCTCTACTCTGCTCTTGTGAGATCCCACCTGGAGTACTATGTCCAGTTCTGGGACCCCCAACACAAGAAAGACATCAAGCTATTGGAATGGGTCCAAAGGAGGGTCATGAAGATGATGGGTCATGAAGGCTGGATCACCTCCCATATGAGGACAGGCTGAGAGAGCTGGGGCTCTTCAGCCTGGTGAAGAGAAGGCTCTGGGGTTATCCTATAGCAGCCTTCCAGTATCTGAAAAGGACCTACAGGAAAGCTGGGGAGGGACTTTTTATAAGGGCAGGTAGCAACAGAACAAGCAGGAATGGTTTTAAACTGGAAGAAGGTAGATTTAGACTAGATATCAGGAAGAAATTCTTTACTGTGGGTGTGGTGAGACACTGGAACAGGTTGCCCAGTGAAGCTGTGGATGCTCCCTCCCTGGAAGCATTCAAGGCCAGGCTGGATGGGACTTTGAACAAGCTAGTCTAGTGGGAGGTGTTCCTGCCTATAGCAAGAGGTTGAAACTAGATGATCTTAAAGGTCCCTTCCAATCCAAACCATTCTATGATTCTGATTCCTTTAATCTTATTTGTATTGATGATTGCCATCAGTAAGTTCACTCAAATGAGACAGGCAAACTGGCCATGTCACAGGCAATAGCACCATTATCACTGACCTTACAGAAATAGGAAAGTTTATACCAGCTCTATGTATCTACAACTGACTTCCATGAAAGACAAACAAGTCCCTACAGACAGACACAAACTGCTAACATGCTACTGTGTTACCAAAGTCTAAAAAGTCTAACCTGGTTCCCCAAAGACAAAATATCCACCAAGCAGCAAATATAAGTTGCTGGTTGCTATATTCTGCTGGTCACAATGTCGTGCAAAAAGCTAAGACCTTATTTCTATAACACAGTGTTTCACTATGATCAGGGGACCACATTTTCCTTTTTTTCTTCTTCCACTTGCACAGCCACACAGAATTTTGCAACTTCAGCTCAGAGGAGTGAAAATCCAGTGTGGCCTTTGGTCCTTTTCAGAAAAAGTTAACAGTGTCCCCACTAATGAAAAAATGCATTCAGTTCTCCCCAGAAGAAACCAGGGAAGAAGTGTTTCCCATGGGGGACTTAGCAGACTTGCTTTTATCAGTGGTCTGTGTAGATTTGTTCTGCTGCGTGTTAGGGAGAATTTTTAATCCTCTTGTACTGTTTCCAGGAGAGAAGGTAGCATTCTGGAGTAAATATATTGCATTCAGGTGTTCAGCTATTTGGATTACACCATCATGGTGTTTGCGGACGTGTGTTGCCATTTTTTTTAATTTATGGTTCAGATAATCTTTCTTTTAACTTCTGGAGTCCAATGGACAACAGCATGAAAGCTCTTTGCTTTGAGTAAAAAAAGTGGGAGACATTTACATGTCAGGGTTTCTGAATCCTGTTGTGTGGACATTCATGCTAAAGGTAGCATGGAAAAATAGGATGCAATTTAGGATCATCTTCTTGAATTCATTTAATCATTTAAATTGCATAGTATCAGACAAGGTGATGCTGTCTGTCTAGTCAAGGAGACTCCACTGTGCATAGAAGTTCTTGCACAATACACTGACAGTTCTTTCAAAAATTATGATTGGATTCTGAGAAACTACATTAAATGTACTTTGTCCTTACATAGAGACATAGAGCTAGTTAAAACTGCCTGCTAGAAGACAGCTAGAATAAACCCTTGTAGTAACTGAAAACAATAGGAAGACGTAGATGCATACATACATAGAATTCCAAAGGAAATTACTATCTTTAATAAATATTTCTTACATGATTTGCAATTCAAATGTTATATTGATGTGTGGGTGCTAGAGAGACCTAAAATAAAAATGACTGGAAAGTAACTATTTTTATTGCAAACAGAAAGAAATGTACAAGGTAATCAAACAGCATATACAATGAAAGTAAATTAGATTTCTGAAACTATTCCTGTTTTTAGTGACTCCCACATGGCATTTGCAACACAAACAAGCAAACTCATTTATTCTACAAATAGCAGTCCCAAATCTTACATCCTCCACATTGCCTTTATACCACTCTAATACCACAGGTGACGTTAAGTCGATGCCTTTCCAGCTAGCTTGCAAAGGGACATCATCACCCTTCATCTGCATCCAGGGTGAGCTAGACGAAAGAGGAGAGTTGGGCATGGGCAGAATATAAATTAATCCTCTGAGCTGGGCAAGGAGCAAAATCAGGCCCAGCCAGCTGCATGTGAAAAAGCATCATCTCCAGGCTGCTCTGACATGTCAAAGGACAGTCAAAATAGTGTTGAAGAAGACAGATCTAGTCTACCTGATATGTTAAGACATAATTCTTTTCCTTTACAAAAAAATAAAATACTCTCACATTTTAATCAAAATTCCCAATTAATGTGAGACAGGTTAGAAATACTGGTGGAAAGCAGGAGTTTTTACCTCAATGGTGATTCATAATAAACTGATCAGACCAAACAGATTGCCTGGGAGACATTTTAACGAATGGCTCTCATTTCTCAGTATTCTTCAGCATTTCAGCTTTCTAAATATTTTTGACTTCGCAACATCAAGAAAACTTGGCAGTTACGTAATCTGAGTTCCCCTCCTGCCTCTCCCATCATTTCCCTGGGTGACCCCAGACAAGTTACTTCATTAATTTTAATTGGATGCTGTCATGAGAAAAGGCTTGTCGGACTGGGCCACAAATCTGCAGGCGTTCAATCCTGGTTCAGGGAAATGCCTAGTAATTCTAGTGGGACTTCTCTCTTGTGGCAAGATCTGCCACAACTGCATGTGCTTAAAAGGCTGCAATAGTTGGATGTTGATTCTGGTCCCATAAAAATTTATTAGAATCTGCTATTAATACTTATCCTCATGTCTGTCACTTGAGCATATTCAAAAAGGGCCTCCCTCAGTCCTTACTGCTTGATACCAATCACAGCAGGCACTGTCAGCTGAATCTGTATTTCTTCTAGCAGCTCTGCCTAAACCACCCAGACTCTGGGCAAGTCTTGGCAAAGAAGGAAAAAGCACAAAATAATGTGTGAATTCTTTTACCCACTGTTGTGCAGCACTAGACACTTGTTTCCCAGAAAATCTTATCTTCTTGTCCCCATCTCAAACTGGGATGTGACCAACCTGTGAGAAGAATAATGCCATACTGGCTTCAGTTGTAGAAGATCTAGTCAAATCTCTCCTTCAGCAATGGAGACCAGAGGCAGTTTAAATAATTCTTACAAGACTCTTAAGAATATTGCAAATAAATGGAATGCAGCACACTGTGAGAGTGCCTGATTTACATATCTTTGTAGAGCAAATTTTGCTATTATAAGTAAAGCAGTAACAATCACTGATTAAACCATATCCTTTTAGATGCATACAAGAGTACAACAAGAATATACGAAAATTCGGGGAAAAAAATATTGGAGCTGTGTAAAATAAAGACGAGAGAGATATTATTAAGCCCTACTGGGACTATTTGCAATTCCTCTCACACTCAGTTCTGGTCCTCAGTAGACTGGGACAAGCACTTGCCATGTGGGAGGGATGAGGGGGATTTATTTGTGAACATTTGCTTTCAAAACTGAGAAATAGCTCTGAAAATATTTGTGACTTCTTTTTATTTACTTATCTGTACACTTTCTTTTTGCAAGTGTTTTTGACTTAAGAGAGTATCTGGAATTTCATTGGACGTGGCCAGTTGTGCTGGTAGCACTGCCTAACTACCTTTAGCATGAGTGTCCACACAACAGGACTCAGAAACCCTGACATGTAAATGTCACCATGCATTTGGATAAGAGAGAATTGTGGTCGCTGTCAAGAATACAAGTTTTCTACTTCTGAACATGCATCATACAGGAGCCTTTAGGCCCTTGGTTTCTGTTTCAGCCCCTACAGTTCCCTGAGTGTTATCTCTTCAGTTGCTTCTCTTCTGCCTTGATTCACCCTATAATTCTACATTTCTTCCCTTTGCATCTGCAACCCTTTATCTGCATCTTATCTTTCCAACCTCTGTTCTCCACCAACCTGCAAAACTTGCCTTTTCTCTTTTCCCAAGCCTCTTCCTTCCCACATACTGCCCAGAAATCCAGATTGCTCTCCCTGTTCATGCACAATGTGAGTCTCAGTGCAATGGACGTTACCTGGTGGTTCAGGCAACCTGAATATGACAGAATATCAAATGATCTGCTTTCTGGGAAAATGCAGAATTTATTCCATGAGAAAGAAAAATATTTTAGTCTAGATAAATCAAAATCTCCCCCATTAAGCAGCATTCAAAACAGTCCTCTATTTTTATGACAATAATGGAAAAATAACCTTAATATTACAACATCAAATAGCTGGTAGTTACTACTTCTGGACACCAGTATTGTTTAATATATTTCATCCTGAAAAACATTCCATCAGTCATTGCCCACAAAACACCATAGCTATACAGCCATCATTTAGCAAAGGGTAGCAAAACTGAAACATCTTATTAGGCTTGTGTTGAACAGAAAAGAACCCTATTTTTTTTTAAGTCTTACTCATAATCCCTTCCTGCAAGAAGACGTGAAGAGCAACATTTATCTTGCTCAGGCAGAAGTGGCTGAGTTTCAACATGTGCTTCCAGAAAGTGCAAGTATTTCTAATGCACTCAGGTCACCTCTGCTTGCTTTCTCCTTAGATTTGACTCCCAGCCCATTAGTCAGAACGATTTCTTTTGTTTTCTGTCAGTGATGTGCAGTGTCTTAATGTCGGCATAGCACATAAAATATTATTATTATCCTCAAGATAAACACAGTGTGTGGTTAAGGGACTGAAATGCCAAGTAACCTACTTCAGTTCCCATTCACAAACAAAAAGGTTTCTGGTATAAATAAGCAAGAAGGGAAGAAGCAGCATGAAGCAAGCAAATTTGTATTGAAGTTGCACTTCAAAGTGAAGATAACATTTTCTAATACATCTCTGACCCAGATCCTCAAAGATATGTAGAAGTTTTACTTCCATGCCTAAATAATTTTAAGGCTGTGAGTAGAGATGACTAAGAAGGATGGCTAAAACTCTGTCCTCCAAACTACATGTGGTCAGTGTATTCATTTAAGTAAAGGCTTGCAAAGGGGAAAATGCTGAAGAGAGTATAATACAGTGTATAAGAAGAAAAATGAAAACATTGTACAAGCTCCTGAGAACGTCTAGGAAATACTTGGGTAGTGGTGAAAGTACTGGTGCAGCTTGGTTTACTGGCTCTTCACACGTATTTCTGCGAATGACTGAAGTAAGGGACGTGATTGTCTCACTGTACACTGCAGTAGCGCTGACTCATTAATGTGTGCAGTTTTGGGTGCCACAGTACAAAAAGGACGTAAAACTATTAGAGAGCATCCAAAGGAGCGTTACAAAGATGGTGAAGAGTTTCGAGGGCAGGATGCATGAGGAGTGGCTGCAGCTCCTCAGAGGGAGCGGAGGGGCAGCACTGAGCTCTGCCCTCTGTGACAGCCACAGGGCCCGAGGGAACGGCATGGAGCCGTGTCAGGGGAGGGGGAGCTGGGGGTTAGGGAGAGGGGCTGCACCAGAGGATCATCAGGCCCTGGAACAGGCTGCCCAGGGCAGTGGGCATGGAAACAAGCTGCCGGAGTTCAAGGAGTGTTTGGACAATACTTTCAGACACAGGGTTTGGATTTTGGATGGTCCTGTGCAAAGCCAACAGTTGGACTCAATGAGCCTTATGGTTCCCTTTCAGCTTGGGATATTCTATGATTCTGTGATTCTACGTGCAGAAGGGAGGGTTCAGCAGGAATGTGAGGAAGAAACAAGCCATCACAGCAAGCTTCCATTTCAGGCAGGAGAGGAATTATTCTGTGGAGTTAAAAGAACCTCTGCATTCTTTCCTAGTCCATCAGTAACAAATCCTAAACAGGATGGTGGAATACTGTTCTGGATGTAATTGACTATTAGTCCACAGAGGTTTTAGATTAAGAACCACTCTCATTAATAGTACAGATATATTTATTGTATACAAATCCCTAGCACAATGTTGGCAGCCTAAAGCCAGTGAACATGGAACTTTGTGCAAAAGAAATCTATTTACATGATGGTTTTACAATTTATTTTTGCTGTGTCATTTCTCTGCACTGATGGATTCCAGGGAAATTGACTATAAAGGAAAACATAAACAACTCTGCAAAGTGTACTTCAGTCTCTGGATTCAGCTCACACCTTAAATTGACCCAGCTTTTGCAGTTGATTACATTACTGTAGAAAAATCCCTTTATTGGCGTAGTGCTGTTACGTATTTCTCATTCAGTTACTTTTTTTTTTTTTCAGAGAATATCAACTTCAGGGAATATTTCCAGTGATATGCTAAGATACAAACAATCTAAATCTTTATTATAGTAGAAAGAGGAGGGACATTCAGCATCTTGGCCTCTGCTGCTGAGCAGTACGTTTTGACACTTCCGATGTTTTAGGTTTTCTCTCTTAATAACAGGGATTAATATAACGTGCCTACAAAGAGATTACGTGAATGAATTAGACAGGAGATTAGGGGGATATCTCATTTTGTGTGCCCATCAAAATAAAACCTCTTCTATTTCAAAGAAAAACAGCCTTCTTTCTCTCTCTCATAGGACCAGATCATTGAATGTACTACAGCAACCACTGGTTTGGAGGAGACTGGTGAACCCAAAGACAATCTACATATCCAGCAAAATCCAATCTGTTGTGCAAAGATCACCTATTCCAGCTAAGAAACTGAGACATGCATTCAGTCCCCAGTTTCTGCAGTCCCTCTCACTTGTGCTACACATCTCTACCAACTTCTAAACCCCATAAAGTGAGCCTACATCAGGGGTTTAGCTGCAGGAGAGCTCCTGCTGGCTCACGGTGAGCAAGTTGCAACAATACCAATTCCTTCTCCTTTGGAGAATCTTAAAATAGCTCGCAAACAGTGTGTCCCCAGCACATCTGGGTGAACAGGTATATTTTTGTGGCTATGTTATGGGTAGCTAAACTAAAATGTTATCTACTCTTCAAGGGTACTCAGAGAATCACAGAAAAAAAACAATTCCCAAGACTGTGCTGTAACCACAAGAAAACCTACCCTATTTGCTACTCTCCCTGCTTTGGTTTAGCATTTCCCAGTAAAATATAGTCATCACACATCTGTTCGGCTCCTTCCATGTCAAGGATCCCAGACTTCTCTAAAAATTGTAAAAGATACTGCTCAGCAGCCACAGTTCCACCCCTTAAGTGCAACCTTCTTGAAGCTGAAATGTAGCCACTGCTTAGCAATCCAGCTCTGTGTAATTCTTGACAGGAAGTGAACAGCGACAAAATGAAACTTCTGGAAAAAGTATTAGCTGATACATGTACAGTAGTTTAAAATGTCAATTGTAGAGAATATAAAACTCGTCCCAGTGCTTGCTGACTTTGCCCTTCACATTTCTCCATTTAATTAGTGTAACTCTACTTACATTGCAATTGCTCTCCATCACTTTTATTTTCTTATTAAGGATTACACATCGAAGTCCAAAAACTGCACCTAGCTACATCTCTTTTTACAGAACTGGAGGGTTTGGCTGGGCCCTGTGGCCACAAAGACCTGCTTTGATATTACAGAGCCAATTCTCTTTCTTCCTTTCCACTCCCTTCCTCCACTCTTCATCAGCTCAGTTAGGTGGTCCTGTCTAGCTCTGACTCCTCTGGAACCAGTTCCTTCTCTGCCATGTGCAGAATGATTCAGGAGGGTGGATTGTCTCTGAAAATAAGATGCACTTAGAGAAAGCTAAGAAGATCCCTTTTTGCCTTTCATATCAGACAGGAGCACTGCTCCAGCTCTCCGCCTTCTGTCTTACAAGCCCATCGTAACCCCATCAAAAAGCACAGATAGATCTATTAACCTTTTGGGAACAATGGAAATCATACATTTTCTCTTAGACAATCAGTGGAAAAGGAAAGAGCAAAAAGTATCTAAAAGAAAGAAAAGATGTAAGGTAGGCTGGGGATGGTCCCACGTAGCTATTGCAGGATAACCAACCCACTGCATAATATTTCTATGACAAGTGCTAATGGGTTTTAAATGTCAGGTGCTGTAGACCATCATCTACGCAAAGAAGTAACCAGTATTTTTTATTTGCTTCACAAAAATAGTTCCCCTCTTGTCGCTGCCTGCTGAACAGCACCTGCCTGGGGTGCACGTGAGTGGGAGAGAAGTGCTGCAGCCTGACTTGCTTGGCAATCAAATGGAGTCCTGCATTCCCTGCATGTCCTTCCCTCCTTGATAATAGGATTAATGCCAATCCCACACATCAGGGTGTGTTCTGAGGTGAACTTACCAGTACAAATCCTTATCATGATCTATCACTAGCACTGGGTAAAGCTGTGACCCATTCTGCTTCCCTGGATAGGGGCTTGAAATTATAAACATGTATTTGCATATCTGTGTATGCATTTACCCCTGTGTAAATCACATGACTGTGCATGTTTGCACTACTATCATTGTGTTGTTTTACCTTTGTCGTATTATGTTTTTTTATCTTTCTTTTAGAAACCTAAGCAAATTAAAACAATGACAAAATGTTTCAGCTGTAGAAGTCATTGCTCCAGTAATGCCTACAGACGTATATGCCAGTGTTTTTTATTCTCACCCATTTGAAGTATCAATTTCTTGCAAACAGCACGTACATATACACATGTACGTGAATATACAGCTTGAAGAGAAATAGTAAGGTCTGTCCCTGAGTCACTTCCTTGACATTTGGTTTTGAAAAATATCTTTGGCAATCATTCAGGACCATGTGGTAGCCAGGGCCACATCCAAACCACCTGAATTTGGACTTCCCTGTTGGCAGTCAGCACTTTGATTATTAATTCACTACAGATGTCAACACGTCTCATCTGGTAGGATCTAATGCCTTGAGTGCAACTTGTCAGTATGCAAGTGCCTCACAGAAAATTCCACGGAAGTTCCCCCTAGATGATACTCAAAGATGAGTTAAGAAAGATGGCTGAAGCAATACTAGAACACTCTCTCTTTTCCAAATACTATGTGGAAATACTGTGCATTCCATGTCATAACAGTCCAATGAAAGCTATTCAAAGTACTCGCAAGGGTGAATCAGCCACTTCAGAAATGAATCTGATACTGACATAGGCTGTACTTCTGTGCTTATAAAGCATTATTAAGATTCCCTTGCATGGCGTAGTAAAAAAAGCAGTGTGTATGTTAGTAGTTAGGCAGAGGGTGAAAACACACAGAATTCCAAGGATGGAACAATACATTCTTGTTGGATTTGGCAAAGCATGATCTTTAGTGATGAAAACCTGAGAAACTTGGGGTCGATCCCACACAGGCTTACACATATGCTTATCTTTATGTATAACTCATGCATGCAAATTGTTACACTTGGCCTCTGTCACGTCTGCTTCAGCGCAGTGTTCTGTGCTGTAAAGCCTGAGGTGTGATCTTGCCATTTTTGGAGTTAATGGGACTTTCCATGTGAGCCAAGTTATCTGTGTGAGCCAGCATCACTGTTCTGTACATGGCTAACATAGTGAATTAGCTACACAGATGTTGTGAACTTTAAAATAGCTTTTTCCTCTAGTTTTGGGACAAGAAAGGAATCTACAGTTAGTAGTGCTATACTATTTTTTGTGAATATATTATTTACTATGGTAACATCTCAAAGCCCAAATGAGGTTCCCATTCAAGGAACACAAGCAATTGCTGCCTGAGTGCAACCATTTTTTGTATTTTTATACAGAACTCTGTATTTGAAACCTCGAAATGGTATAGGTTTGAAATAGTTTGGGCTTAATTGGGAACTCTGTCACCATAATAAGACCTTGATCCTAATATCAGTTCCAGCACTGGCTTAGGTAGGGGTGAGAGATGCATCAGTCGCTTTTCCTCTTTTTGGTTTATTGTCACTCTCCATAGCAAGGCATGTACTTCAAGTCTACACAGTGACTGAAGTTGTGATTTTAAAGAGATTTTATTGTATGGGACATCAGTGCTAGAGCAGGAAGACTTGTCTCTATTCAAGGAAAAAAATAGAAAGTTTATATTTACTGCACAAGAGCCATACAGCATCAAGCAGATGATGATGAGGCAGTTGGGACACAGGCATTTGGTTGCTACATTTGGAATTAGCACAGGATGGTAAAATCACTGATCAGGATTTAATTTCCATTTCTTGTCCTAATTTGCATCTTTGGCCCCATGGGTTTGGAAGCTGACCAGCTGAAGGCTCATGCTATTAAAAGTCCAGTATTTCTTTCTGTCCTCAAAAAGAAAGAGTCAAAGACACACATCTTTCCTCCTGCTTTTTCCTCTCACACATATACACACTCTACAATGTCTAATCCTCAGGAAACAGGCATAAATAATCCAGAACCATTTGTGTCTTATTTAAAGGAGCTTTTCCTTTGGTCTCTTAGGACGATGAAATGGAGCAAAAGTGCCACTCTAATAGAGAAACCCAGAAAAACAAAACAAAACAGGAATCTCTGAAGCCTGAGCACCTCACAAGAGTGGCTTTGAATCTGCATCCACATGGGGATAGGTTCCATGCTACCATCTGCTTAAGAAAAAAAGAAATAAATGGAAGAAACAGAAAATGGTTTACTGCTCTTGTCCTATCAGGGTTGAGTTAAATTGAGGTATCAGCACTACTACAGAATTGTAGGAAAAACAACAAATGGATTAACTGCTGGTCCACCATTCCTGTGCTCTATAATTATTTTATGAAAAACCAGCAGCGCCCACCTAGTCATAAGGAGTTTTATTTGGTGTCTGTAGAAGAATTAGTCCCACTGGGACAGTATAGCCTAGTTTTATGTGGCTGTGTAACGAGGGATCCTCTCACAAGGAGCTGGCACAAGCTGACAGGGAACTCTGATTTCTGTTTGAAATCATTCAGCTTACAGATTTAAACAACTGGCTGAGTTTGGTGACGTGGAGAGAGTGAGAGCTTATATTGCTGCCCAATTTCAGAAGTACATCTGCAACCGTTCCTTTCCATGTGCAACACCTGTGCAAAAAGTGCACTTTACTTGCTCAGATATTCAAAGCATACCTTCACCCGGGGCTATCAATCAAAACATGTCAGGGAGAGAGATCCTGCCCAGAGGGAAGCGGTTAGAGCATGAAGATTGTATTATCGGGCCGCCTCATTTAACATAGCTCCATCCCCAAACAGTAAATAATGTACATGTGGTGGGCATGAGTCATCGCTCCCGCAACCGCGTCAGCGGAGCTCCCTGCTCTGCACGGTTTACGCATTAAAGTGTAAATGAAAGAGAGCTTTTATTATACATCGAATCCGTACGAGGGACCATTCCGAGGCAGTGGCTTAGGGCCGACTCCTCCGCGATCACGGCTCCTGTTGGGCCGAGTGGCTGCGGCACAAGAGGAGGGCGGGAGGAGGGAGGCTTTGCCATTTTTAGCAAAGTGAGCCCATAAACCGGCGCGCACCCTCCTCTTCCTCTCTCGGAGTTGCTTTGTCTCACGGAGGTAGGCTCTGCTATTGCAGCAGCACGGCTCTAAGACCGCGCGGAGCCGGGGGAACTCCCGGTCTCCCGGAGTCACGCCGTTTGCCAGCAGTGCCCGGCTGCCGTCCGCCTCAGGCCGCCCCAGAGGTACCGCTAGAAGGGGGCTGCGCGGAGCCCGCCCCGCAAGGCTGAGTCTCGCTTACGGAGCTCCGCGCCTCCCGCTCCCCGTCGGAGGGGCCACACCTGGCCCAGCCCGGCCCGTCCTTCCCAGCCGGGCGGGGGAAGTTTGCGGGCGGGACGCAGCCGGTGCGGGGAGAGGCGGAGCTGACGCTCCGGCGTTCCTCCCGTCACACGGGGGCTGCGCGTGGGAGAGCCGGCCCAGGTGGAAGGGAGAGCGGCGGGCTGGGGCGGGGCGGGGGAGGGCAGCGGGAGAACGTGGAGGTGGGGACGCGGGAGGGGGCGCGGAGCCGGGCGATGGGAAGGGAGGTGGAGGCTCCGGAGCGCCTCGTCCCCCGGCTCGGGCTCTGACGTGCCGCCTCGGCAGCGGCCCGGCGCCGGCTGCGGGCTGCCCCCGGGGCTTCGCCGAGAGACCGTCGGAAAAGTGCCCCGCGAGCGACTCGGTGCCAGGTCAGCGGGCCGCGTGTTGGGCTGCTCTCGCTGTTTAGGGGTTGCGCTTTGCCCGTTGGTTCCCGGGCGCTACCTGCCGCGCTCGGGAAACTTTGTGCGGTGCGCGGGTAGGGCGGTGTGCGAGCGGCCGGGGGCGGCTGGTTAGGTTGGCCACGAGCCCGGCTGCTGGCAGCGCGTCTGCTGTGTGTACGCTCGGGTTGCGGATCAATATTGATTTGCGGGGCTCAGGTATTAACCGCTCGCGTCTTAGAAGGCTCATTAGTGGTGACTCGTTTCCATGACAACGGGACCCCTCTGAGGCTTCGGGGTTATCTGTTTGCCCGCCTTCGTTTCTTTCCTGTTCATGAGACGGACTCGTACCGCTGTCATGTTTTGCCGCCGAGGAGAAAAACAAGCAATAAAACCGGAGCGATCCGCGGCCCCTGTTCAGCGTTCCCGGCTGCGGTGCCTTCCCGAACGATGCACGGACGGGACTAAGCAGTAGTGTGAGTTGTGCGAGATCTCTTAGTGTTTGTTTTACTTCTCTCCTCTAGCCATAAAGCTCAGACTAAAACATAGTTTGAATCGTCACTTGCTCCGGTTCTCCTTCAAGACGCGAGTCTTGAGAAGTGCGATGTGCGCTGAATTCTTTGTGTGCCGTTGATGAGCGCGGATCCCCCCCGAGAGGCTCTGTGTCGGGATCTCTGTAGTTTATTGCTGCAGCACAGACGTGAGGATCGGCTTGTTGACTTATTGTGTAACTTTGTCACCTTCTTGTGGTGTGACCTTGACAGGTCCTTAACTTCTCTGTAACCTCTGGGGTCTTAACAGAAGGAAACGCTGCCCACTGGTACCTGTGGTGCTCTGAGCTAATCAGGCAAACGGTTCTTCCGAGAAGAAGTACTGTTACACTTGAATGTATTGTTTTGTTATGAGTAGTAAATACATCTTTTGTGTTCCTCTTCTGTAATGACCTAGGTGCAAATCTTCACCCCGCCCCTTTTTTTTTCTTAACTCCAGTCTTCATTTAATATAGTGTAGTCACCCTACCTCTTCAAGATGCTGTGTCCTGTCATTATCCAGTTGAAATCAATAATTCTAATCCCATTTGCGCTAACAACCAGTCCCTGCCTTCTTATATTAACTCTGTGGGGTTCAGGTAAAAATTTAACTCTTTGGCAGTTTTAAATTTGTAGGAGTATCAACTATGACAAAGAGTATAGATCTAGCAAGGAGATAAAATAGTAGAGAAAGAAAAGGCTTTAGAATTGCGTGGTAATCTTGGTCATTTGTCTTAGAATTGCAACCAAAGAGGGACTGAAAAGCCTTTTTTTGAGAGGGAGAGACAGAGAGAATGAGCAAACACACTTTTAACTGTATGTCAAGTTAAACGTCTGAAACGGTTCAACCAGTTTTCATAGTTTTCCAAGAAACATTTTGATATGTAGCATTCTTCATAAAAGCATTGAGAGAGAGCATGTAAGAAATGTTTTAGGATATACATTTCTAAACCTAAATAGCGTCTGATGTTCAACTATAGACTTCTGAGATGATAGCAGTAGTAATAAGTTAGAATGGCAGGAGAACTTCAGTCGGAAGTGTACGTTTCTTTGTTGAAATGCTCCTTTCAAGTGTATAAACCATATCCATTCTAAAATACGTATATCCTTCATACCCTGAGGAAGAACCTATCCCAAGCTCTGTTCAGCAAAGTGCTAAAACATATGCCTCATTCCAAATGCATTAGCATTCTCTAGTATCAGCAGACAAACTGTGCTTCAAGCATTTACTTAAATATTCTAAAGAATCAAGCCTGTGACCTTGTCTTCTTAGCAGCTTGGCAGTGAAACATCTGTCTGAAAATATCTTGGGAACTAAGGACCTTCTGACCATTACCAGCCCTAGTGATGAAACTTAATGACAAACCTTCAGAAAGAAAAAAAAAATAAATGATGTCTGAGTATCTCATCTCCTTTGGTTGTCATTGAATTATGTTTCTATATTGAACTATTAAATTTTTACTACTTTGTGCTGCACAGTCAATGCAGGTAGACAGAATGTGAGCCAGGTTTTATTCTGTGCTTCGTGCCTTCTGTAAAGCTCAGTCTTCTGTTAGTTGTGGTAGTAAGAACAACAGATATTCCAGTTCAGTTCTCAGACCCTGGTTGCTGTGAGCGGGCAGGTAAATATGTATTTCTTAACCTGGTAACAGAGTGGCAAGAAAGATACTTTTTGTAAAGTCTGTATGATTTCTGTAGTTGCTTTTGAGAATACTGTTCTCTGAAGATGTATAATTGTGTAAGCTGCTACTGCTAAAGGTGTTCTGTTTGAAGAAGCAGAGGGAAAAAAGCAAATAGACATGAAGACTAAATCCATAGGTTTAGATGATAATGTGGGTTCTGTATATTACACCAACATAACTTGGTTATAATGTACTGTTTGGTTTTTGTTTGTTTGTTTTTTAAATAAACTAAAGTGTTTCTGGGAATGTTCATATTCAAGCTACATATTACTCAAGCTGTATGTTGCTTCAACTTTACTGGCAGGTAGAAGTAAACTTAGCATTGTCTCTCTGGTACTGGAAGTCCTTCAGGTGGTTTGGGAAAAAAAAAGCAAATACTGGAGATGGTTGGGCTGCTTTCTCTGTAACTGATCTGCTTTGGGCAAATTGCTTTATCCCCCTATTTAATCTTTTCTCCATTCATCATCTCCCTTCTTATCTTCAGGCTTGTTTGTTTGGAGTGTAGGTTCTTCAGTGTAAAATCTTTTGTGCAGGTATGGTGCCCAGACAGATCTCTGTTGGAGCAGCAAAATGTTACTGCAGGACAATAATGAGAAACAATAGCCAATATTTTTCATGTATCAGTCACCAAGGTGTTTGTTTCTGCTGCTAGTGCCCTTATGTTCTATTTGCTAAAACTTCCAGAGAAAAAGTTCACAGATGTAGATTTTGAGTAGTGGCTCATTCCTGCTTTTCTTGTACATGTATATTTGCTGTCAGGGCGGATGTACTAGACTCCTGGAGGTAAAAATAAGGCAGTCATAACTTTAAAATTTGTGTGTTGGTGGCAAGAGGCTCATCAACAGCAGAAATGAGCTCTGAAGAAATGAAGTAGAATCCGTATTATCTATTTATTCATTCTTTCTCTTTTTCCTGTGTTTGTAGGTGGGAGAAAGGCAGATGAGTTTCCAAGTTTCCTTTTCAAGCTTGTAAAGCACACAGCTTCATATAACAGCAGTAAGTAATGGCATTAGGAAGGTATGAGAGCTGTCACTGTATTATTCCAGCTGGGTGCTTAATTATGCTCTCGATAAACTACTGTAAGAATGTTTATACTTCAAAATATGATATACTTGTGGTAAATCCAGCTACAACTTCTTTGTTTTGTCTTACTTGTTAAAGGATATTGGAGATTTCTGATGAACGGGGCTTTTCGGCTGAGGTTTTTTTCTAGAAAAGGTTTACAGATGAAAACTGATTTTTTTAACTAATCACATTTCTGCTGTAGATGATAAATCAACTTCTTTTGTCAGGATTTAGCTTCTGTTTTGTTCATCTTATTCCTCTTAAAGATGAGAACTTTTACTTAGGAAGACCTAGAAAAGCTCTTTTCCATCTTTTCATTTACTTGCCTTGTTTTTAATGAATTCTGTACAATGATTTCAAAGCGAATAGAATTTTAAGGCACAAATATGAAACAACCTAAAGGATTTTTTATCTTTTTTTTTAATATGAAAAGAACAGGTCTCTAACACACCTGATGTTGCGAGTGTGCAAGTTGACAGACACAAATTCACTAGTGATTCTGGAAGTTTTGGACCTGGGTCTGTTTCCTACTTATGAGATGGACAGATGAAAGGAGATAACAGCTCAGATTTGTTACCTACAAATCTTTTTGCCCAAACAATGGAGTTCAGTGGCTGTAGGGCTCAGCCAGTGGTCAATTTGTATATCACTGCAATATAAACTGTAGGAACTCTGAAGGGAAAGGCGAATCTTCCTTCTCACAAAGTCTCACTCAACGTGATATGGACTTCTGCATGAATGAAGAGAATACTTGGAAGCTTATAAGGACTTAAAATTCAGGAAGGAATATGGCGCTCTGTGAAGACAGACATTTCAAAAGATTTGTCCAGATACTAGGGGTGTGGGTAGTAACAATGGTGTTAATGGTCACCAGAAGCCCAGTAAAAGTGGAATCAAACCTGAGAGTGAGCTGACTATGTTGCCTTACTACTTCAGAAACGCCAAACAAAACGATCAGTTTCAAAGGCCCTGAAAATAAAGCTATCTGCTGGCTTCTATAGATTCATCAGCATGAAGTCTTCATGATCTACATGCCTTGCTTAGCCTGAGTTATAAAGAGCTCATCCTCCTGGGGTTGGAAATGTTTGTGGTGCAGTTTTAAATCAGAGAGGGTGTCTGCTCTTGAGAGGGGGGAAAAAGACATGTGGCAAACAGTTTGTGTTTGGATGCCAGAACGTACAACATGGCAGATAATAAGCAATAGACTTAAGTATCCTCTACCATCTTGAAAATCTAAGAACAGCATAGCACAACCTTTGGAGCGGTTAATTTGCTTTAAATCTGATTATTTCTCTTTTTAATAATGGCGGGAAAAATAAAGGCAAATTAATCTATTAGCAGTTTTTACAGTAGAGGATTTCTGCTTTTATTGCTACCCTAGATGAACGTACACTGCACACCAAAATGGAAATGAGGAACACTCCCACCCTCAAGAAATTGGTACCAGCATGCAGTACAGATAGTATTCCCATGTACACTTCAATAACCCCTGTCAATGTAGAAAGTCCACAGAGGAGCCACTGAGTACTTCAGGTGACATCACAACCTTTTGATGCTGATGATGCATCTGAATGCCTCATCTTCAGCTCACATAGTACATCACTGCTTTTGTGGTAGGACTGATCTGCCTGATTTCTTCACTTGCAGGATATAGGCTCTGAGCACAACAGCTGATGGATCTACCTGGCAGTTTGCACGGAGTGGAAGCTGAGGCACTGATTTTCTATGTTCTGTGGAGATAAGCAGGGAGAGACGTGACGTCTGTGTGCACAGCAGCCCCAGCAGCAGCATTCGTGCTTCTCCCTTTGAGTCTCTTGATTTGTAGGCTGACCTTTTCACGACGGTGAAGCTTAGCAGGCCCACACGATTTTGTCACTTTATGCTGGGATGTCTGATGTTGCAGACAGGGAGTCTGTTCCTGTTCTATTTGGAGTCAAGGGCAAAATTCTCACTAATTTCCATAGGAACAAGTTGTGTTCCTAAACATGCTTCAGTAGCTAGAAAGAAACTTCCTAATAAAGGACCAGACTATAACACTGCGCATAACAGTGAGCACTGTTTTATGCTTCAAACCCCTGGACAGTAATATGCTTGCAGACCAAGCATTGCAAACAACAAACCTCAGGGCATTCCTGGAAGGACTGTGGAGGATTGCCAGCTCTCAGTTTGCGCTGAGAAACAATTGAGTCTTGATCATGTTACTGATAAAAAAAACCACTTATTTTAATAGGCACTATTCAGTCCATTAGAATTTCATTCCTGATACAATCTAGAAGTAATGAAGTTTGACTTAGTGGCATTACGCAAAGGATTCACTACCTCAAATGGAAAAGGCAGAGGGATTTCAGTTTACCTGGAGAAGGAAAAGGCTCAGCACTGATGGAGGAGACATTTGGAAGATACCAAACTTCGGACTGCATCCTGTTGTCTGGAGTTGTGATACTTTAGACACATTCCTAGGCAATTGTCCTCCCACTTGAGTATTAGTTCTTCTTCTTTTTCTCTCTCTCTCTTTTTTTTTCTTACTTCTCTTAATCTTACCATTGGTGGTTACCTTGCTGTCATTCCTATGGCTCACTTAATAGAGAAACTTGTTCAGTTACAGGCTTTTTCTCTGGGAGGAGCTGAAGTGAAGCACCTAGAACCCATTGGAGGAAGGCGTTTCCAAAAATGTATTTTGCCCAGCTCTGCAGCTCCATGATTGCTTTTCAAAATCTCTGTATTTCATTAATTTTGCTGCTAGAGAGCTACTGTTCTGTACAAAGCTATCAAGGTATAAGGAGGTAGTTGCCTGAGTCATATACTCTGCACATTTGTTGTCTGTGCAGCATTCCCAAATATGAAGATGCCAGGACTGATTTTTCCCTACTGTTTTCAGCCTGTGGTAATTTGAACACCTCTTGCTTTGTTAAACATGCTTCATCTGGTAATCTCCCATCTTGCATTGGTTTGCTTTTTGTGGTAAGAATTTGAGAGATTTTTGTGTTCTTGCCCCAGCCAGTACTAACAGCATCAACCTCTGACCAACAATACTTACACTTTAAAATTATGTCACTTTCCCATTATGTCACTTCCCAGATAGTTCATCCTACTATTCAAAAACATAGGTAGAGTTCTGCAGAGGTAAACTTTTCCAAGGAGATTGCATTCTTTTTAGATACTTTATCTTGAGTGGAAAATAGGAATTTTCAGTACATGTTAACATCCAAAATACTGACTTTTTTTCTACATGGTTAAGGATGAGGTCTTTCTGTCTTTCTGTTTTGTCTTGTCTTTTCAGCATTACCATGGTGTGTAGTTTGGACAGAAAGCTACCAAAATGGATTAAATGAGAAGTTATTCACACAAAATATCCCCAAATATAGGAATTGAATACAAAGCTGTATTTACTGATTTATTGTAAAGCTGTAAAAGACAACATAAATCTAAGGCAGAAGTAGTATTAGCTCATACACTGAGACTTCACGGAGAACTTAAACTATCCAAAATGATAGGAAACTGAATAATGATATCTTTACAGTACAGACTTCACTGCTGTTTTGTGAAAAATGTTAATGCTCATTCTTCTAAATACAACATTTTCCATTGTACCAAGTGTTATCCCCTTCAGATACAGACATATAGGAGCTCTGACATGAGTGGAGCACTAGTTGCATTTATGGCTTAGTGAAAATGTTGAGCGTTGATGTATTGGGCTAGAACTGAAAAGTTATGAGAGAACTAGGTCTGGGCTATTCTCCATACTGGAACCATGTTTCTGAAATAAGTTCAACATAATCATCCTTGTTATCTTTTTTTGATTGTATGGAGTTTGAGTAATTCATTGCGATCCTGTTGTAAAGTATGGTGACACAGCAGTATTTCCCTGATTAAGACAGTGCTGAAATTTCATACTTAGAAGTACTATTGGCAGGGATTTAGAAAGCTGGATTCTAGCCAGAGAATAAACAATCCTCTGGAGCCAACTATGCAAGGAGATTCTATATACACAAGTCAGAGACTGTTAATTATTGCTTTGTGTTGCAGACTCTCTTCTGTGTTTGGATATATCTGTGAATTCCCACACGAAGTAATTCAGTAGCTATGCAACCAGTGCACGGGCATTGGGGCATTAGCCAGTGCAGTGGTTACTCGATCACATTCTGACCTGTGGCTTTTCCAGGACTTGTGGCAAACGGAAAGGATCCTTTGGGCTCAGTGCTGTTCTGCTTCTAATCTGTGATTTACAACACCCCTCGAGTTGTTCTATTGCTGAAAAAGTGGCAAAGTGTACAAATCATGTGCGGTATGAACCTGTGCTGCAGAGATCGGATTCAGTCACTCTTAGCTATTTCCCATTCCTATTCTCTCCTTTTTTTTTTTTTTTTAATACTCTTTGTGCACTCTGCCATTCATCTGTTGACTGTAGAGATGTATACGTTACATAAGAAACTGGCCCACATTACACATTGCTGGAATTTGCTTTTTAGGAGCTTCATAAATAGAACTGTATTCAAAAATTAAAAGCTCATCTTGGATGAAAAAAACATTTCACTTTTTTTCCCCTCACCTCCTCCCCATTCAGAGTAGAAGAGCACAGGTGAAGAATTACGAAACAAGGCTCAAACTTTTATTTTTAATTTGAAATAACTATTTTCAAGACACAGACCTTAATTTTATAAGACCATGGACAAATTCCTATTTATTTGAATGGTATCAGAGTCAAGCCCCAGCTGTGTGAGTGATGCTATCATGAAAGCAAAGCCAAACCCATTCTGAGTCCCCTCTGCAGGAATCAGGATGGAACTATTGGCCAATAATCTAAATAAAACAATGTGAAATTTGTGAAGAAGGGAATGGATACTAATAATACTTCTTTTACCTTTCTGCTCTTCATCGCTAGCATCCTATGTTTTTGTGGTCATTCTCAGCAGAGGACTGTTCAGTCCATTAATTGTTTTTCTTAGACAGACTCTATCTTCTCTCTCATAATGACATATTCATAGCATGGAAAGTCCAACTTTGGTCTCTTGACCCCTAAGGCCATAGTCTGAAGCTTCCTTTCTTCTTTTTCCCAGAATCTATTAAATTCAAGAGAAATTAATGTATCTACATGCACACATATAGGCATATGTGCATAGCTTTCATTTAAATGAATTTGCATAATATATGTTCATTTTGTACTTTTGTAATTGTTCTAGTCTCTCAGTGATATACAAGGGGTACAACAAGTTTACTGTTTATGGCAAATTTTGATCCAGACTTCGAAACGGTTATAATAACTTCTTCCAATTCCACCTAGCTTCTCCCTACCTCTTCTGACTTAAGGCTACAGTGGAAGATTAACAGTAGCTTAAACACAAATCCAAATGACTGACTACTGCTAGGAACAAAATTTAATACTTTACCTATTAAACGTAAGTAACAGCTTCCTAAACTTCCTGTGTTGATGGAACTGAAATATGGAATAAACATATTCATGATAGTTTGTTTAAAACATTTAATAGATTGTTTTTTTTCCTTTTGTTCTCTGAAATATGGTGTTTAATCCAATAGTACAATCTAATCACTGGTATTTATAGTCCAGCCTTAAAACATCAAGTAAGAGCTCTAAACATACACACGTGTTTTTCAGATGTGCTCTGTACTGCACCTGTCTCACAGTAAACCCTAGTGAAGACTCTTGGTGCTCAGTGCTTTTTAAGGAAAGATGAGAGAAGCAATATTCTCAGTGCATTCAGCACCTTTCTTAAGCAGGCTGTGTTTATAGTGGTGTCTGTTTTGAAAATGAGGCCTTAAAAGCAAGCACTGTTTTTGCAACTTTCTGCAAAAAAACAAAAGCCATGGATAACATTTAAATAATGCAAATGACGCTGTAGTGCTATCACTTAACAATCAAAACTAAGTATTCTTTTCCTTTCTTCCTTTCCTGTTCCATCTACCTTCTCAATCATGTCTCTTTCTCTTCTTGTCTTCTCAGATGGGTTTGGGCAGGCACATAGTGGAGAGCTATATGGGACATCTGTCTTTTGTTTTTTTTTTTTAATAAATTACCAAAATCAAGACTATGTTTTGTAGCATACTGATGTCATGGGCTGGATCAGTAAAGTTTTGGTGTCCAGACGCTGCCTGCAAACTTCTAAAATCTGCCCAACTTCTGTCTCAAAAAACTTTTATTGTACTTTCTTCCACGAGTGTCTAGCCTAGCTAATGGTATTAGGAACAGTGGCAGTAGTTTTGTTTCATACAATCCTGATCAAAAAAGGAAAATCCTCTTCCTCTTTCATGAGCCTAATCTCTATTTCCTTTAGTTTTTACTTCACTTTCCTTTTGTCTGATTTGAAGTAAATGTTTTGGTGTTTTAATTTCAAGCACCAAAACTAAACAAATGTTTATTTCATTTCAACAGGAAGGTCTTCACTAATTTTTTCCAACTCTGCTTCCAAAACAACAAAAATCAGTTGGTTGCATAGCATCATTAGAGAATTTATATGTGGCACAGGATGGCCTTCCAAAAGAACACCTTTTTTTTCTCATGAATTGAGATTTTGAGCACATAAAACAATCACTCTGGTTCCATAGTCATTGTTGTAGCGAGTCCTCTTTGCTGAAAGTGAATTCCTGTCTTCTTGCACAAGAGCTTCTTCCACGACTGTGAAGCCAGAGAGACTTGCAGTTAGTGAAGGCTTTAGGAAACCATTGTGATGGAATGAGAGGGTTGGAAAAATCTTGTTTTAAGGAAATAAACTACACATATCATTTTCTTGGAAATGAAGCTAAGTCATGATCTGTAAGGATCTTTATAATTTGAATTCTATACCCATACTGGCAATGCTTGCCATAGAATCGCTTTGTTGCACAAGTCCAAATAAAGTGTTTTTAATATGAAATATGTATTAAAAAATAATTTTACAGATACCAACTGGATCATATAGCAGCATTATCTCACATGTAGATTGTGTATCCATGCTGGTTACAACCCATCAGTACAAAGATTTTGTTCCTTTTGGGAGGCTAGTGGGCCTGGAAGAGGAAGTTGCTTGAATTAAATTACCTAGCTATTAGTAGCAAAGTAGACCCAATGAAGTAAGCCATCTGTTGCACTCAGAGCCTGGATTTTGAAGCACTGAGTGATGATGGATGCAACTGAAGTTCATTGGGATGACAGTAACTGAGACTTTCCTGCATCTGTGAAAGGGATCCAGACCTTACAGCAAGACTAAACTTGTCAGTGTTTTAAAATACATAAATCACTTCAATATTACTGAGGTGCTTTATTCTATCACGAGAGTGAAGGATCTCTGAAAATGCAGTTTTATAAGTAATTAGCTGTGGATCTCCCCCATTAGAAGGCTGAAATAATGTCTGAAGAACATGCTTTTGTAAGCTAGAGGTGATGAAGTCTCACAGTCAACAAATAAATGAAAATGCAGTAGAAAGCAGAACTCTCAAAACACGCAGGTAATCAGAAAGACAAAAGTAAGGCATAAGTATATGTACTGAGATTTAGATTGTGAGTCAAGACAATGGGAAGATTCTAATTCCTGTCCCCTTATGGTAACAAATGGGATCTGCTGCTTTCCTAGAAGCAATTTAAGCACAAGCACAATTCTTTTCTTTTATGAAGACCTTATTTTTCAGAAGCTAACAACTCAGTAGTATGCAGACTAACCACTTCATTCTGCTGAATGTTTTGTCTGCTGTATGCCCTGTGCAAGGTTATGCAGAATTTTTTAGTTAAATAGATATTAGTTGTCTATACACAATAATTACTGCACATTAGTACAGAAGTTTTGTCCCTTTACAGAAAATTATTTTCAAGATGTAAAAGTCCATTTGAAGACTTCTCTTTTATGCTCTGACCTTCATTTGTGGCTTCATTATATACTGTGGTGTGAGAAGGTTCAAAGATGGGTTAACTCTTCAATAAGACACAATGAAGAGTAGGTTCTAAGTATCAACTGGTGACATCTTTACTCCTGACCATCTGAACTTGAGGCTTTGTATTTGCTGATAAGCAGCTTGGAGTAGGTCTTCTGTTACCAAGAGGTTTCAGAAATCCACCATCCTTAGGGCCATCAAAAAGTGACTTTGTACTCATTATTCTACAAGGGCAGATAATGCTGCTTTTTTGCTTGATTGGTTGTTTTTCTGTATAGATATTTTGCGTGGATTGGAAACAGAGTGAGAATAGACTTTGATGTGGCTCTTTTGGATTGGGTGGGTGAGACAAAAAGAGATGAAAGAATGGATATTTGGGGTCAAATTGAACATCCATCTAGCATGTTGTCATGTCTGTGATACTGACCAGAGTAGGTATTGTATGGTGTGAGACATACATTATTTCCAGATATACTCTTTCCCCCATATATACTCTCCCAGCTTCTGGCCAACTGCATGACAGATACTTTCTGCATTAGGGATCATAGCCTGGAGTTTAATAGCTGTTGATGGGTGCTTTTATCCATGAAATGTGTTTGTTTTTAGAATATAAGTAGGCTGTTGTCATCAACAAATCCAGTTAAGCTGTATGCAATGTGGGGGGAAAAAAACAATGCACCTCTTCTTGTTTATTTTTGAACTGCTGCCTGACAACACTGTTTGGCTTGCAATTCTTCTATCATGAGAAGCAATGCACAACTGTTGCTTATTCAGCTTGTCCATGCCACTCATATAGACCTTTGAGTTCCCTTTACAGATGAATGTTCTCATTCATTTAATTGCTTGAAAATATTTTACTTTTTACTATCCTTACGCTCTCCTGTTCCCTTTCCAGCTCTAGATATGTAGATGAGCCATAAACTTACACCATGACACGATGAGCTTTTCTTTTGTTTTCTCAGCAGCTTCTAAAATTCTGCCTGCTTTCTGACTGCTACTGAGAACTGAATCAACACCTGCATAGAATCACTTGTGTTAAATTATTTGTTTTAGGCTTCAAATTTCTCTTATAAGGTGGAGTATCTACATTGATGCCCACCACGGCATGACGCTAGTAGGGGGTGGAGTTTCCATCCCTGCATTACTTTGCATTTACCACCATGAATTTAATTTCCCATTTTATCCTCCAGTTACTCTGCATCATGAGTGGTGAGCTCAAATGATTTCTGGGTGAAGGCAAGGAAGCGTTCTGCCAAACCATGCATCCTTTGAAGAGGGAGTCAGCTCAGTATAAGCGAATGTATATCTCAGGGCTTGTCATGGTTTTGTGGAGTCGGAACTTCTAAGTTCTATAAAATAAATCTGGTCAAGAAATTCTCCTGCTAAGCTTGAATATTTCTTGTCCTTCTGCTGAAGTCTTCAGAGGAGTTAATGGGCAAGTCTTGACAGCCAAATGAGGTCATGAAGGAAGAATAGTGGCAGAAATGTGTGGAAACTTTGCCTTCCTTGTTTCTGGATCAAGGGCAGCAGCAGCAGGATGACACACAATTCCAGGAGATAGGTTGATGACAGGGAGAGGAAAAAAAGACCTGGAGTCACAAAGAAAGAGACTAAGATTGGTGTCTACCAGGAATCTGTTAATTTAGAGACAATGTATCAATAGTCAGATGCTTGATTAGTTGACAACAGAAACATCCAAGGAATCTGTGCACTGTCAGTCAGTTCTGTGTTGTGGCTTTGTGCAAGTTTTATTGCACAGATGAAAGTTTCAGAGACAGAAGTGGTACTTGGTGTTTGTTGCTACACAGTGTTTTGGTCAGCAGTAGGAATTAGACTCCTTAATGCTAGGAGAAGAGACCTTCAAAATGATTTAGGTTACTGCATGCTATTCAGTCTGCTTTAAAACTGAGGCTGAGGTATTCAACAACCTTTTTGCCTCAGTCTTCATGAGTAACTGTTCTACACAAAGCCCTCAAGCAGATTATTTGGAAAGTGGGATCTGGAAA
Source organism: Aquila spilogaster (assembly GCA_024606505.1). Lineage (NCBI taxonomy): Eukaryota > Metazoa > Chordata > Aves > Accipitriformes > Accipitridae > Aquila > Aquila spilogaster. Next base: position 37,305,793 of record JANHGO010000039.1, read on the forward strand.
AGCATTGCCCATCCCGCTATAAGTAACCACTTGAGGAACCTGAAAATCCATAAGTCTATGGGTCCTGATGAGGTGCATCCCAGAGTTGTGAGGGAATTGGCTGATGTTAGTTACCAGGTCACTCTCTATGATATTTGAAATGTCGTGGTGGTCAGGTGAAGACCTGGCTGACTGGGGAAAAGGCAATGTCACACTCACTTATAAGAAGAGTAGAAAGGATGACACAGGGAACTACTTATCTGTCAGCTTCACCTCAGTGCTGGGGAAGATTACGGAGCAGATCTTCCTGGAAGTTATGTTAAGGCATATGGAAGAGAGGGGAGGTGACACGGGATAATCAGCATGGCTTCACCAAGGGCAGGTCCTGCCTGACCAACCTGGTGGCTTTTTATGATGGCATAACTCCATCAGTGGACAAGGAAAGAGCCTCTGATGTCATTTATCTGGACTACAGTAAGGCCTTTGACGTGATCTCCCATAATGTCCTTCTCTCTACATTGGAAAGATACAGATTTTATAGGTAGTCTGCTCAATGGACAAGGAGCAGGTTGTGAGATCATACCCAGAGAGTGGTGGTCAATGACTCAGTGTCCGGATGGAGATCAGTGATGAGTGGTGTCCCTCAGGGGTCATTACCAGGACTAGTGCTCTTTAACATCTTCATCGGTGATATCAACAGTGGAATCAAACGTATATCCAGCAAGTTTGTGGATGACAGCAAGCTCTGTGGTGCAGTCAACACATCCAAGGGATGGGATGCCATTCTGAGAGAGCACACTCCAGTGGTGGGCTCAGGTGAACCTCATGAGGTTCAATAAATCCAAGAGCAAGGTCTTGTACCTGAGTCATGGCAACCCTCACTATCAGTACAAGCTGGGGGATGTAAGGATGGAGCACAGCTCTGCAGGAAAGGACTTGGGGGTACTGGTGGATGGGAAGCTGGACATGAGCCATCAATGTTCCCTCACAGCCCAGAAAGCCAACCATATTCTGTGCTGCATCAAAAGAAGTGTGGCCAGCAGGTTGAGGGAAGTAGTCCTACGCCTCTGCTCTGCACTGATGTGGCCTCACCTAGAGTACTGCATCCAGATGTAGAGTCCTCAGTACGGGAGAATCATGAACCTGTTGGAATGCGTACCGAAGAGGGCCACAAAAATGATCCAAGGGATGGAACACCTCCTCTGCGAGGACAGGCTGAGAGAGCTGGGGCTGTTCAGGCTGAAGAAGGGAATGCTCCAGGGAGACCTGATAGTGGCCTTTCAGTATCTAAAAGGGGACTATAAGAAGGAGAGGGACTCTTTATCAGGATCTCCTGTGATAGAGCAAGGAGAAATGGTTTCAAACTGAAAGAGAGGAGATTTAATTTGAACATTAGAAGAACATTTTTTACAGTAAGGGTGGTGAGGTGCTGGAAAAGGTTTTCCAGATACGTAGTGGAAGCCCTGTCCTTGGAAACATTCAAGGTCAGGCTGAATGGGGCTCTGTGCAACCTGATCTAGCTGTAGATGTCCCTGTTCATTACAGGGTGGTTGGACTAGATGACCCTGAAAGGTCCCTTTCTGTTCAAAAGATTCTATGATTCTACGCCTCCTCGGGCATGTAGTACATGGCCTTCTCATGTAAGGAAATCTCAAGTTGCGTCTCCTCACAAAGTAAAAAGAAGAAAATCTTTAAGGTTGTCAAATCAAGTCCTCAACTGATAAATCTTAAGTTTTGCCCATCTGGGAAACAAACAGTATCATCAGATATTTAGGGTTTTTCCCTCCACCAGTGTTTACTTTCCCAAAGAGTAATGATGACCCATGCCCTACCCAAGGTAAAATTCTGTAACTGTGAAAAATAATCTGGTTCAGTGTCTGTTCACACAAAATGTGCCTGCCCGAAATACTGAAGGGGACTACTAATCAGTTAGTCTTTACAACGGTTTATAACAAGGAGACAGGACACTATCAGTTCAGATTTCAAAGAAAATGCAATCATTTCTACAATACTCTTTTGTCTGTTGTGGCATCCTTGTGGTCATCCTTCACATTTGGAGGTGCCTTAATTTCCAAATATATTAACGGGATTTTTATTTTTAGGTGACTTATTTTCTTGCTTTGATTTTCTCTCTCAATTCTAGTTCTTTCCAGAGCTCTTCAGACTCTCTAATCATGCTTCTTTTGATATTTCTTTTGAATTGAGGCATCAGCATTGTAAGTGTTAACCTTTTATGTAATGAAAATATCTATGATTTTCTTTTAATTACTTTCTTGCTGGGAAATTAATCTACAGAAAACTTTTCCCTTGTTTATTCCAAGAAGGCATAAACACCCTCTGTTTCACTAAGAGCTTTAAGCATAACCTTGTGTTGCCTAAAGCATAGGAAATACTTGGAGTCATTTGTCTTTCTACCTTCTGTTATAGTGCAAGTGCATTTACTCTCTGCTTTTGTATCTTAATCCAATAGCCACATGACAAAAGGCTCCTTTTGAAATCTCTGTATTAAGGCATAGACTGTGGGGTGCTTGATCTTTTTGAGTTCTCTTCTGTCCCTTCCTCTATCATGATAACAATGTCCTTCGATCTTTCATTAGCGCTTTTAGATACGCATGAATTGTCTGTCTAGTGAGCAGCATGATAAAAATGATGGATAATTTCTCCTCTGCCTTATCGTTATCAGTTGTACCTTTCTCAGTTTATCTAATTAAGTATTTTATTCTATTTTATCCTGATGTGCAAATAAGTTCTCTTGAACCTCAACTTTTTTTTCTTGAAGATATTTTTTAGAGCTCTGATGGCAGGGTTAGTCAAATCCTGATAACTTTTACATGTGTTCCAAATGCAGTGGTTATAAGTAGCCTATTTGATTTCAGCCTGACAGTTCTGTTTATCAACAGCTAAAACTTGGTCTGTAACTCTTAGAATGCTTTTGAATTATTAATCAACATAATTATCATTCATAGTATGCAATTTCTGGTGCTTTGTATGCTCTTGGTAAGTGATGTAATTCCATTGTATTCACTAAATCTTCGTAAGGCAAGAAGCTCTCTTGCCATCAGTTCACCATAGGTTCATAGGCAGCTTTCTGTATAAGTTTTCTTTTGCTTTTAGTAGTTTGGGTTCTCTGCAAGTTGTATAGTGGCTGTCCATCATATGCTTAACTTCACTTCATTTGACAAATTGTCATCTATTTGCAAATGGTCAAGCCTTCATTTTCCTGTGGTCTTTCTTAGCTTCCTATTGTAGTTACAGCCTGATGTCTTGTCAGTACAGTATTCCCCATTTATCTCCAAGGATGTTGCATAGTTGGCCCCATCTGCTGAACTGGGATAAAATACTTAAAAGGCAATTAACTACTTTCAGAGATAAGATTTTCTAAAGCCAACATACACTTGCTGATGCTCAGTGCTAGTAGACAGGTCATGATTCGTTAAACTGGATGTATTAATGTATAGTGGAGTTCTCTTGATCCACCATCATAGAGCAGAGTCAACAGCACATTCTGTTTCTTTTTTTCTTTGGGTCTTTTGGTATGGTTTTTTTTTTATTTCTCAGAATACCATTATGTACTTGATTTTTATAATTGAGTGGACCTAGAGGTGGGAAACAAGAGCAACAAACACATTGATGAGCCAGTAGACAATCCCTTCTTCAGTGTAAGCTTACCCACAGGACTTATTTCCAGTATGCCTCTCTTCTTAGTAACTGGTACCAGATAAATACTCAGTCCATCATTTTGATGAAGTTGGAGAAGTGAAGTAAGATAACAACAGAACCCTAGGGCATGGAAAATCCAGGCCCTTCACAGGTATGTGCAGCATTATCTAGCTAGCTAATCTAATAAATGAATACTTTGTTTATCGTTTCTAAGTGTCCTAAATTCTGTTTCTTGTTCTGTTTGGCTGGCCATGGTTGTTAACCATCACATTCTTTGGAGATAGGAGTCTGGGGAAATGGGAGATGAGCCTGTGAAGGTCACACAAATGTGCCTGTTGTGTGGTACTGATTAGATATTTACCAAAACAAAGCAGACATTAGAAGAGTCATTTGCGTCTGAGATACTGGATAACAAAACTCTGACAGCGTTTTGAATGCATAAGTGACTCAACCTATAACATTGCTCAATGATGATTACTATGGAAATACAAAATACTACTCTTGTTATTTTCATTTAAGTCTTTCAGCTGCACTGAGTTTTACAAGAATTGGAACAGACTTTGAATTTTATTCCTGCATAACTGGTCACAGTTTCAAAGTGTATTTAGGGCAGAATATCCTTTTAACCATTACAGTGTTCAAAAATAGTTTGTCTGTACCTCATTTATTACCAGTAATGAATAAGTGCCAACACTTTTAACTATGTACATTTCCCTAAACATTTTTTAAAAATGTGCTTTTATTACCTGAAGATGGATAATTCTTCAGTAGAAAGCTTTTTTCTTGCCTCATGAGCAGCACTATCTTCATTTCTGTATCATGTTGCTAAGAAGCTTTCTCACTCATGGGTGCATCTTCTCACTCCTCATTTTTATTAATATCCCACCTCATATTACTGTTTCTTTTTTCCCTTTATGTAGTGCACAATATTCCAGTACCGTTATTAGGTGATACTACTGAAAAAAAAAACAATAAAAAGGATTTTGGAATAGATTTAAAAAAAATTTTTTTGTGGGTTTGAAAACCTAGTTTGTCACATCTAGCAGCTTGTGACAATGTATTATAATTTCTTAGTTGGTGCAGAACCAAAAGATCAAGCTAGTAAGTGAACATGTCTTCATGAGCTCACCAAAATTTAAAGTTTTATGACACTCAATATGTAACACATGTTTCAGCAATGTGAACCATTGCTTTGCTGATCATTCAAGGTTTAAATGCTGTGTCCTAACTGGCTAGTGTTTTTCTGAACCCGTCCTGCTCCCTTCTCAGAATGTAGAAAAAGCCTGGGTAAGAGAAGTTACTCTGACAGAACGTGATTTACCAAAAAAACAAGGCCCCTTTATAACAAACCATACAGGATAGTATGTCTCCTGATTTGCAGATTACAGAGTACAGCAGCAGTAGAGTGGGCACCTGCACAGCATTATTGGTGCGGGTGTTGCCTTGCTGAAAAAGGATCCTAGCATCATGGCTTGTTTAAGAAAATGGTAATTGTTGGCTTGGTTAAGAAAAACAGGAAACTGATTTTTGAATCACTTCAGCGCAAACAGCTGAGGACAAACATTAAAGCAGAAAAGCCTGAACTGCCATTTCCATTGCGTTGTGAAGCATGTGTAACAATAAAATTTCAGAAGCAAGTTTTCTGTGATTAAATTAAAATCAAGAATGTTGCCAAATCTTTGGCACCCATTTCTGCTCCCATCTGCTGCTTGCATTAAGTATTCTGACTTTCTCCAACACAGAATCCTCCGTGACCAAAAGAACTAGCGTAGCAATGACTTTGCAGAATCCAAAGAGTTAAAGTTGAGCTAATATGTGCATGTGGGGGATTTATTGTTGTTAAGGAAGTATTAATATATACATCAGATTTTAAAACCCATTAAAAATACTGTGGGGAGTGAGGAAGAACATTAATATCCAAGAACAATCCCTGTCCCTTAAGATGAATGCCTGAAAATACGTTGTCCCCAAATCCTACAGGAATCTTTTTAAATAATAAGGGGTGAAGGAGAATCACTTTTACATCACCCACTTGTTTTCCAGCTGCAAAATTTCCTAGTGTTTGAACAGAAGTTATGCTGCCTGCATTAGCGGCAGAACCATTTTCTTTTTTTTATTTTTTGTTATAAAACTTATTCATAAAGGGAGAGACGTTAAAAAGGTCCAAGTCCATTGAGAGAAATAGGATCCTTCATTTCTTCAATCTGGCTCTCACTTTCTCAGAAAGCCTTGGATAAACCAGACCGCATCGATACTTAAATACTGCAATGCTGTGTCAGAGCTAAAAGGGGAAAGAGGGTGTGCATACAGTGATCTGTCAACTACTCAGTAGTCAAACTTGAGATCTAAGTTTTCAATTGGTCATGGAGTGCTTAAGTAACTGGATAGATTTTTAGCCTCTGTGTAGGTGAAAATATAGAGTACCACATAAGGCTGTTGGGAGCTGCCTGCAGATTGTGCTTAAGTATTTGGAAATAATCTGTATACACGCTTTCCAATTGAATCAGGTTTGTAATAGTGCAGAAAATACTACTGCATTTTCACCAGTAGTCATTTTGTGTGGCAACACTGCTGATTTTCCTGATGGAAAACAGCTTTATTTATTTATCCAATTATCTTTTTTTCAGTAAGAAAATTCTGAAGGATTAGATTATTCACTTCGAGTTACATAGTTTTAGATTGCATCAGTTTCCTCATAGCATTGAGTCAATGGAAGAATAAAAATGTTCATCTTCATGTGAAAGAACAATACGATTTATGGATTTGTATGTCAGAACAACGTGAATTACACAGAATATATGAAGTTTTTGTTTTCAAAAATAAACTTTATTAAAACCCAAAAAGACTGCAGTTTGTTTTTTAGCAGTAAGAATGGGTGGCATCAATATATGTTGTATAATACAAATACTTAAGGCTTATGATTCTTTTTTTTCCTTAGAGTACGACAGATCTTTCCAGATCTGTTTTTAATGCTCCATCTACAGAGGTAAATTGAAATACAACAGAAGGTGCATAAAAAGTAGCAGTCTAATTAGGTGCCACGATGTGGTGCTGACAGGTTGGTACATACATAATATTAGGAATGCATTTGCTGCAATGCCTGCTATGTTACTTGTAATAAAGCCAAATGACTTAGATACTTGCATTGCATTTTCTCTCTTAAATACAAAGAGACACATGTACATTTTCCCTTGTCTACCTCTGCTCATGCTTTACCAGAAACTCTCTCAACATGCGGGAAGATGAGAGTTTGTAACTAGCAGAAGTGCTGTAGGGGGCACATATCTCCCCTGCTTCCCTTCTTTTACTGCTTTCTTGAAAACTAGTAGCTTAGTAATGCTCCTAGTAAGGAGAGGCTTGACTGGAGAATGGGATGCTATTCCCTTGTTATGAGACAAAAGTTGTCACTAGTGTTCCTGATGGTACTGATGTTTATGTGAGTAGTTTCAGATACCCACCAAGGTGCTGGTATGCTGAGTAAGGCTGAATTTAGTTGACTCTTGTTTTCTTCCACATTTAAGAGAAATAACAGAACCCAAATGCTTGCCTTGGGTTAACAGGCAATGCTTTTGATCCCTAATTTGCTGAGAAACCTTGTATATGTACTTCTGTGGGAGAGCTGCCTTTTTAAGAGCGGTGCTGGCTTTCAGAAAACCATGCTGATCACTCTGTTCTCACCAAGTTTTTGTAAATGTCTGTGGGTAGTCATACCAGTACACCACCTGGATTTTTAAGTGTATGACTTCAATAGCAAATGCTTTGTTAGCTCTTAACATGGATATACTTCTGGACTGGTTTTGTTATATGGCTGTAGTTGAGAAAGTGCTTTATTAACAGCTTGTTTCAAATTCATTGAGCTGATATTCCCACAGGTCCCTTCTTAAGTGCCTCTATTTGTTTTGTGTTACATGTGTTTAGAACTCAGTTGGAGGTCTTTAGTTTAGAAGTCTCTATACTGCCAACACATGCACTGCTGCTTGGCTCCTCTCATTGCTTGTTGGGTTACAAGCATCAATAGTCATATTCGTCTTCATCCCAATACAGTTTTCCTTTTTGCTTGCTTTAATAAACAATGTTCTCCAGTTTTCTTATGAATTGCTCCATCCTGTTGAAGATCTGAGATGTATTTATACTAGATAAATGAACTGGTTTACTCTTTCATGTGCACCAACGAGTCTTAGATGTGTGCTTTTTGCAGCTTTTACCTTTATAAATGATCAAATTACCGTGCCCCGCAAAGAAGCAGGCCGTGATGTTTAATTTCTTATTACTGCCTCCTGACTTCCTTGAAAAAAAGTCATTTCTTCATTTCACTGTTGCTTCTTCAGATGAACTTTGATCTCATCTCTGAGCATATTTTGCAGTTGTTTTCATTTGATGAGACCCTTTTTGACAAGGTTTATGACATTGGATTGCAGTTCCAGTGCAGATGCTTAGCCTGATCATGAACCTTTCTGTGAAGGATTAAGTAGAACTTGGTGCAGTTTCAATCTGCAAGCCTGATTAACTGAGAAATGTTTTCTTAAGTGTGATTTTCTTAAAATAAATTCTTTCCTAATCAGTGCTATACTTCTAGGTGAGTTTTCTTTTTAGACTGAAAAGAATTTGTGTTTTGTATGAGTTAGAGTAGCCTTCCTAATTATTGTGAACTACCTTATAATATGAGGAAGATAATTGCATGAGTGGCTTTGGAAATTCATCTGTTTAAAATCCCCTTCAGAAACTACTATACCTGGAGCTTAGAAGCAAGATGAAGTTACATTTTTAACCATGTTAGTTGGGCGTTTTCAGTATACAGTTGGTGTAGAGATGGGGGTAAGGTGGGAATACGAGCCAAAAGTAACCAGAGAAAATAAATAGCTCCTAGCTAGGGGTATATTAGGTTAAGAACAAGGCTTCCTTTAAATTGACTTTATTAATCCCTGAGTGGCATTTGTAATTGATAGAGTTTCTGAACTACTTATGATGTAAGTTCCTCAGGAAAACACAATTTTTAAGCTATGTAAACATCAATCTAATTTAATAATTTTGAAATAATTTCTATATGTCTTCAAATTGGTGGTGTTTCAATACGCTTTCATTTTCTAAGTGTATCTCTGAAATAAGCGTTATGATCCAAGTTCTATTAAAAAACAATTCTAGTTTCCTAAGCAAAGACTTTTGAATCCCCATATTCTCACAGGACACATGACACAAAATTTGCACCAGGGAGATTACTGTGAAGATTGAAATTGTATATTGGGAAATGGGATTCAAAAGGACACATAAAATTAGAAGTGATATAACAAAGAGAATGTTAGACCGGTCAAATAGCATTTACTATTTATTAAAACTAATCAACGGAAGTAATTGAGCTAAAAGGTCTGTGCTGATAAGAGCTCCACAGAAGGGCAAACACAGAAATAATGAAATAACTGTGTAATAATTCACTGTTACAATAATTAGAGTTTTCAAGAGTAGATTTTATCTTCAAGACATTGCAAGCCTCTAATTACAGGGATATTGAGGAAATCTACCTGTAAGACAAATTTCTGTTCATATCCATTTTCACACATCTGGCAGTTTGGTCTGGAAAAAGAAAAGAAAATTGAACGCGACTGGTATGACAGACATTTTTGGTAGGAATTTCACTTTAACCTCTCCTGATCTACTGAAATGTTTCTAAAATTCAACTATTACTCATCAGCTAATTAGATTTTTGAGTTAGTGGTCATATGGGAAAATTAAAGCATATTATATGGGGGAATGGAGTGACATTAAATAGGGTTAAACAGAAACGTTTTTGCCTTTTCAAGGAAGGAAGAAAGAGCTGTCAAGTCAACTGAGAATGTTTCATTTGACCCAGGGCAATGCATATTTCTCTTACGCTATAAATCAGAGAGAAATAGAATAAGCATTCAAGTATTTCTAGGATAACATTTTATGATTTTTTTCTTATTTTCTTTTTCCTCGGTGCCTGCATTTAGAATGTGAAGCACCATTTTTAAAAAACAACCATTGTAGTTGACTTTATGAATGATTATTCTCCTTAGAACTTTTAAGTTTTGGTGCATACATTACAGACAAAATACCCTATTCTGATGTACACTACGGACTAATAGAAAACCAAGAAAGCAGTTCTTCTGCTCAGAGTAGACTTTTTAAAAACCAGTAGCTTGTGTAAACTCTTGTGATTTAAATTACATGGGAGAGAAGTAGATAATTGGATTAAAAAAAAAAAAAAAGATTGGAGCTAAACTTAACTGTCTAGAGTATAGCCCTCTGATAGCAGTACCATCCTGGCCAGTAAGCAGAAAACCAGAATGATTAAACTAATACCAAAGCAGTTGTAGCAAGGTATGGGCTTCCAGGGAGGAAGGAGGGAGAGAAACTCACATTTTGTAATTCCAGTGATTAAACTAGTCTTTTATTTCTACTGTGTTTAACTGCCATGAATACACACCATTTTCATAAAATGTGTGTTTATATCCCATTTTAGGATGAGGCAAAAAAATTAACAGCATCTCAGTGCAAATAGGAGGTGGAAAAAAGCTGAGAACTCATGCACATGAAATAAAGTATTCTGGCTTTTGAAAACTATGTAAACCATCCTTAGGGCAGCTGATTTCCTGTAATCAGTAAGATTTCAGTGCTTAGAGTGTTTTCAGTATTGTGAACAGGACAGTTTCAGCTTTTCCATTGTGTTATCAAAGAATGGATAAGATGCTAAATAAGAACAAAATTTATTTTTGAGTGGAAGACTTTGGATTCCTTGGGGCTACTTGGGAAGGCTGTGTTCATTTGATATATTTTGCTATAATAACTACAAAGCTACCTGGTTACATTTAAGACCTATAGTAGCTACAACAGCCAATGCACTGACTATTCAAAAACCCTTGGAAAAGGCTGAAGTGGGTCATTCACTATCGTTGTGGTGCTTGTAGTGCATCATCAGAATAGGGCAGTAAGCTTGAATGGCAATGACATGCCACGAGGTGCACCTTAACACGTTGCAGTCTGCACTCATCCTTATAACTGATGTGGAGACCAGGTATTAATACGTGAGAGTTCAGGGGCAAGGACATTGATCAATACAAGGATTTTTGTGTGAGAAGAGGAACTAGCACAACCAAGAGAACACAGATTAGTGTGTGAACTTTGCTCAGATTTCACAAACTAAAATAGTAGAAAATAGTTGGTTACCAAGGAAGCTGAAGAGTGGACTGCTGACTTAGATTTTGGGCTAGAAATGATCATGTGTCAATAAGCTTTAGAGATGACGAGTAGATAGAGTAGGATTTTGGAGGCAACCAGAAACAATTCAAGATTTGGATGTGTTCCTCAGAAGTCTTCTGGTCATTTTTATTCCCATTGTTTTGGCTGTAGGGATTAAAGCATGAATCTAGTAGCTGAAGTGGGTAGAGGCTGGAAAGGGATAGGACAGGTTAGACGAGAGAGGAGAAATCACCTCTTCATCTGGCTCGTATTTCCTTACTGGAAGACCCCATTTTTCATAACAATGTCACTTGGTTTCCAATTTATCTTCTCTTTTGCCTCTTAAAACATTAATAATCTCTTCCTCAGAGTTTTCCAGAAATGTCTCTCTGAGTTGATACTTAAAGTAAAATGAGGAAGACAGATTTCAATTATTCTTTCTGAGTACCAGACCTTTTCTTTTGGGGGTTGACTGGAAATTAGATTTGGAACCTATAGCTGAAGTGAGTTAATCCAAAATGAAAATCCTCTCTGCACTTCACAGCCCTCATCAGAGTCAGTTTAACTACATTTGGGTTCTAAGGATTTCATAATTCAGTGTATTTTGGATCTAATTTACTGTCCCAAGACAGAATTGATTGTCTGGGGTATATGACTTCATCCATACTGATAAATGTATTGCATAGTGGGCATGAAAAGCCTTATGGTTAGTGAAAAGAAAATCACTACAAAATGAGTATTTGTGGAAGCTGCCAAAATAATTATAGTTTTATTAGACAAGAGGGTCCAAAAATGTTGTGACAGTAGATACAATGTTTGTGAACAGACCTTGAAAACCCATAGAGATATTACTTTAATCTTAATATTCTGCTCATAAAATTTGCATGCACAGTGTACTCCCATTAGAAGCTGTAGCAACAACTTTTCTGTTGTATGCTAAGTTTTATGATCAATTTTTTGTGTTGCACATTCAAATAAAATAGCTAGAACTAATTGCGTTATAGGTTAATAAAATCAACAATTAACAAATTAACTAATTTCACTTTTCTAAAATACCCAAAAGAATGGATCTTTGGGACTATACTGTGAGAAGCAGTTCCATGTGCAGATAAGAGATTCTTTACTTTGACCTTAATGAGGTAATGTGTATGATGTGATATTACTGCAGAGAGGAAACACAGTCTTCCAACAACAACTTCCAGAGAAAAATGTCATTGAATTTCTCAAATCATTCTTATGATTTAAAACACTGCATATTTATTTGGCTTTTTTCCTACATCCACTTTGTATCCTGTTCCTTGATGTATCTGTAAGCATGTTTTGCAAAAAGGTGGTTTAAAGCACAGCTGTCCAATGATTTGGCTTGCCTGGAAATATTCTTGTGCCATACATAGTATAGTTAATGTATATAAGTAACAACATTTATTTTTAAAAAATATTTTTTATTAAAACATTTAAAAAAAAGAAGACAACAGAAACAAAACTGATGGGTTGGACATGTGGAAGAGTGCTGTTGGTGTCCTTCAGTGAGTCGAGGTGTATATTTAAACTGCATATAAATAAATAATTCTCATTTGAGTTCTTTGGGTTAGGGACTTTGTAGGATTATTTCCAAGAGACGCTGGCAGACATCTGGCAGAGTTCCAAGTTAAACTTTTGACTCCCGCTTTCCAGCTTTCTTAGGACAGAAGGCATTGCTGTGGCTTATAATGACATCAAATTTGACCATTAATTAGTAAGGTAAGCAGAATTACCTAAACAGGTAGTCTTTCATATGTAAACGACATGAGAAATATTTAAATTATTTATGTATGAAGTAAGTTTATATTCTCATAGGGAATTAAATGAGTCTGGTTTGGGTTTTTGTCATTTTTTTTTTCTTTTCTCTTTCCCCTAACCTGGTTAGTTTTCACAGGAGCGTGGCATTTTTAATCAGTATTTCCTTTTTAAGGCATCAGATCGGGAAACTTGATATGCTGCTCCCAAATCTGATTATGTTCTTCCCTTATGAGCATAACTATTCTGTGCATCATTTTCATGTATCATCCTCTCTTTTGTAAAATAGAAACAGTGCCAACTCTCCACTATTCTGTCTGCATTACTGCTTTTCTACTGATATCTCTGCTGTGTAACATGTACAATGAATGCCATACTTTATTCCTTATGTATGAATTATTGGGAGTCAGTGTTTTGTCAATAATGTTCTGTGTGCTGGTCTGTAAGGTAAAGGGGAAGTGATTGTTACTTTCAAAAAGGCAATTTCAGAAAGTTTGGCAAATGGAACTACATTGGCTATTGCAACCAGAAATCAAGTAATATGAGAGTTGCTCCAAAAGTAATGCTTCCTGTTTTATTATGTTCGTCCATGGTATCAAAGGTGGATGTTGGTGGGATGACAGTATAGGGGCAGTCTGACAAAATGGTATCTGACATGGAAGTGAGTATCAAGGAAAGGTGTGTCATTGAGTTCCTTCATGTGGAAAAAAGCTGCACCCACTGACATTCATCGACGCTTACTGAATGTTTGCAGAGATCAAACAGTGGTTGTGAGCACAGTGAGACAGTAAGTGGTGGATTCCAGCAGTGGCCACAGCAACAGTGGGTCATCTGCACTGGTGCAGATTTTTACAAGTGCAGCATGCAGGTTCTTGTTCATCACTGACGAAAATGCAGAGCTGATGGTTGTGACTGTGTTGAAAAATAGCATTTTGTAGATGAGAATTTGCTCTGTCAAATAGTGTTATTGTGCTCTTTGTATCTGTTGTAGTTTCCATGGAAATAAATAGGTGGTGTTGCTTTTATAGTGCCCTACATAGTTTGTTACTGCAGGTGCGAGCAGCTGATCCTATTGACTTCAAGACTAAAATCCTGATGACTTCAATAAGACCAGTGTTTTACCTTGGAACTTAATTATAAGTTACCTGAAGACCGTGGTAAAGTTAGTTTGCACAATATGCAGAAATAGAAGCCCTTTTTTAATGTGAAGGAAATTTATGTGGCAGAAACCAATTGATCCAAATAAAAATGCGTGGATGGGTCATGTTTATTTTATGCATGACTCAATGCACTTTCCATCTGCAAGTCATAAGGTGCTTCCTGTCAGTGCATGCTGATGTTAAGTTGGATTTAGAAGGATGCTGACACTGGAAATGAAATACTGGCTTAAAGATGGATAAATGGTTTTATAGGAATGCTTTGTTTTCCACCAGAGAGCACAGTTGTCAGCTCAGCAGCTGACGCATGCACAGGGTGGTAATTCCTCACTTAGTTGCTTTGTAGTCATGAGCCTGTGTTCTTAGGATCATTTACTATCGACTGCAACGTGGGATGATTGTATCAGTGTACATCCAGCATACAGTGTGGGCTCCTCAGCTTCCTACCAGACTGGCACATGTACCAAGCCAAGGTGAAATTATTTCAAGTGTAGATGACAGCAAAACTTTATTTCAGTAGTAACATAATTTGGCATCCTGCTGAATTCAATGAGTGAAGCAAAGTATGTTCATCCATCTTCATAACAGTGTTTAGTGCAGTTGCACTCTTTAGGCATTCTCTGTTTTGCATTTACGCTGCACCATTTAAAAATGCAAAACTAATGCCTATCAATATTGGAATTTTTCAACAAAGTAAACTATTGAATTGTTTATGCAAAGTGTATATATAAGTCACATAATCAGTGCTAGCTTTGTGCAGGTATGATCCAGAATAGCATGTTAGAACCTGTTTCTGACATAAGCTAGCTATAGTCCCTCCTAGCATATATGTTAGGCTTTCAGAGCCTCTTTTGATACAAATTGTCATGTGGACTGCCGTAATTAAAGACACATGAATGGCAAGTATTTGGGGTAGAAGCCATTTCTTAGATATGTGGCTATATGGAGCACAGTATGCCATTGATGTCTGTGGCTTATGACTAGATTTCACTGTACCGCTGTAGTACTTGCACACCAAGGAGTGTATATGTAAGGCATGGATGCCCAGTGAACACACATGTATTGAACAAAAGAAGTCACTTCTAAATGAGTTGTAGCTTCAATCTGAAGTTAACACTTCTGGTAGATCATTGGGGTTTTTTTGCTTGGCTCTTGTGGATTTGGTGGGGTGGGCATTTCTCTGCTTGATCCATGTGTGATCAAGAAGTGACGTTTTCACAAAACTCTGTACAAGTCTTTCCAAGTAGCTTCTCTCACACCTACCTCTGCAGGAGAAAACATGCAGAAACTATAAGCTATACATAATAAGCACTTTTTGCATACTGTGAAACAAATAATGTGAAACAAAAGTGTTGATGCCCTTGATGTCACCAACCAGCAACACAGCTATGTTTTACTTGGTATTTCAGTTTAAAAAATGCACACCGAAAAAAAGTCTAAATTGTTAAAAGCCACTTTCCTATTGTTCTGCTTCCTCTTTTTCCTTCTGGTTTGCAATCTCCCCACCTGCCAGTCTGACTACTGACAATTGTCCTTTCCTTTGTCCTGCAAGTATTACTTCCTAAGAGGAGAGAAAAAAAGGGTTCACTAGCATTCTTGTCAACAATTCAGTGTTTCGAAGGCTCCAAAATCTAGGTGTTTCGTTTCTATTAGAATGGCAATATGCTAGTGTGATTGCAGTAGCACTGGCATGAAATGTTCTTAAAGCCAGCTTTCTGAAGTATTTTTTAAATGTATTGCAGTGAAAAAGTGCATTTTCTACTGCAGAATGATGAGGCAAAAGAGGAGGTGGGAAGAGTTACTCCTCTCTTCTGGAACGCAGTTTTTCACTCCAACAGTTGTTGGTTCAAGGTTTGCACACAATTTCCTTTCTCCTTAGCTGGTGTAGTCACAGCTACTTATCCTTTTCCAGTCTGCTTTAAGAACTGCCTTCACTTGTGATTTTACTGATAGAATTTATAGAGCATTTTGGATATGCCATCACAGATGTCACAAAGAGGAAGGCTAGCTGTTTCTCAGTTCCCTCTGATGGGTTGTTTTCATCATTTTCTTTAATGAGAGCATAAGCAAAATTTGACCATAATGTTTCCTGGAATCCAGAGAGTTATTTGACTCTTAGGGGAATGCTGGGGGCCAGTTTCAGATTTGAGAAGTGAGAAAGTGTTGCCCTTTGAACAGATTTTTACAGGAGCCACCCCCTCCAAAACCAACGACACACAACAATAAATTGTGTAGGATGTTCCCAGTTTGCCCCGTGTGACATGACTAAACTAAAGATTTTTCTTTTGCTTAACTTATTCCCTGTATTTTTTCTACTTTTGAGCAAAATAATTTTTGGAACCGTTTTACAAACCCGGAGTAATGAAAGGTTAGAAACAAATCTGTTTAGAAGCAGATAACAGTTAACAGTGTTCAAGATCAAGAGAATGAAGTAAGATTTGGATGCCAACCGACTTGTAAAAATATTCTTTCAGAAAAGGCAATTTTGAAAGGAAAATGAGTCAAAAGTGGTCCTGCAAAGACTGTAAATTGTTCTTAATTTCAACATATCGCTGAAACCAAGGGTTTACCAACTTATTTTTCACTAGATAAATTATTTCTTAATATGGTATCTTTTTTCTCAAGTGGATAATAAAAATTCACTAGCCAGGTTCTCTTCCATGTTGATAGGTATGTGTTCTCAGGTTCTAGTGCTATTCTGTAACACAGATTACAAATATTTGTGTGTTAGACTAAGGAGATTTCAAAACATGTTAATAATAAAACTTGTATGTAGTCTTCCCTTCACAACTTCATTGTGATTTTCCATAACGTCTTTAAAATCACATGGAAAAAAAACTGCTTCCAATAAAGTAGTAAAAATTTGCTTTTTTAAAGGCTTGGGATAGTGTGATATTTTAAATTAAAATATTTGCTCTGAGTCTGTACTGGACATAGCTCAAAACATAAGCTTAACTTTCCTTAAAGAACTTGGCATTTCTTGCCTAATGAAATGATATCTTGATCACCAGAAGAGATTTGTAATAATTTTAAAATGAATCCCATCCTGCTCTTTAGCTCTTTTTGCAAAGCTGTGTATGTTTCATTGTCATTCCCGACTCATGGGAGACTAAGAAGATCATTCATAATTTCAGAGTCAAATTTTAGTTGTTTCAGACTACTTCATTCTGTGAATGTCGGAACAGACTTGACAGTTTCATCTTGGTTATGTATGTATGTATTAATTAATTTAATGTAGCAGTCCTATTAACCACCTGTGTGAGCTGGAACTGGAAGCTGTTTGCACAGAATCACTCAGCTGCTTTGCTTAATGCAGATATATATCCAGGTACGTTTCTGAACTGAGATGTGCCTTCAGAAAACTGGGTTGAGTTGATTAAAAATAAGGATCCCGGATGGCTATAATAAGTCTTTGTCAGCTGCATATGCTTGTGCTGATACACGGAAATGAGAACATATGAATATTTCAGTCTTCAAAAAAAGAAAAAAAGCTGTGTTCAGAGTATTAGGAGAGGTTGCTACTGCTGTCTGCAGAGAGAATTTCACGTCTGAGAAGTGAGAAAGTTGCCAGTAACTTGTAGCTGAAGTTAGTTACTGATGTCAGTAAATCATCACAACTGTAGCTGTTATTTTTGCACATCTGACTGTTTCCATGAAGTAATTTAGGTTGTTTTTTTTCCCCAAAATGAGCTCTAATGCACACTGTGGAGAGGTAGTTGTGGGACAGAAAGCAATCTATCATTTTCTGACTTTCATCAGCAATAAATCCAGGAAATCATGAATTTACCCTACCAAATGCAAATAGAAGATGAATTGCGCCAAGAAATTGATTACTTGAAGTTTCTTTGGAATGCTGCAGTAGAGCTACATTGCCATAATAGCTTTAATATCTTTACTTTTTTAACAGAGATGGTAAGGAATTTGGCAGCCAATAAAGATTTCATGCTAGCGTAGGGAACTTTCTCATCAGTTCTATTTTGTGAATTTAAAGTCTGAATATACCATCGAATCTCCAATATCAATTATTCTGTTTTCTTAACAAATCCTTCTGACTCCTTTGTCATTCTGCCGCACAATGTACTGCATGGTCAGATTAGGAACTGCTAAAATTCATTTCCATCTGGCATTCACATGTGTCTCTCAGGGTGTAGGAAAGTCCTAAGTGTATGGCTGAAAAGGGAAAGGGGCAAGAGAGGCAGGAGATAAATGAGCAGCTTTGGTGTTTTTTGGTGTAACTGACAGCTGTAGTACATACAAGTTTCTTGGCCTTCTCTTATTAATAACAACAATAGACTACTTGAAGCTTGAAAGATGACCTGCAGGCAATCCTTCATTCATAGCTTTACGTTTTAGCACTCGTGTTGTTTCCTCGTAGCTATTTAGCGGGGGGGAACAATAATCATGACAGTGGGGTGGGTGTGAAACAAATTCATGTTTTCAATTTTAAAGTTGTATGAAATAAGGGGGAAGATTTTCAGGGCCAAGAGTTTATTTGCAGTTGTGTAGAAGTGTCTCTACATCTTGCATGCTTATCTTCAAACGTGTATTAAGATGCTTTTGGGGAAGTAATGGGTCATGTTAATGGTGCACTCTAATCCAGAAGGTTTCCTACTGGCAATTCCTTTGCACAGGTCTGTTTTAATTATTTAAAGTAAGCCAACTGTCAACTTAAAACTAGTATCTGTTTTTCATAAACACTTTTTGAGGTTATTGCAGTGTAAAACCATAATTTCTTTCCTTCCAATTACATTACTACCTTAGTAATATGACTGTAATTTCATTGTAGTAGCATGCATGAACTCATTCTAGATGCATTTTTTCACTGTGTTAATGTGAGAATTTAGCAGAGCTGAACTAGAGGTTAGGTTCAGATCACAGCCTTATTTTTGCATTTAATTTTAAAGAGTTTTCTCAAGCACTGTGACTGCCTTGGCCACGTTATTAGTCCCCTTAGTACAGCCACAATCCAGGCTGTGTTGTCTATTGCCTCAAAAAGAGCTAATAGGTTGAGAGGAAGCCATTTCCCTGTTAGTGACCCTCCTTGTCCCAGCAGTGTATGAAGTGGAGCAGTAGATGGCTTCTGTGCCCCGCAGCAAATGGAAGACGAAGACGAGGGAAGCCCATCATTGCATCTGCCACTGGTATGATTTCCTGGGGCCAGGTCACTGTTACTCACCAGGATTGGAAGGTCTGCTGGAGATTGGTATGAAAAGACAGAGTCATCCCTAATTATGTTACATGTGGTGGCATGTACCTGAGTACAGCATACATACGTATCTTTTGATTAACTCTGACGATTAGCAGAAGATCTACGGCTCTCTGCACATTTTTAATGCTGTAATTTTATCTAACGTGGAAGTGTTGGCAATCACAGGGGAATTTAATAGGACCTTCTGGGCACTGATAAAGTATAAATTAAACAACTGAAATAGTACTGAAGGCATGTGCACAGAACTATATTACATCCTTACCATAAACTGTAGAGCAAGGTATATGATGAGGTATAGAAAATATGTTCTTAAATGAAAAATTGTAAGAAGTGGAAGTGTTAGCTTAAGAAAAGACTGAGTGAATAGATAGGATGGCACTTTTTGAATGTAGTAATTGAAGACTGGCACAGAGAAGTGTAGCTGATGCGTATCTGAACAAACTGTTTCCAGTCTACTGAGTTCAGGATGAGATTTAATCAAAGCAAAGGAGCTGCAAGTTAGGCATAGGAAAACCTTTCTAGCCATGAGATTAGAGAAGCCCTGGGAGGAAATAGCCTGTGAAGTCCAGGGAACCGCTCTGGTGATGGTGCTACCAGTGATTTAGGTGTACTTGATCCTGTGACAGTTGAGTTCGGTGAACTTCTGAATCAATACTAGACTTCTTTTATTCTTTAACTTCTGAGACAGCACTGATGTATTTAATAATCCTCTAGCTAGCACCTTTTGTTCTTTATAATAACAAAAAAAATGCAGAATGTTCAAAGCATCTCTTCTAAACATACTTCTATTTTGCTTTGAATTGAGGGGAAAAGTATTTCTGCATAAAATCTTGCACATTAAATGGTTATCTCTCTTGGCAGCTTTTCTTTCAAATGATTCACTGATTCCCCTCAAGAACACGCTGCTTGATAAAACCATAAGGATAACTAAAGAAGTGTACACAGTAGCAAAGAACGAGCTAGAATGTCACAGTGTGTGACTAAAGAGTGAAGTCTGGTGCAGGGATCTGATACATATATCTGCATCTAGTGATCACATGGCGAGGGGGTAGGAAAATGAATTCAGTTTCTGTAGTGGTGGTGGGAGTAGAAAGTGCAGGGCAAACACAGGCTCTGTCGGCAGGAACAAAAAGCTACCCACCTGTTGTGTCTCATACTAATGTCTGTGCTCCTTGATCTTAACATCACAGCACCTTTCTTTTGAATTTTGTTCTCTTTGAATCATTCATTGCTGCATCTTCAGCAAGGGAAAGCAATATTCCTGACATAATCCCTATTCTGTAGAAAGGTAGCCTGAGAAAAATGTGTAAGGACCATTACTTCTATTTCATAGCAGAAATGTTGAAACAGGAAGAGAATTAAAAAACAACTACCCCCTAAAGCCATGATTCTTCAACTATTTTGTCAGCCTACTTTATGATGCAGTTGTAGCAGTACTTACGATTGCTAGCAGAAAACAGAAGGGGGTGTAAGACGAAGAGTGGGTTGTCTAGGGCCAAGGAAAAGGATGACCATATTCAAGCAAATAAGCTTGAAACGATGCATTGAAAGTTAAAATTGGTGCATTAGACCGCACATCTAATCTTTGATTTACAGAATGAGGAAGAAAACCTAACCTTTTAGCTTCCATGCCCTTTACCTTCTCTGCTGGATTTGTCACATGCTGTTCAAATTTTATTAAAACAACACAGAGAAGTTCCTCTTTCCTTCAATTTTTTTTTTTTTTAATTTTAAATCATTCTGTCAGTCTTGATTAATAACAATCATAATGAATTATTCAGCTACATCACTGCTAATTACCATACTTCTATCACTCCATCATGTGGAGTAGCATTAGGATGATTTTTCTATGATTTCAGCCCCTTCTTTTTCTGTACCACCAGTTCTCCTGCTCATCCATTCCACTTGGCTGATTGGGTTTTATGAGGGCTGCTCCAAAAGCAATGCCTCCTATTTCATTATGTTGGCCCACAGCATCAGAGGCATTGGTGGTATGGCAGTAGAGGCTGAACCTTCACAACAGCATTTTATTACATTTTGTTACTGTGCAACAAATGACAGCAGTCTGACAAAATGGTACCTGACTTGGAAGTGCATATGAGGCAAAGATGTGTCATTGAATTCCTCCGTGCAGAAAAAAAATGGCACCTATTGACACTCATCGACACTTATTGAATATTTATGGAGACCAAACAGTGGACGTGAGCATAGTTAGATGGTGGGTGTTGCATTTCAGCAGTGGCATCGGTGGTGTGAGAGACAAACCATGTTCCAGAGACATTATTTTTGGAGCAACATACATAATAGCTCAGAGATATCCTCACGATACTGCACTTAAATATGATTGCTTTAGTTAAACAACAGCATATGGAAGAAAATAATAATAACAATAATAACAACTGCCAAGTAGCGAATGGTTAGTGGTATCTCTATCTCTTTAAAATGGTCATATTGAATTTAATGCACTGAATCAGCAGTTACAAAATCAGAACATTTCTCTATCACCATATCATCTCTATACAAGTATGTGTCTGTATGTATACATGCGTATATATGTATATATATTTGTATCCCTCATAGGAACAATAAACACACACTCACTCTGGTTTCATGATACACCATATGACCGTGTGTATATACACAATGACTGGTAGATGATGCACTGTATCATTCCTATTCAAAAACACACCCCAACTCTGTCATTTCCCTGAATTTGTCGTAGATCTTTACAATTCTAGTCTCCCCACTTTTATCTTCTGATCTGGCACTTAACAAAATTGGAACAACCCTTGGATTAAAACACCAGTATCATTGTTGCCACTTCTGTTGGATGTAAGTAAAATCTTCCTCTTCTTGAAAATGTTCTAGATTTCTGTAGGCTTATGTCTGCTTGTGAGGTTGTACTCTATTACCTATAAGACTGGAAATTATAAATAAAAAAAAAATGCATCTTTTTTCCTGTCTGAGTTAATCTTCTGTTGACAACTGACATGCAATATTATCATTTTGCATTATTGCCATTTTTGGTCAAATTGCATACTACTAACTAAAATATTTTGGAGAAATCTACTGTATTATTACTGTCTTTAGTAGGCAACTTTCATCAACAACACTGTTGGAAGGTATAAAATATACTTTCCATAAGCCCACAATAATGAACGTTAATTACATTACTCTCCTTAACTAGTTATTGTTTTTTGCATTAACCATTCCATTAGTGTTCTCTGTATCGTCATCAGGCTCACAAGCTTACAGTTACCTGGATTATCTGATTTACTGCTTAAAATGTCATTAAGTTTCTTCTGAAAACTACCATAGTTTTCCAATTGGAATAATGGGAAAAAAAGGATCTATATACTTCCTCGCCATCCCTTCTAAAATAATGAGGTAAAAATTACACAGAACTGCAGTTGTAAAATTATAAACTTTGGTATCAACTCACTAATGTCATCCTAAATTATTCTTGATATGGAAATATTTAATAGTCTCAGCCCTACCAAACATCTGTCTCTTCCCAGATACACAACAGAAGTGCATATTGATCTCTTTAATTAACTGATACTAAAGCCAAGATTTCCTTCTTGTAATTAATCACCATCAGAATTCTTGCAGTTTTGGTTTACTCAGGAAATTATTCCTTACACGATATAGGAGGTAACTCATTCTTTGTACCCGTTTCACTTGATTAAACTTCCACATTCTTAATCTCTGTCTTATGATCAGTATTACTCTTTTCTTATGAAATTCTAACTTTAAATCTTCTTGGTGTTTTAACTGATGTGATATTCCTTCTGGAGAAAGGTAATGGCTTTTTCAAGCAGTACTGATGCTTAGAAGGATTCTCAATATGCTCCTAATTAGCATTCATAATTTTCTGTAATTATTTCTCATCTCTTAGTGTTGTGATCTCCAATTGTTTTTCCTTTTGAACTGATTTATTTTAAAGCTACAAGTATGATAGTGGTTTGGACTCTAGTCACGCCTGCAGATTACAGTGCAATCTATCACAACTTCTTGTTCAAAAGTTACCACTGATTTATAGGTCTGTGAGCTGTTTTCTTCATCTGCTAAGATGACTTCTTACAGAATCTACTTCTTCTGGACACAGTATTTTTTTAGTGAGAAATCTGTTGCCTCTAAACACTCTGTAAATAGAACAGTCTCCCCTCCTGTGCCCACAAATGTTACTCATAATGCCGTTATTGTAATGCTGATATATTCTCCTTCTTTTTAAAATGCAGGTGCAATTGTCTTGGGATTTTAATTTGCTGCTGTAGTCTATAGAGGACATCAATCAGTAAACTATGTTGTATTTATCTTTTATAGTGATTTCATAAGCGTTTGGCATCATGTTGCCCATGAGCTGTCAGAAACAATTTAATTTTTGACATAAAATGCCATTTTCCTTTCATTTTTTTTTCAAGTTACTCCTTTATAAAAGCCTAAATTTTTAATTTTTTTTCAACAGCCAAAGTATATGATGCACCTCAACAGTCTTCAGTAGTACAACCTAGGTTTTCTGGTGTATAGGCTGAGCTCCCAATGTTGTTGTTCAGACCAACAAACTACCTCTTTATTGTTTTACAATGTCCATGTGAGTTCAGGATGCTGAAGACCAGCATTAGTCTCCATTAGCAATGACAACAGGTACCAGATGTTCCTGATGGTGTTGGTGATGATGTTTGCACTGGGACCTAACCTCTGCCGTAGCTATGTGACATACAGCTGGTGACGTTGAATCAGCGCAGATGTAAGATGCGTTTCTCCAAGTGTAGAGCTCTTCTGCAAAATAAACTAGGCTATCCTTTTTATGAACAACTCCCAGCCAACCTGATTACATCTTGCCCACTCTTCCAGGAAAATCAAGAAATAAGAATGATTCTACAAAATGCTTTGATTCTAATGAGAAGACATTTTTTCAAATGTTTCCAACCATCTCAGTTGTTCAACCCACTTTCTGAACGACTGCACCCTCTATTGGGGTAAAACAGATCGACTTCTAAAGCAGATAATTTATTTTTACGTTGTTTATATCCTTCTAGTTCTTACAGGCACAATACAACAGCCCATTCATGTGACAATAAAACAAGCACAGTCTTGCTGATCTTAGATTACAGGGGAAGTGTGAATATCCAATAAAGACTTTATATGATTTCTCTCTACCCTGAGTTAATGAAAAGTGTGTAAATAGCTCTGTACACTCAGGGTAAAATGAGAAACGAATAATAGAAAAGAAAATTATTTCTCTTACAAAACACAGTCCAGAAAGAAGTATGTTTTTTTTCTTGTTGCGTGAAGCAATTTCAGTTAACCAAAGCTTTGCAGGAAGTAAATGTTTGAGCAAATGAAAGTGAGATGAAACAGACAATTAACCATGATGTTGCCTCTCATCAAACAGGTGATTCTCTAATGGACCGATGAAAGCCAACAATGACAAGTTGTGGTCAACAGTCCTTGAATGTGCTGATGGTTCTGCTTTCATTACTCTTGTCAGCAGGTAACTTTCATACCTTGAATTTATCAATCAGGGTCATGGGGAAAAGAAATGTTGCAATTTGATATTGAATTCCTACAAAACCAAAATGTTCAAATGAATTGTTAATTGAATAACAAGTAAAGCATCTTTGCATCTAACAACTAAAACTGAAATGTGAAATGCAATTGAAAATTCAGTTTAATTAAGTTTAATTCAGTGGTGGGGCAGTGACATAGTTTAAAAGAAAAAGACACTGTTTTGCTGTAGTAGTTTTTCAGCTTGCTTAAAAGAAAAAAAAACAAAATCTGCACCACCATAAAATCCAATCATTTTGCTGAATGACCATCTATTTGAAAAAACGCAAGTTGAGTACCAAATGTGTGTTTTTATATGTGTACACAAAAATACGTGAGCATATGAAGAATTGAACATGGAACTTTAACTGTATATGAGATGAGTACTCATTCAATATGATGTAACTTACAATTTATATACATATATATATATACACAAAAAAAGAAAAATGCATGACATCGTAGTATGCAAGTATCATTATTTTTCTGAATCTGAATAACTGGCTGGACCAGAAAGGAAGTATATGTTTATTTCTGTATAAATTCACTATATCTGCCCTAGGCATTTTGTACTAGCACACAGATTTTGCAGCAACCTGTTAGCTGTTATATTGAGAATTAGTTGAGTGCTATGATTACTAGTTGCATTTGTTCTTCAGAAGTTATCTATGATGTTGAAGACAAGATTTTTTTGTAATGATAGATGAATGTTTAAACAACAAAAAGGAGGGGTGAATATTCACAGGCCAAATAGATTTGGTCCTAGGAATTTTTAACTCTGAGTAAGACCTCTTTTGCCTTCCATTCCTGAACTGTTTTATTATTGACAATATGGTTGATGTTTTTTTCCATCATTGCTCCTTGTTCCCCTGTACTGCACCACATCCATAATCACCATACTTAAAATTTTACCAGGGATTATATATCTTCAGACATCTTTGTGCCTCAGGAAGAGTTGTCATGTTATTGTATATGTGTGATGCCTATAATATTCAGTGTTATATCCCCAGTAGTTATTTGATGTGTGAATTTTCTTGCCCACAGTCCTGATGCTTGTTTGCAAGCCTTCAGGTTGATTCTTACTAATGACAGATCATTATATAGCCATAACTCACACACACACTTTTTGTGGATAATGTTACACTGTTATCAGCTAAACTACTTCTTGGTGTAATATTAAAATGTTATTTTCATGTGGAGTCTTTTCATTGCTATCCCTATGTGTAGCTCTGCATCCATAGTTAGCTAACAACTGCCCACTTCCTGTGCACAAGAATCAGGCATGGAGGGTCAGAACAACCTCTTTGTCTTTTTTTCAGGTTAAAGTCATTTCCGAAAGCTATTTCCCTAGTGTAAAAGAAAAAACAGTTATTCAAGAAGACTTCAGTGATTGTATCCCACTGATCAAACATCACAAAACTGCTCCAGCTGTTCCAGTCTCTTCTTTTGATTTTTATTGTTTTCATGCTTCTACTGCTCATTTTAGGGGACTTATACTAGTGACCACCCAAGACTCCACTTTTTCAATCATTTTCCTAAAGATAATTTAAATAAACCCGTGTTCCAGTAGAATGTGTGGTTGCACTATGCGTGCAAACAGTAGTAGTCATCTGCTGCTACATAAACACTTGTTGCCTCAAACCCAGTGGCCTGACATGTTCTTCTCTTAGGAGACAAAATTTAGTGCCTCTGAAATACACTTTTTTATTTGAAACTAATTATATACAGCATTTAGTTCTTACATTATTTATCTATTAATGTCGGAAACTATTGTATTTGTAAATGTACCTTAAGTACTCTACACATTATTAGTGTGTAGAGTGCAGGCTTCATCTGGAGTCACCACAAGCCTTTCATGCTAGCCCAATTTCATCTGTTGGGGAATTTTACTACTGACATCTGTAGGACTGGATTTAGGCCATTGCTAAATGACCTTTCACAGGACGTGGATGAAAGGATAAAATTTATTACCTATTATTTTGCAGCCAGTGTGAGTGTACTTTTTTTTGTCTAACATCAGCTTCCATAAAGGAAAACTAATGGCTTCATGCACTGAGAATGATGGGGAAAAAAAAGAGACTGCTACTCTCACTGAAATTATGCAAACATCATTCTTAAATTGAGCTGAAATGAAAGTCTAAAGGCAAAACTCCTTGAGTTTCTTAGATTTGCAGACTTCTGTCTATAAGATTGTGCTGCACTTTCAAACTTTGATGTACTAATGCACACTATCTTAGTACTGAAGTTCATAACTTTATATGCATGGTTGCAAACTGCACTCAGCAATTTGAAGTGCAACTGTAATTGGATCTTCAAGCAGAAGGAAAGGGCGCAAGTAACAGGCATGTTCCTAGAGCAGCTGTTCTCAGGGCCCAAACTCCTTTTTGTCAGAAAAGGAAAGAAACAGTGGCAGTAGAGCAAATGCGTTAGGTCAGGTACTGTGGTAGTGACTGAGGATAAAATTTGGCAGCTTTAGCTGTGTGGCTAGAATCACAGCATCACAGGAGTTGGAAGGGACTTCAAGAGACCAACATGTCCAACTCCCCTGCTAAAGCAGGTACCCTACAATAGGTTGCGCAGGTAGGCACCCAGACAGATCTTCAATATCTCCGTAGAAGGAGACTCCACAACCTCTCTGGGAAACCTGTTCCAGTGATCCATCAACTTCACCGTAAAGAAGTTCTTCCACATGTTAGTATGGAATTTTCTGTGTTCAAGTTTTAGGCCATTGCTCCTTGTCCTATCAACTACACACCACTGAGGAGAGTCTGGCCTCATTCATTTGCTTCCCAACTTCACTTAGATATTTATAAACATTTATCAGATCCACTCTCAGTCTTCTTTTCCCCAGGCTGAACAGACAGAGGTTACTCAACCTTTCTTCATGGGAGGTGCTCTAGGAGCTTTATTGTCTTTGTGGCCCTGTGCTGGACTCCATCTAGTAGATCCCTGTCTTTTTTGAACTGAAGAGCCCAGAACTGGACACAGTATTCTAAATGTGGCCTCACCAGGACAGAGTAGAGGGGGAGGATCACCTCCATTTACCTGCTGGACACATTCCTTTTAATGCAGCCCAGGATACCATTGGCCTTCTTGGCCACCAGGTCACACTGCTGGCTCATTGGCCAACGTGTTGTCCATGAGGACCCCCAAGTCCTTTTCTCCTGTACTGATGCATGCAAAAGTAGTTATAATAGAAATACATTATAGAAGATATAGAAAGGAGACATAATTTCCCAACATGGGCAAAATGTTCTCAGAGAAAGGAGGAATAGACTGTGGCTCCATGAAGAAAAAAAAAGAAGATAAAATCAGATAGGGTATACTGAAACTTCAGACTGATTTTGTTTCAGTGTTATCACAATGGTGCACAATTTCAGAATATGTGGACATTTATTAATTGTACTAACTGAATAGGGAGTGCCTAATAGAGGAAAAAGCAGCATGCAGTCATACCATAAGAATATCCTTTCAGACCATTGCAATGCCTATGTTTACTCTACAGGAATATTGATAGTTAAATTCATGTAATGGATTGAAATACATCAGGGATGGTATCAAAGCTTTTATTAGCAAGCAAAATTTGGCATTATTTGCATGTTACAGTAATTATCCTTTCAATTAAAATACGAATATTTATATAGCAGAATTGTCAGAGACTCAAATGATTGGTGTTGTGCTAAGTAAAATGTAAATATGTGAATATTTGTATGGAGTTATATGGAAAGGTTATAACAATCAGCCATTCTGAAAACTTTGGTACGTGAAAAATTATGTAACTAAGTTTAAAAAAATCAGCATTACACAGATTAACCATGAACAGGTAGGGAAGGAGCAGCTTGATGTACACTGGCTGTTTACTTTTTATGGTAGAGTGGGTAAATTTTTAGATGAGCTCAAATCAGTCATTTGAAGCATGACAGACTATTCTCTGGAAATTAGTAGAAACAGAGATAAGACCATCTATATCATCAACCTGTTCAGTAATGCCTTTCAAAAACAGGATGAGAATTTGCACATGCAAATCCACTCCAGAAACAGCTACCATCTTTGCAACGGACAACTCAGAGCCTTCCAGTTACATTACTTTTATCCAAAGTATTTCTGTAGAGATAAGACTCTTTCGTGCTCAGGGTTTAAGTTATTTTCAGAAAAAAAATACTCTGTAAAACATTATACTTTCATTTGCTCTAGGAATCAGAGATCCGATGAACAAATACAGCAAGTGAAATGATTGATTTGTTGTAAACTGTGTAATGCTTTTTCACGGTGTACTGGATTTGGCTGGATGGGATTATTTTTCTTTCCAACAGCCTCTGTGGTGCTGTGTTTTGGACTGGTGGCCAAAACAGCGTTGATAACACACCAACGCTGCAGCTGTTGCTGGATGCTGCTTACACAGCATCAAGGCGTTTTCTGTTTCTCACTGGGGCTGCACAGCCGGACCCTCTGAACCGCACTGACCAAAGTCATATTCCAGAGCAGATAATGTCATGCCCAGCCATAAAACTGGGACAGGAGTTTGTTGGGTTTTTTTTTTTCAAAAATTGCCATTGCTTGGGGAATGGCCTTGACATCTCTCCGCTGGTGGTATGTCATTGCCTTCCATGTCACCTATTTTTTTCTTCTGTTCTTCTTCACAAATTAAACTGCCTTTATCTCAACCCACGAGTTTTCTCACTTTGCCCTTGTGATTTCCTCCCCCCTCTCATTTGAAGGAGGAGTTCACGAGCAACTTTGTGGTGATAGCTGTCAACCAGGGTTAACCTACCACGCAGTGACTACCAAATTCAGACCAGAACTCAAACATCACTTCATGCTTTTCCTTTTCTATTTATTTTAATCACTGACACACATTTTACTATTTAAGGGTTTGTTTGGGAATACATTTTATTAGAAGCTTAACTCACGCTCTGACCCAGTGTTATCTTCCATTCTTCCTCCTCTCTGTTGTCACCCTTCCCCATGTTTTCATCCCCAAAGTCAGCTGTATTTAGTTTTCCTTCTCAAATGGTCAAAGAACCTGTCTAGGGATCAGAGAACATTTCACATGTGCTGATAAGCAAACTACTTTGGAGTGAGGAGTAATCTAAACCTTCCAAAGTCCTGGAGCCTTCTAATGCATTCTCATAATGCAGTTTCTCTCTCAGCACTGGATAGTTTCAGAAGTATGGAAGTATTGCATTGCTTATGAAACATAAAGAATGAGTGTCGGCTCTAACGACATGCACTAGAAGCATATACAAGTCAGGCATAACCTCACAGGGCTGTTGTTCTCTCACAGTAGTTTAACCTGGCTGTAATTTACCCAAGGTAAGCTGTAGGAATTACGTATGAAAAGTAGTAATTTTGCTATCCTATTATTTTCAAAGCTCGTTCTAACGTTTTCTCTTAAAATGTCCTGAATTTGAAACAACAATCTACACTAAACACTGCAGAAATTGCTAAGTAGTTGTAGTAATGTAACCCTTTTAAAGGAAAAAGGCATTGTACTAAAAAAAATTATGCCTGCATTTTACTTACATAACATGTCATAACATTTATCTAATTCTATATCAAATAAGCATGATAAATGCAGGTATAATAAGATATGTATGTAGGTTGCTCTGAAAGTAATGCCTCCTATTTATTTCTGTGGAAACTATAACAGAAACAAGGAGCATGATAACACTATTGTACAGAGCAAATTCTCAGCCACAAAGCAATTTTTTTAGGCCTTAGTTTAGGTATTTAAAAAACCCATATATTTCAGACTGTAAAATGTTTAGAGTGGTTTTACTTGATTCAGAGGGGAGTACGTGACCTTGTTTTCTCCTCAGTTTAATGCTCTTTTATTTGTTCTGCACTCCCTCTATGCACATAAATAAAGAAGTCATTTCCACTGCAATGATCATTAAAATATGACTAGGCCCAGAGAAAAAGAGCGTGAGAAACTTGAAAATAATATTGAGAAAACAAGATTTCCAATCAACAGGGACTGTGTGGAGAGATGCTATATAGTTAAGCTAAATCCATGCAAGTCATTATATCTATCCTCATGTACTGGTAAAAAGATATGAAAATCATGCACCAAGTTACAAGACTTAATTCTTCCAGCCTCACTAAAACGCAGTTGCCCATAGCATTACTGTGCCTCTGTTCTCTAATCAGAGTAAAAACATGTGTCTGTGTATTCAGACTCTTGACTTCTATATTTTGCTCTCTTTAGAGTGGAGGGCCTTTGGGCACTCTGCGGTACACATAGCCTTAAATGCTACAAGGCCTTCCACAAAAATGAATCAGTTCAAATGGTGGCAGTATATGGAGCTTTTCTTGTACAGGGCTTGTGAGGTGTATGAAGAATTCACAAGTAGGTGATTAACAACAATGTTGGAAGGGCTTTCCCTTTTTTATTTTTTTATTTTTTTAGGAGAAGTGATGGTAAAATCATTGTGACAATCCTGGAAAAAATGTTCTCAGAGGTGTAATAAACACTTTACATGAGAATTTAATGAAGAAGACCCGTAAGAATTCCCAGGAGCAGCTGTGTTTCTATTAGTTCTGTCTCACTGCAAATAGTTGTTCAGATCTGCTAAACTGTTTTGTTCTTCCTATATCTGACAGAATAATCCTTATCGAAGAATTACCTTTACAGTGAGAGATTTCTGTCAATCAAGCATCTTCAAACTTTTGTTGCAATTTTTGCATCAGCTTTCTGTTCTTATGAAGTCATCACTGGAAAATCAAACGTGAACACTGTTGGGTCTTCGTGGATATCTATGTATTTAGTGTACACGCTATGAAAATGTTTTCCTAAATACTTTTGTGTTTCTTCGCGTGGGCAGCAGTTCTTCTCTTCCCTTGAAAGAAATGATAGTTATCAGAAACACAGCAATAGTAAAAGTCAAAAAACAACAAAATGCGAAATGCTATAGTTATTGGTGTAAAATGTTACAGTGTGGAAAGTTCTGAAATATTAACGTGTTCAGAAATCAAAGAGCAGTTGCTTAAGCTTATCCAATGAAAAACTATAGTTCATAGCACACAGATAACAGAAATGACTCACAAAGCCAATATTGTTCTTTGTTTTACAGCGTTGTCCGCACATTTTCGGGTCTGCGAGCCATATACAGACTACAAAGGACGCTACCACTTTGGTTTTCACTGCCCCCGTCTTTCTGACAATAAATCTTACATCTTTTGCTGTCACCATAACAACACAGTATTTAAATACTGCTGCAATGAGACAGAGTTTCAGACTGTTATGCAGATGAACTTAACAGGGAACGCAGATGGATATATGCATAAGTAAGTACATGAGTTTTAAGTGCTCTTCACCAAACTGTTCCTGGTCTAGTAACGTAGTCTGAGATGAATTTAAGGATGGAAGCAATTAAAATAATCACACGCGCACAGAAACATTGCTGAAAAATTTTTGCTATTACAGAACTCCTAAAAGAAGTGGTATTTTAGCTTTGCTTTCATTACTTTGGTGCCTACTATAAACATTGTTTGGACAGTATGTAAGTAAAGGCTGCATATAAATACAAGAGATATAAAAATATATATAAAAGTTGCAAACGGTGTCTCCCCAGCTTCAGTCTAATCTGAACTGTATTTAAATGTACGTCTGTAAAAATAAACCTCAAAACCACGTCCATGAGGGAAGAGGGAGGGAGCTGATTTTTTCCATGTCAACCCTATATTGAGTCTCTGATATCTCACATCTCAATCTCTTGCAATCTCTGACATTGGGGAATGGAATGTATTTGCTTATATACCAACACTGTGTGCTCTCCTTGACTGTTACCTGAAATACTTCCATGTCATTCTGGGACCTATCCTTAGGTTAAATATCAGTTGGTTTTGATTTGGTTTGGTTTGATGTTTTTTTTTCATAACAAACTAATCGGTAGCAAGCAGATGTTTGTTACTGATCACTTATTTATGATGGCAAAATACTCACTTGTGATCTGTCTTGTATTTAGTGTTTGATATTCTGGCCACACTAATCCACTGTGACTTCTCTTGGTGCAGAGGGCCACTTTCAGCTGATGTAAACTCCCAGTCAAGTTCTGATCTGTCTGCCTTCCCCTGATGTTTTATTCTGGTATCCATGTCCTCCAGGGCAAGAAAGGGGCAGATTAAAGACAACTGGAATTGCAGCCTATTGATTTTTGGTTACTACAGGGATTTCAGTGTTTCGTTTTCTGGTGCAAACCTTGGTCAGCTTGTTGTCATTCATCCATATAGGACAAGGTGCTGAGCCAGAATACTGATGTTGACTCCTTTAGTTTCTAACTGCAGCAAGCAGCAGCCAGCTCAGTGTTGTCTTCCTTAACACCTCTCCTACAGCTCTGCCTTCTAATGTTTGAATCTTGTATAGATGTAGACATTTCACACTATAACTTAACAGGCGTTAGCAACAACCACCTAGAATAAAGAAGCCTGTAGTGTATGTAGTGTAAAAGAATGATGCTTGCAAAATATCCCCTGGGATGTGGAACATTTCTCCACCACCTGCCTTCTTGTTTGCATGCCCATTCACACGTGTACATATACACACACATGCACCCACAGAAATAAACATAGAGTTCTTTCTGTTTCAGGGCTGTGATGTGTGAGCAGTTCATCAACAGGAAATAAGGTTATTTGGTATTCTATGGGCTATGGGATCTTGCTTTAATTAAAATACTTAGAGCCTAGTGTAAGCATTATTCTAGTTTTAATCTTGCAATCATTTCTTTAAAAGTCACTTCATACAATTGTGATGGAGAAAAGGCTGTCTCTGTAGTGTTTGTCAGTAAGAGTTGTTGAGAATCACCTTCAGAGTGCGTAACTTATATGTCTTCAGTCCAGAATTCCTTGTGGACATTAGCTGTGTGCTGATCTTCCGCAGAGGTGTGTGGGAACATGTTAAATACAATTAAAAAAGCTTTTGGAGATGTAGTTAAAGAAGTGCACGAGTGAAACCAGTATTCCCTTTTTGTAACTTTCTGGACTATTACTTCTGATAAATCCATCAGGGCCAGGAAAATGAAGAAAAACTAACTCTCTATTAAAAATCCTCCAGTGTAAAGAGACAGAGATCTCCTCATCCTGAGCTCACTGAGATTGGTAGAAGACTTTCTAATGATTTTGATGTGCTGTGGAGGAGCAGAAAGAAGTGAAGCCTAGATGCCTGCACTAAGGTCATTGTAATAAACATCTTAACACACTCAGACTTTATTTAACTTATGTAATTTAACTTTATTTTGATTCTAATACATCCAGGATTCACTATACTGTTACAAAGTCAGCTATTTGTTTAGATCTAATTTCACACACCACTGAAAAAAGATCCTGGTGAAACCTATTGTACTGTGGCTGGAGAGAATGAATGATTTAGGATATGGGAGTAGCAATGAACTGAAAAAAAATGGATTGTAATTTTAAGGGAAGAGTGATTCAGTATTATTATTATTTGGTTTATTTTTCCCCTTTGCCATTCTTGTGATCATCAAAACACATCTCTTGTTTTATCAGGCAATTGAGGGGAAAAATTAATGAAGTCATACGTAATTCCTTTGTTGTGGCATAGCTGAAAAAACACATTTGCCTTCTATAGTGTAACCATAGCGGGTGCATTTACATTACTTATTTTACATTAAATTTCCATAACTAAACATTTCTGTGTTTTGGTAAGTGCAGAATACTGCTCTATATCTTTGCAATCACACAGACTAATCAGTTCATAATATTTTCAAATGTTAACAATTCATTTAGTATTAAATACAGGAATACCAGTGATATCTAACAGACAAAAAAGGTTCTGCCATCCCAAGTTTTTTCCATGCACTTTGTCTAATAAGCTATCTGATTATCCTGAAAAATAGCATTAACCTGAGTCTTGCATTTGTCCTCCCTCAAATTTTCTATTATGCATGTTCTGATGGGAATCAGCAGCAGTACTGTGTTAGGAGTCCTTGATCTGACACTGGAACAGTGTTATGGCAGTCAGTAATGCATCCGTGTTTTTTCTTATCTCTTATTCCAGTTTTTCAGAGTTGAATGGCTTTAGCACAGCACACTACAACACTGCACCAAAAGCAACGTGAGAACAGAATAGCAGTATCTTTCTCCATGTGCAGCATGTCCCCTGCAGAGCTGGCAATTGGTTAAATATCTCCCAGAAAATCTTCTTTACAAGAAAGCAAAGCTAAATAAATACATAAAATTTTCATTTCCACCACCAACTGTTCCAAAAAGATGTAATTTAGCTGGGAAGACCTCTTAGGTACTGCAGCGGTGGATTCTTCAGGAAAATAGTAGATGGGACAAATATCTTTAGGTATTTTCCATTTTAGTGCGCACATAAAAAGTACAGGGATTTCCTCAGAAATAGAAGTACCAAGGAATTTGTAAGGAGGTAAGCTTGTATTTGCTTGGGGCAACACTTAAAATGTGTTACTACTGCAAGTAACAGTCCTTTTTAACTAGAATAGGGAAAGAAGCGGTTTCCGTGGCCATCTGCCCACATTTATACTGCAGCTGTAGAATTCTGCTCACAATTGTTTTGATTTGTTGAGTTTTTTTAAGCTCAAATTCCTTAATGAATTATTTTCTGTTCATGTGCAGCATATAAAAAAAACAACAAAGTCTTCTAAAAAACAGCTTAGTCCAAAATCTGCTTGCCATCTCTATCAAAAAAGTCAATAAATTAGATGGAAGGAATTACATGGGTAAAAATAATAACATCATCTCTCTGTTTTCACTTCTTTGTAGGGGTGTCAGAGAAATCTGTGTAGGATTTTGTACATGGAATAGGATGAGACGGGTAAAAAAAGTATTTATTTTCCTCAGAGAGCCCAATTCAAAGCTTCTTGAAGCCGGAGCAAATCTTTACATAAGTAGGCTCTGCATCAGTTCTATAGCATATATACATTCTATTTCTGTGAAAACCAAAGTGCCTTGAAATAAAGAGCTCCTAAGCTTTGTGGTAGATCCATGAATTATTCTGTTTCACATACAGGCTAGGAGGGAATGATCATGTAACTTTTCTCTAGATTCAGTTTTTCTGTTTGTGGGCCTGCAACAGCAGAGGACTGGGCAGCATGGCCTTGGAAGTCACTTCCAGCATTACAGTGCTAAGCCTTGTGTTGAAGCTAAAAGAGAAGCTCCAAAATGACCTACCAGGAGGGTGGGAGAATTAGGAGGTGGAGACAAGCTTTTCGTCTGGGGAAGGGGAGCAGGAGACACAACCACACCGAAGCAACTTATTAGACTTGACTGTCCCGGTGAAGGAACAAACTCCAATAATTGGAATCTTGACAGATTTGGAATCCATTCAGACTTATTTTTAATTAAAATGAAACTTCTGCACAAAAGTACAGAAATAATCAGATTGCGGAGTGAAACTTTTAAAATTAAATCATTCAGCTCAATGAAATGAGAGCGAGACCTATGTGCTTTGATTCCC
The DNA here is from genome assembly GCA_024606505.1 of Aquila spilogaster. Taxonomy (NCBI): domain Eukaryota; kingdom Metazoa; phylum Chordata; class Aves; order Accipitriformes; family Accipitridae; genus Aquila; species Aquila spilogaster. The sequence continues at coordinate 37,341,755 of JANHGO010000039.1, forward strand.
AGTTCTTTGCCGTGTCTCTGGCCCTACTGTTACTCAGTGGTACAGAAGTAAGGTTGTTTATTATCTAATTAAGGCATCTTCTCAATTTGTAGGGAAGATTTAATTTTTAATGTAGTTAGTGAGCATCAGCAAAATTAGTATTTTCTACCAACTTCATAGTTTGAGAAAGAAAATACGTCAAAATACGGCATTTCCCTCTGTGTATGAAATGCACTACTCTATTAGTTTTGCTTATGATTTTTCACAAGGCCCCTTTGATAGTGATGTTGTCCCACTGTCTGTTAAGTTAAATAAGGCACTCTTTCATTTCTGTACTTGTGAGGAGCAGATGTTATTTAGAAGGAACAGATGGAGAATTCATATATAGCATGATTAATAAATTGTTGCTTTAAATTGGAACACTCAAAATAACTCTAATTTTCACTAACCAAAATTCTGATGAGTAAAACTAAATGCCTGGAATAGTAATGAATTCTTCTGAGGTAAACATAAGAAATGTTCCTCCCTCTCAAATCACTGCCCAAATAAAAATAACGTTTTCTAATAATTCCATTCTTACTGTGGATCAAATGTAGCTCACGTATTCATAACAGGGACCCTGTAGGCAGTAATGATGCAGAAGGACAGGATTTGTCACAGTGGATTTCTTTCTGACTTCTGAGTTAAGGGCTCTCAGAAGCACTATGTTTTGTCTACTTCCAATCCTTCTAGGAATTTACTGAGAAGTTTGAAATCCTAGGCTGGCATAATCCTGCGTTTACGCAGAAAGAACCCATTAACAGCCCCAACCGTCTTCTCTTTACTCACAGTTGTTTGCTGTGGAACCTCATTTAATCTAAGTGTGTTTATGAGTTTAGTGAAAAGATCATTTGCTGGAGAAGGGAATCAGTCTCATTATGTGCTCACAGGCAGCAACAGAAATCAAAATTCTGATTTCTCATACGATTTCTTGTTTCAAATACTGATTTTTTTTTTTTAAGTACAAAATGAAAGAGCCATACAAAAGTTTAAACAGAAGCGAGTGTTCGAAGCAGGAGCTTGAAATGTTTTAGGTTTGAAAGAGTTTGGGACATACTTTTAAACTGTCAAAATATCTTTCTGGCTTGTATCTACAATATGTGTTCTCAGCCTTTTTTCTTCACAAAGCACTTCAGGTTTGATCAATGTTCTGATGAAATACAATTCCCTCCAAGTTTCCCCGAGTGTCTGTGAACAAACATGATTGAGTTTGTGTTCGATTCTGTTCATGTAAGTTCAGGTCCACACGGATGGGGATACTGATTGCCATTACTTCAAGATCATTTTCCCCCATGATTGTCTTCCTAATGACATTTTTTATTAGTATCTCTTCTGCTTGCTCATTTTTATAGTCTCTACACCTGTTTCCACATAAGCTCTTAGGTCTAGATCAGTGTTCTCTCCTGTACACCTAAAAAATGCATTCTTACCTTCTCCATTCTCACCTTATCTTTCTCACTGAGAGTTTCCAATCCAGACTGCCCTTACACCTGATAGTTAGGGTTTACTTTTAGTATTGCATCACCTGCAGAGCTTTAACGCTTTTTCCCCTTTTTGATCTCCCAGTTCTTGATCTCTTTTCTTTCTTTTCTCCTTTCTTTTAATAACTTTGCTCATCTGTCTTAGCTGTAAAGCTCTGTGTACCATGCCAGCAGCTGACAGTTTTTACTGCCTTTACCCCTATACACCCTATAGCTACATCAGCATGTACACATAAATGTAGTACTTATTTTTCTTCCTATTGAATGCATAATATAATAAGATCTTAGTATTTTTCTTTCTTAAATTTACTACCAGCAAACTAATGGATCTTTAGCAGTTGCACTTGAGAGACTATACCTATAATAGCATCTGCTGTATCCAACAATAATTAATTGTAAAATTGAAGGCAAGTCCAACCACATTAAGCAACTTTTAAGACATGAGGTTTGTAATACATGTCAGCAGTGACTATTTTCAGTAGTAGACACCTCCTCACTGTCAATGATTACAGCATATTTTCATATGGTTATCCTCACTCATATAAATGCCTTGTTGCTTCCAGAGGGGTTACTCTCTTGGAGAGGGAATTTGCAGAATAAAACACAGGACCTGTCCATAAGGATATGTAGAAAGAGAACGTCTTCTCTTTTAAGGGTGTCTGGTCAAGGACCTCTTTCAATGAAACAAGAGATAATAAGACAAGGAAGCAGTGATGGACAACCAAGTCCGGTCAGTCACACTAACTTATGAGAGCAGGTAAGAGTGTAGGAATGTTTATTCCAGTAGGGTTATCTGATGGAGGCATCACAAGAAACAAACCTCCCAGTCACACGCATTGGCAGGCTAACGAGCCACGGGCACTGCTTCAAGGAAGTATGAACCCTGCAGCTGGTACAACTGTGATTCAAGGGGGCCCAAACTGGGAGCGTGCCACGGAGCTCTGCAAACTTGAGGGTGTGTGCAGGGGAAGGAGCAGTATATATTCATCAGCAAACTTCAAGCTGGACCAGCCAGCAAGTAGGAAACCCATGGAGCAGGTGTGGGGCTCAGGTTGTGGGAAAGAGTGCCAGGCAGACAGGAGGGCTGTGCCGGGCAATACTCACGGAGTGCTGGGCCAACAGAAAGGCCATGTCAGTACCTGTGGGTCCAGGGGAGTGCTAGATTGAAAGAGGGTCCATACCAGCTGCTTGAAGAATTGCAAATGTTTGTGGTTTTGTGAGCCTAGAGAGAGCTGTGTGTATGCCTGTACTGAGACCTTATGTCTCTGCCTGGCAGAGAAGAGAAAGGTGTCTGGGCCTCCTGAGTCTGTTCTGTGTGAGTGCTGTGTGCAAGTGCTGTTGAAGGCAGCCCTTTGCTGGAGCAGCCTGTCTGTGACTCTGGAATGTATACTCCTTTTTGCTAATGGCTGAATCTATGAAGGGGGAAGCAGCAACCATATCCCTCAGCCTGGGCAGAGAACCCAGGGAACTGGGCTGTACCCAGTGGCAGAGAAGGAGTGGTCCTAGGCTGAAAGAGAAGGCCATTCACTCTCGTTGCTCTTCTTTACCACCCCTAACATCGTCAGCCGTTCGTATGTGGTTTCATTTAAAGCACTGGAGTTAATCATAGACCACATTTATACACTGGCATATGTGCACAGATGAGAGAGAAATCAAAATGTTTGCAGGACAGAGAGTCTTCACTTTTAAAAGCCTCCCATGTCACACAGTGTTTATAATTTTCAATTATGTACTTTAAAAGAAATTTTTTGTTTTCCATGTATTATACTTACATAATTAAAGAAACAAATAACGTTTAATGCAATGACCATTACTGATTTATTAACTTACTTGTTTTCCCTTCTTTTCTTTCACAGCAACTACAGCGCACTGCTAGGGGTGTGGATCTATGGCTTTTTTGTGGTGATCTTGCTGGTACTGGACCTTTTATATTACTCTTCAATGAACTATGATATTTGCAAATTTTACCTAGCACGGTGGGGAATCCAGGGAAAGTGGATGACACAAGGACAGAGCCGATGGATTAACCCTGCTCAGGATCCAAGCCAAGTACAGACTCAGCCTCAGCCAGAGACACAGCCTCAAACTCAGCCTCAGCCACAGCCTCAGACGTCACAGACAGTACATACTCTAAAAGGAGATGCTTTAAGCCCACCCCTGATGTCTTTTCAGAGTACATCTGCCTGGTAAGTAAATTAAGCCATACTGTGATGTATTTTTCGACTCTGTTACTTTATAGTGTGAACAGTCATTTGCGTTTGGAAGCATCTGCAAATTCAGGGTGTGTGGTACCATTTGAGTACCTAAGATGTAATTCTTTAAATTACGAATTGTCTTACATAATTACTGCTTAGGAGTGATTTGTTATTCTGGAATATCTTACATCATCTTGTAATACTGTTCTATCTGAGAAATGCTGTCATTTTTCAATGGTAAATAGTTTTACTACTCCCATACAATATCCTTGTCTCTAAATTGGAGAGAGATAGATTTGGAGGGTGGACTATTTGGTGAATAAAAAATTGACTGGATACCCATATCCAGAGAGTTGCAGTCAGCTGCTCCATGTCCAGATGGAGATCAGTAACAGGGAGTGTCTCTCAGAGGTCCGCACTGGGACTGGTATTATCTGCTGTCTTCATTAATGATGCAGACAGTGGGATTGAGTGCAGCCTCAGCAGATCTGCTGATGACACTAAGATGAGAGTGCAGTTGATATGACAGAAGAAAAAGATGCCATCCAAAGCGACTTGGACAAGCTTAAGAAGTGGGCCTACGTGAAACAAATGGGGTTCAACAAGTCCAAATACAAGGAGCTACACTTGGGTAAGGGCAGTCTCAGAAATCAGTAGACTGAGTGACAAATGGATTTAGCTCTGCAGAGAAGGACTTAGGGTTCTTGTGGACCAAAAGCTGGACACGAACCCACAATGGACACTTGCAGCCTGGAAAGGCAACTGTAAACTTGGCTACATCAAGAGAAGGGTGGCCAGCAGGGCAAGAGAGGTGACTGTCCTCCTCTGTTCTGCCTTTGTGAGGCCCCATCTGGAGCACTGCATCCAGGCCTGGCGCACCCAGCACAAGACATGGAGCTGTTGGAGTGGATCCAGAGGAGGTCATGAAGATTCTCAAAGGAATGGAGCACCTCTTTAATGAAGAAAGGCTGAAGGAACTTGGTTTGTTCAGCTCAGAGAAGGCTCTGGGGGGACCTCATTGAGACCCTCCAGTTCCTTAAGGGTACCTATAGGAAAGATTCATTCACTTTCAGAGAAATATAGTGACAGGACAAGTATTCACTTTAAGCTAAAGAAAGTAGATGTAGTTTAGATATTACAATTTTTTTTTTTACTCAGAGATGAGGCACTGGAACAGTGCAACAGAAGTTGCCCACAGAAGCTGTGGAAGCCGCATCCCTGGAGGCACTCAGGGTCAGACTGAATGTGGCCCTGGGCAGCCTGATCTAGTGGGAAGTGTTCCTGCCTACAGCAGTATGGTTGGAACCAGGCTGTTTTTAAGGTCCCTTCCAACCTAAACCATTCAAGGATTCTACTCTGTGGTATAAATAAATTATAAATTGTTGTTTCTACATCAACCATTATAAAGTTAATTTTCATTTAGTATCAGAGACTATTTGCCATGTGTATCTACGTCTGTTGGTCTGGTTTTAAAAGACTGTATAAATAACAACACTTGCTTCGGTATGAAATGTCACAATTCCATTTGGGGTATGAGACACAGAAACAACATGAAAACCAGGTTAGTTTTTTATATGCATAGCTGAAAAAGAATAGCTTAATCTTATGTGACAGGATGACACAAGTAGGCTACTGTAAAGTTAAATGCAACCAAAACAAAACAAAACCAAAAAAAAATCCACCACAACAAGACCAAATGGGAGACAGATTCAGAAGCAGTGAGAACATAAAATACAAACACAAGAAACTAAAGACTGATGACCACGGGACAAATTGTCACAAGATGATTTTTGACTGCTTTTACCAAACAAAAAAGAATCAAATGAAGAGACCTGAATAATATGATATTCTGAATAAGATATCAAGTGGGGCAGGTGATTCTTTTTTTTTGTCAAGATGAGTTTTCTACACAGCATACAGACTTGGCTTGGGGGAAGAGGGTGCACCAGTGTGTTTTAGAAGTGTTCCAGAAAGTGGAGTTCTGTCAAAGTAAAGTGATCCACGAATGAGCAGGGTGAAAAAGATGGTGGCAATTCTGATATCATAAAGCATGTAAGGTCGTAATGTTGGTCTTGATCTGAAACATTTGGGGAGTACTGTGTTGAAAACAGGATGATGTTAGAAACAGTCCTTTTTTTTTCATAACTTGCTCTTTAATTTGAAATGTAAATCTGGTGTGAAAATCGTTGAAGATTTTTTGTGACTGACAGAAAACTTAGTGATGAGAAGGATCAGTGAAAGAGGAGCTCATTTGCCATAGCGGTCAGTACTGGGTGTATATGGTGCAGCTTAGACTTAGCAGGCCTTGTCCAAATGGGAGAATCCTAATAGTGCCACTTAAGATTGTACTTAGATAGAAGCATTCCTCTTTTCTATTCTTCCATTTCTTTTTTCTTCTTTTTTCTTCTCCTTTCAATCCCTGCAGCTTTTTTTGCAGGTGAAATTTGCAGTCTTTAGTCAGAACTGTCATGCAGGTTAAAACCAACACTTCAATCATACACGGACTGTATTTTCAGCTTAATACATGTGTGTATGGGTGTGTGTGTATACAAAAGTGTAATGACTGTGTGAATATATGTACTTATGTTTAAAATATTAGACTCGGTTATACCAGTTGGATGTTCTGCCATATGAAAGGAAACTACCCAGTAATTTCTGAAGAATTCTTGATCACTTTCCTTTACTGACTTTTGTTGTTCTTTTTCTTTGCTTTTTTTTTCTTTTTGAAGCATTAAGCGGAGAATGTATGTTAGGATCAGGTGAGAATATCACATGCTCTTTTTCCTGTGTTTGCAGGAGATGAGCATTGATAAATTACTCTAGTAACCCTGACTCCTTCCCCACTGCACTGTCTGTCTATGCTCCCATTAGTTCCCATAAAATTATTTACATTTTTCTAGTTCCTTTCATTGCTCAATGAAAGAAATAAGTAGCTGTTTCCTTAGCAAATCTGTATTTATCCCTTGTATTTCAGGATGTAAGACACAGCAGAAGATACCATATTTTCAAGCTTATAACCTGCAACTTTTGAAAACTCACAGCTCTTTAACTAAATTCATAGATGTCTCAGTCTGCGCTTGACACAGGAAAATACAGAGGAAAGAGCAGAAGGCAGTGATGATGACAGGCAAGGTGATTAGTGTGTGGAAGAGGTTTTTAAATAGGGAACTCTTTCCAAAAAATAAAGTCTTGTGTACTACAGCACATGCTAAGACAGTTGGGAATAAGTGTAGGTTGCTTGGCTATTTGTTTCCCCATTAGATAATCTGCAGGTTATATACATGAAAATATGGAAATTTTGCAATATGTATATGAATTAGGTTTAGTTTCAAAGTCTGTTTCTGCTGTAGTCTGCATTTGATAAATGATCTCAGTACTGTCTTCTCAAAATTTAATCATTCTGTCAGTGAAGGAGTGCAACAGAGTTACCAGATTTATCATTCCCATCACTGCTTTTAAGATTGCTGAGTTATTTGTCTCTTAGTTTTGTATTTTATACTTAAATTTCCATTATTCCTGATGACGACACCAACCTCTTGATGTGCTCTGATAACAGCAAGAGTCCACTTTCTAAAATCAGCTTAAAGCATCAAACTTATCTCTACTTTTTCCTCCACAGAGAAAATAAGCATTCTTCTTTAACACCTCACAAATACACTTACGTATATATAGTTGGTGTCATACTGTAAGAACAGCAATTTACAAATGAGCTTTCTTTCTGCTCAAAAATAATAAAATATTATGTGGAAATGCAAAGCAGACTTTTTTAGTCCTGTGAGATATGCATATATCCCAATATATAAAACTTGCGTAGTGTTAAAAACGTTTTCCAAAGGAAGTTCACAGGGTTTCATGATGACAAAAGTTGTCAAAGTTTTAGTTTCCTGTACTACATTTTTCATAATACAGTTAAAAAACATCTTCATTCTAGAAGATGGTACTCTGTGATAACAGGAATGTGATACTTGCATATCTTGCGTTTCATTCTGCCCAGAGAGGTGGTGGATGCCCTGTCGCTGGAGACATTCAAAGTCAGGCAGGATGAGGCTCTGAGCAGCGTGATCTAGCTGTAGGTGTCCCTGTTCATTGCAGGAGAGTTGGACTAGATGACCTTTAACAGTCTCTTCCAACTCAAATGATTCTATCATTCTATGAAGAATCTAAGCAACACCGCAGACTTTGTCTCCGTTCTGCAGAAGACTGACAGCATAAGCAAGTATCCCAAGAACAGTGGCAGGATTTACATACAGCTTGTAAAGCAATGGGGGGGTCTCCCTGGATTAAAAAAAAAGCATGTAAATGCTCAATATTTTATCATTTCATTTAATGTTTAGTTTAAATACTGTGGATTGGCTGTGAAACCAAAAACTGAGACTGAGATGTCAGAGAGAAAAGATCAAGTAAGCCAATAGAATACGGTGGGTGGAACCATCCCCAAGGTGTTTAAACATCTTGTAGCAGATCACTTCGTTATTTACTTGAGACAAGGAAGGCCATGTATAGTCATAACATTATTATGGCTAAAGAAGTCTGGAATCCATTATACACACTGCTGGCTGATGTGTAGAGGGCTTGCAGTGTTGTGTAAGGACAGGAAGAAAAATCATTAATCTCAGAAACAACGAGCCTGATTTAGAATAATGTTGCTTCACCATGTAGTGTATTGATTTTTGTAGCCCAACTAATGTTGATTTCTTCTTCAGTATGGAAACCATCTGAGGGCTGTCCTAAGGCCTGTGTGGTCTGAGTCCAGGTCCTGATGGATGTACCTCCCGCAGCCCAAACACCGTCACAGACTCAAAAAAGCAGCCTGCGAGTGGCTGAGCTTAAGCCATTGTGGTGGTTCCTCCAGGTCCTTGCTGAGGTGCGTGAGCTGGGCCCTTCCATGCCTACTGGTCCGTGTGAGAATCTGGAGGTGGAGCAGCCTGAGCAGGCTTTTAACAGCTGGATATCAAGCAGCAACCAGCAGCAAGGAAATCCTTACTGCTGCTCAGCTAAGTACAAGCCAGGGAGCAATACAAGGAAATATTCTAAGCTGAAGAATCAATATCCAGACCAGTGATAAAAAAATGGCCTTGCTAATACAGGAATATTATTTGTCAGTTATGAATAAAAAAGAGTCAGGGTGATCACACAAAGGCAGTGTGCACAAGGGCAGCCTAGCAGCATTTTCCAGATTTCCTGTCGCTGTGTTGTAGCTGTGGAACAGATGAATGTGATCTGCCTTGTTCTGGTGATGTGAAACTCCTCCCCACATCCATCAAGGATGCATAGTGCAGGGATGCTGTCATGAAAGCTGACTGCTGCCTCTGTCTTCAGGGATATGTGTACTCTGTATGTGACCATATACGTTATGCCACATGAGTCACAGTTTTAGAAATGTGCTGCTTGCCCTGGATCAGAAAAGCTATCAGCCCAGCAGGGTAAGCCTGTGCTTATTTCCTTTATGCAGTTGGAATGAGTTAGGCAAATGCAAGTCTGTTTTAACTTCCCCATATGAAATGTTGCAGCCTGCTTTTGCTGTGAGTTCCTCTGAGATGCATTGTCTTTAAGACAAAGAGTAGAATATTTTTTAGCACACCAGTGCTTCACACCTCTTCCAGTGACTACCAAACCTCTTACAAAGAGGGAAGAAAACAAAAACATATTGGCTGAGTACAAAAGCTAGCAGGTAACTAAGCACATCCACAGTAGCTGTGCAAAGAGAGGCCACAGCCACTCTGCTGGTGGTTAAAAAGACTATGTGAAATAATTCCTTAGCTACTACCTTTTGAAAATCAAGACGTTATCACTGGATCTAAATATCCACATTTGGTAGGTCCTCTGATTCAGTAATCTCTAAGAGTTGCACAGGCAGTCTTGCTGCTGTCACCTCACTAGGGACACTCGCTCTGAAGAGAGGCAGCTGTGCAATGTCACCATGGCCACAGTTCAGCAAAAGTACTCAGTGCTGGGGTGATGGGAGGATCCTGGGCAGAGGCTGCTGCCATAGAAGTTACTTACAGCAACAAACGGAACTAAATCTGCCACATTCAGGGCGGAATTTATTTACAACCCCTAGCTAGATTGTGGTATTATGTTCAAGATGAAGTATGGCAAACTAGAGCACCAATTTTTTTGTTGTTGTTGTTTTTGTTTCTGTTTTTTAAAGAAAGAAAGTGAAATAATCTGTTAGAGCTTTTATGAGAAGACTACATAGGAGTTAAAGTCCTGGAATATCTGTTAAATGTATCCGACAACATCTTCCATTCCCTTCGTAATTTATTCATTTAGAATAAAGATACTGTTAAACAGATTTCGTCTAAATATTCTTGTCTGTTTGCTAGGAACTGAGTAACTGTAAAAACAGAAACTGCTTAGAAACAAAGCTAGGGAAATCACTTTCTGCTCCTAGAAGGGCCAGATGATAAAACTGATTTTGCATTGCAAATCCCTTCTGCCTGGGCTCCTACTTGATGTCAGGGAAGGAAACCAGGAACACAAACAGACAGCAGACTTGGAACCAAGCACCCCAGAGTCGTTAATGCTCTGATTCCTGCCTACTTGTCTCAGTACTATAATCATGCAAATAACTTGAAAGGTTAGTTTTGAATTTCATCGTTTTCGTTTAAACAATTCGAGATACATAAGTTACTGTGTGCTTTCTTTCCTGTTTTTTGAAATTTGCTATTGATGTGAAGCTAAGACTTTAAGTAAGGTTTCTGCCCACTTCAGTCTAAATCCAGGCAATCCTTTGTATATGCTGGTAGATGCTGCCTCTTTTGTTGCTGCATAAATAATACATATACTTTGTTTCATATCTATTCTCCTTTTCCTTTTGTTACATAAGTCAGACCCAATATTGCAACATTTATCTCTACATGTTCTTGTCACATGCAGATTCATTGGATATGAGATGATCAATATTATCTACATACTTATTTCTCAGCCTTCTCATCAAACAGGGACTGCTGTATTTATCAACGTCTTGAAAGTCTTTTCTTTTAAATAAACTGTTCAAGTCATTCAACTAACCTAAATGCGATAACTAATTGTCAGAGAGCAGCAATTAGTAGAAAAGTGAGTAAATGATTATCTGAAGACAGTTGCTAAATAAACTCTACACGCTGAGAAATGAAAGCTAGTAAAATACTGAATACCAGTTCTGAACAACTTCCATTTTCAATTTTTCTCTTATATTTTCAGTAGATTGTCTTGGAGCCAGGTCCTTACCTCACCTGCATTATAACAAATCCAGATATATGTTGCTGAATTAGCCGATAACAGCATAAAATCCATACCAAATCAGAAGAAATCAACTAAGCCTACAATTTTACTGCATAATGTCGCAACACTACGGTGTCATACACAGGAATGAGCATGATATCACAAGTTTTATCAACAAATCCCATCATTTCTGTCACAATAAAGGCCACATAATCTTAAAGGCACTATAGTTCATTAAGTAGTTCTTTCTCCTACCTCTCTTTACCCCCTTCTAGGAGCCAGACGCTCAACAGCACATACACTAAATGAAGATCTCATTGCTTTCAGCCTCTTGGAAAGTCACCTCCAACATATATTTTGGCTATCAAGAAACAGCTTACTTCCTAACTCAAGGAGGAACAAGCAGGTGCTGCCACACAGGTCATGTACAGAGCAGCTTATTATTCTCAGAATTATTAAACACAAGCTGCATGTAATAATTCTTTTATAGGGTTGCAGAAGATCTTTTAGAGTGTGCTAATAGAAATGTTAGCATATGAAATAATGGCATGCCATGGAATACCAAACAATAATCAAACCATCAAAATCTTATGTAATAATGCTGAATGTGACCATAAATGGTAACAATGTCAGGCAGTTATTTGCACTGAGAGCTGGAGTCAAGGATCTGCCACATCATTACTTGTATTGTCACTGTTGCCGATTAGTTCATGATGCAGATAACAACAGCAAGCAATTAGGCATTCCATCAGAAAAGTGATAAAACATGTTTGTATGACCTTGGTCTTATATTGATCTTTCACCACACAGTTCAAGAAAAGGCCAGCAATTAGATACAGGCAGTGTGTTCATCATTAGGAAGATATCAGATAACAGTTGTTCTAGTCTCAAAAGCAAAACAGATGAAGAAGCTTTGAAATCTGAGAAACGTTAGAGTCATTTTACAGTCCATTAAGCCATGAGAGAACATTTGTGTCAATCAGCAAACCATTTTCAAGAATTTAAAAGGTTTTCGAGAAGTTACATGATCAATGTTCGTTTACTTAGAACTATTGGTGATAGGGGGACAGTTGGACTGGATGATCTTGTGGGTCTTTTCTAACCTTGATGATACTGTGATTCTGTGAACACATGTACACAGATATCTACGACTGTAATTATAAAGAAAATCTGTTTACTCCAGGAAAAAAAAAAAGTCTCTGAAAAGACTTTAAAGTTTGCCATAAAAAGTTCCTAGGAAATCATAAATGCTAAGGAGATGAACCTGGTTTAAAACATTAAACAGCAGAAGTATGACAAATATAGCTCTAGCAATTAAAAATATCAATAATGTTAGTTCAGCAGCAGGTAATAACATGATCCCAGACAGAACAAGGAGGCAAACCTGCGACACATGACTTTAAACATTGGAGAAGATAGGCTAATCAGCACAGCACTGTGCAGCCTCCACAGAGCAGCATCAAAGGAATAAATGGTGGAAAGCGGGCACCCATCTTAAACGACAGGAAGCCACGAAGCAAGTAGCTCTCTGGGAAATACTTGAGCCACCTCTCTTTACTACCCAATAGGGTGATTTGTTTTCTTCTGCTTGTGCATGTTGGTACCCTTTACTTAGGCTCCAAAGAGCTTCACAGCTTTTTTTTTAGGTGGAGACATGACCATTTACAGCAGATGCTATAGCAGCGATGGTAAGGGGTTTGCTCCGAGGGTCATGCGATCACCTGGCAGAGCAGAGACTGATGGGCTCAAATTTAAAGGGCACAAGGGCTGCCTACAGCTTTTCTTTCTGAAGGATTGGTGCTGTGGCACAAAGTTGAGTAGGTTATGCATGAAGGAGCCTTTGTGGCTAAGAGAGTTTGTGTGTGTTAACAGGAGCTAATCACACCGCTGAGGCGATCTCTGTGTTAGAGCAATTCCTTGCAGTCATTAAAGTGATGCTGCCAGGAGAGCTGAAACACGCTGAAAAGTCTGCCTTCTTCCTGATGAAAATCATTACTATCATGTAGCAGCATGTGGGCAAGTAATTGCAGTGAGTTTCATCAAAAATTACAGTAAATTAATTAAAGTCATTAACTATATTCTAGCTTGATTAGCGATACAGATTTTAATCAGTCACGCAGATGAGGGCAGCACGTTATTTTCTGCTGCATTCCCAACTTCTCATCTCTTGAAAGTGATGAGTCACTGAAGCTCCGAGCACAGAATCTTTTATCATACTTACACAAACAGTTCATCTTGATCACAGTTTCACTTGAAATATTCTAAAGAAATTCTGATTGGAAAGCGGCCAGAATTCATCCTCTCCAATCACTAAAAAACTCTCAAACTTCTCTCACGCTGCTGAAGTTAATAACTGAAATAACCTACAGGAACACTTGCTTCAATTACATTTTTCAGATATTTTAAAGAAAACTACGTGAGTGGATGGGGACTGACTTTTTTCCTTTTTTTCTTTTCTGTTTTACTCTTCCGTGAAGCCTCTGAGAGCTCAAAGCAAAGAACGGTGTCCCTGCTAAAAGAGCCCCACTGTTTGTCTGTACAACTAAAAGGAGATAAAAATGGGGATGAATTTTTGTGAATGTGTTAAAAATACAACCGGGCTATGGTGCGACTGAAAACAAAAATAAATTTGGTTCAGTATTTGCCGACTGTTGCTTAGGTTGCCTCTTTTCCCTGGTTGTATGTAGAGTAAAAGGAGCTCAAAGAGTGAAAATACCTGACGCAGTAACACAACTATGCTTAACCTGTAATCCACAAAATCATGCTAACTGTAAGGGAAGGTTTACAGAGAATCGCATTAACAGCAAAAGAGCTTGTTGAGCATTAGGGTACTGACAGTTAATCCAATTCCCATTACAAGTCCTGATCTTCCAGTGTTTGCATGGACAATCTCTGCTTTATTTCCTTTGTCCCTTTCTCCCATTGAGATTACTGCAAACATGGTCTGGGAAGTTTAGATAACAAAATTAGTGAAAAATGTGCTAGTGTTTCCTTATCTTTCTTAAAGTCAGTTCTCATGACCATTAGCTGTAGCTGGAGTTACGCACTGTTCTGTATGTTGTAGGAGTAAATGAATACTTAATACTCTGAGATGTATTTATCCTCACAGTGCTCACAGTACTGTTATTTTAGAGTGACAGATGAGGCAGAAAAGCTGATCTGGCTACTGAGAGCCCCACTGGAGAATGTATTTGACAAGAGCAAGTATCTGACCCTGCCCTTTTCCCCCAAACTAATACTGCAGTTTCCAGGGATCACCCATCCTTTATAACTAGCAGGCAGTAAATTCTGGGGCTGTGGAGGTGTGTAGATGTCTGCAGATTCTGGCTCCAGCTATTCCAAGTTCAGCCTGCTCCGCACACAATGTAGGTGAACACCAACTTGTCCAGTTGGGTTTCATGGAAACCATAAGACAGCACATTGAGTGGATTTGCACATATAAATCTTGTGCTAGGGCAAGGTTTTTGGAGGCTGACAGAGGAGACTCCTGCCTCACTGGAGGCTCTACGAGGATCCTGCCTCACTGCACAAAGATGCACATTTTGCATTACGTAGCAGAAGGAGCGTATATAAGAGTCAGGGGAAAATGCACAACCTATTCTTAACTGTTCTGCTGCAGGCATTGCTGATTACATTTAAAATATCCAGGAATACAATAGGTAATTAGCCACCATGAGCTTCCTGCACCACATTATGACTAAGTGAGCTAAATAAATTATTAAGTATATAAAGATGGAAATGCCAATTAGAGGCAGGGAGCTGTTATCTCACTAGCAGTGGTGAGAGTGCTGGAGGGAAACATCGCCTTCACCACCTGTAGCAGAAAACATGCTAATGGCAGGTGGGAGAGCATTCGGAAAAGAGCTGCGGGCTGATCTGACTTTTGGAAAGTCTGTTAAACTGTAAGAACTTTAAGAAGCTGAAGGCTAAAAGAGCATTAATAGTTAATTTGATCCCCGTCTGTAAATTCTTTGTCAGGAGATTTCTGATAACAAAGGATTGTAGCAAACAAAGACAGAAAATGTCTAATACCTGGTAGATCAATTTATTCAAATCTAGAGTGGCAATAAAGAGCAGGATTAACCTCAGTCAATTTAGCCACCTGAAACTCGAGCATCTACCCCAAGCCAGTTATATAGACATCCTCCCTGACACACCAAAAGAGGCATTTCCAGAGGGCTGTTCATCTCCCTTCACTTAGGAGGGACTGAATCACTTGGGTGCTTCTCATTCTTGTTTTTTTTCATCAGTGTATTGGAAGATGAGCTTATACACGTCACTAGCACTGAACCAGCTGGAGTTTGGCAGGGGTGTTCGTCTCACTTAAGTGTATATTTCTGCAAGGGAATGTCTTGATGTGCACCAAGATACCCTTACCTATGATTTTAGAACAAGGCAAGATGGCTTGTGGAATATAAGCAAGAGTCCCTGGCTTGGTTGTATCGTCTGAATCTACATAGGAGGCCAAACAAAGGACCATAAGCAGAACAGGTGTGGACTGTGTGAGGCTGGGTTCCCAGAAGACACATACCATCATCAGCTTTTCTAGCACTGCATTCTCATCAGACTTACAGAGAAGAGGGACCAACAGCTGCACATCAAAATCATACAATGCTTTTTCCAATTGTTTCATCCTCTATGTTTGGGAACACAGGGGACAAACGTGTCCTTTGTCCTCCCCACCTCTTCAATAAATGCCTGATCATGCAGCTGCTGCACAATAGCTGCTGATGCCAATAAGACTGTGGTGACTAAGTAAGCAAACCAAAGCATGGTAATCTTTGGGCAAATTCTGGTCTTAGCATCACCTTCTAATTCCTTGTTCCTACTGTTCTGTGGGCACAGAAAGCCCATGGTGGTAGGAGAGATGAGGAAGTGAAGGTTATTTTTGTGTGTTGTTGGCTTCCCATTCTTTATTCAGAAGTACTCTAGGATTGTAGTGGACACAAGAACATTGACACAACACAGCAGGATTCTCCATTACAGTGTGTGTGTGATACCTGTTGTTGAATTATTCATTCTGAATTATCACTTCCTTTCTGCCTCTCATCTAATATTAAAGTACACACCTGAAAAGCACAGTCACACTGGGTAACTGCAAAAAGCATAAATACCTGCCATGAAAAAATGAGCATGCAGTGGATCCACAGTACAAACATGCACATACACAAACAAGTGAACAAATAATGAAGAATAACATAGAACAGAGAGTAACAACTAGCTGACCATTATAATTGCTCAAAACAAACATTTCCATGCTTCATAAATTATTGTTCAACCCAAGCCATAGCAAGTGGAATACCTCAGCCAGATGACACCAGGCAAGCACAGCTTTTCTTCTTCTGCACTCAAGAGCTGCTCCTCAGCAGGGGTCACTTGCTGTCACTGATCTATGCACAAAGCTCCTATTGCAACCAAAGGAAGCTTTATGCCCCAACAACTCCATATAGCCATGAGATAACATAAAGGCAATAAGCCAGTCATAGTGCCACCACCTGAGTCAAAGGTTTTTTCTGTGTAAAGCTGGACAATACAGCCCAGGTAGCCACAAAAGAGGAAGTTTCTGCCCACTCTGCTGAAATTAGCCAGGGCTCCTGGATTCTTCTGTCTGCACCAACTCACCTCCACTTCTCCAGGTCTTGCTCCATTGGGAAAGCAGGGAGGGAGAAGGAAGAGACATCCTGCAGGACACTCTTCCACAGGCAGTGCTGCTTCCAGTGGTGCTTTGCAAGTGTAGCTCTTCTGCTCTTAACTACAACTAAAGTTAAGAATTACATATTGCTTTAGTAGTTATGTGCAAGCATATGCTAGATCTACAACAGGAAACCAAGCACCGTAACCAGATTACACCATGACAGCTTTGCTCTTCTTTTTAATTGTTGCCATAATCATTCTTTTAACATTAAAAATGTTGTGTTCCTCTCTGAAGCGTATTCAGACATTTATTTTAACAGAAATAGGTTTAAATTTTACACTGCTGGAAAAGCCACAAATTCTGTTGAAAAAAAAAAATCCTGCAGAAAAAAGAGCAATTACAGGAAACACAATGCTGTGATGTTTCATCCTACACTGAAATCTAGCTCTCACAGAAATTGCTACCTTTTTTTCTTGAGCTCTGCATCAGATGACTAGCCTTCCTAGTACTGAAAAGTGAAAGTAGAAAATAAGACTCTTTGTAAAAGAAATAACTATTTCAGGAGATACTTTTTTTTCCCCCATATGTCACCAGTAAGCATTTAATTTCCAGGAATGAATGAATTTCCTGTACGCTACCAAGATAAATTTTAAAAAGCTCATTTAACAGAGAGCAAATGTAGGATCCTGGGGTTGGGGATCAGAATTCCAGTGCTGCACTGGATTTCTCTCTCCTTCGTTGACTGTTCTGCAGCTGGAGCAAGTTCAGGCTCAGACAGGGCTAAGGGACGCAGCACGTACACATTGCTCCAGCCCTCCTGGAGGGGAAATGAGAGCTCTAGGTCTTCAATGTACAGGAGAGAAAAAAAAATGGAAACAAGAGCAAGAGAGGAGCATAACTGAGGAAGCCAAAGAAGGGCCGAGCCAAGGTGGGCACTGAGGAGTGGTTCCAGGGTGCAGAGGGACCCGGCACCTCCCTGACTGCTGGGTGATGCAGGATTTGGCCACCTCCCTCTGCAGGCAACCACTCAGCCTCCCATCCCTGCACACCCACCTTGCTAGCAGGGAATGAAGAGCCTGGACTGTTCCACCGCACTTGGAGCCATTGTGGGTGATCCAGCTGAGATTCAAGCAGTACATTTATCTGCTCTGCTCTGCAAACCAACTTTGCTGACTTCTTTCTAGTGGAATCCAGAAAAAAAATCTCCTGCTTCTAATGTAATTCCTCTGCAAATTCAATGTCTTTTGGTTTCATTGACCTCCACAGAACTTAAAAGAAGTCAGAACCTTGCAGCTCTGCAGATGGCACAAGCACGTTCAAATCTAAACCTCTTCAGAAGCCTCCAACTGCTCCGTTTCCAGGAACGTAGGGATTTTATCCCCTGCTGGCCTTTGGGATGTGCCAGGCAGCAATTCTAATAAGTTGCGTCTGGCTGATGCCAAGGTGGTGAAGAGCACTGGTGCAAAAAGAGATATGATGTCAGGAGCAGGCTGGTCACCAGATGAAGGTTAGCCCACTTTTATTTCGCTCAGTCAGTCCTTGTTGAATTTTATGAAGAAACAGGGCTAGTTTCTATAATGTATGTGTCCATATAGAATCTGACAAAGTAGATACAGAACCTGTCAGTATTAAAAACTTAAATTATGAATACTGGGTTAAATGTTATTGTAATATGCAGGTGTATATACAAATACATGCGTGTACATTCACACTTCTATACATCTACCTACAATACTTACATACGACCACATTTTTCATTCACTTGGTATCTTTTCTGGACAGCTCAATTAACGTCAACTCCTAAACCATACGCATTATCCTATAAATTATATGGAACCGCTAAATTCAAATTGTCAGCCAGCATGTTAAAAGCCTTTTTCTCATATCATGTACTTCAATTTTACATAGAAGGGCATGCTCTTGTAAAGCCTCTTGTACTTCTCATTGTGCTCTCTTGGATTTTAGAGTTCCATCTGACACTGCTGTGTTAGAGCTCTGCAAATGCGAAGAACACTTGAATATCTTATGTATGTCATAGCCCCTTTGTGGAAACAGATCTTGAAAGCCTGTAACATCAGCTTTTGGGAAACCAGAATGAGCTGAAATTGGAGACATTCAAATCATTCAGATCATTTACCACCGACACTGAAATATTCAAAGGTTCACATACTTTTTTAAAGGGTTTTAAAGAGCATTTACTGTTTAAAACAAACAAACAAAAAGAAAAATGTCAAAGCCTGCATCAAAGGGTGTCCACCCACTGCCCATCTACAGGGGCCTGCAGCACCTGCAGTATAACCGTGCCTGGGGTATAGCCTCAGGGATGCACTTATCCTGTTTCTGAGCCACTGGGACTTCACAAGAGAGGGGAAAAACGTTTGGAACTGCAGACTGTCCAGTGTAGGAAATCGCTTGTCTGTCCAGATGTAGCCATGTGTGAGGAAATAACCTACATTGCTTGGGTTTTCCATCAAAATCTTGTAGCATGTTATAGGTCTTAAACATACAAATCAGATCAGCTCATTAGTAAACCTGAGGCAAGAACATTTCTAGCCAGAACATGGAGACTGCAGAACAACTTTCATTTAGTAATACTGGATTGTAAACAGCATGCTTGGTTATATTTATATAGGAAATTATACGTTGGCCTGTGTCAGTAAGATTCTGAACATGATGGTAATGGAAATCCATTCCGGTATTAGAAATTTTTATCATTAAGTTTTTTGAGTGAGTAGGGCGACTGATGCCAGAAGTTAGGCATCCTACTTCTAAATATCTCCCCCTGAACTCATCATGCCACCGTTTATTGTGGTAAGGACAAAAGAGAGTCCCCACAGCATCATCCACCCAACTCAGTGCCTGGCCCAGGAGAAGAACACTTCAGAGATGCCTGTTGCTTTCCTGTGACAGTAAGGGGCTTGGGGTAATTCTTTCAAAATGAGGACATTTCATCATTTTGATGTCTAAAGTTGGGTGTGGTGAAACCCACTGACAGTATCTATACGGACACATCACACATAGCTGCAATCTTCTTTCTGAAGCAGCAAACATGCCCAGAGCTCAAAGAAGCAGGCAAAAAAAACCCTCACAACTATCTTGCCTCTAGCAATGGTTCCTCTTAGCTTCTCCATGCCCAAATATTTTATGTCATATCTCCCTGCATGATATAAATGCAATTAAAAATGTTGGTCTCTCCAGTTAGCTGAAAATATGTGAGAATGACCCCAGTCTCAAATGGAACAAGAAATTTGAATTAATTGCATACCCCTGCTGAGTTTGTCATCAGAATTCCTTGAAGACTTGACAAAAATCAGAGGTAGTTCAAACTGCACATAATAAAACCAGTTTTTCTTGTGAACTATGCCAATTAATTGGCCTTCAAGTACATCAGTTATTTAATGGCTGCCACACATCGGCCTGCAGGAAAACTGGGCGACAACCAGCCAGATGAATTGCAGCCTCAGCTGACACAGCTGATCAGACACTGACGATGAGTGGGGGATTTCAGAAGTGTCAGGCAAATCAGGCAGTCCAGCTTGTTGCCGTTTTACTTACAGGTGGTGATCCAGACTTCTAAGGTGCTTTAGAAGTCCCAGGGTGTTTGGAGTAATTTTTTCAATTTTTTTTTTAAATAACCTTAATAGAAGGAAGAAAAAAATCCAAGTCATTAAAGAACCACATATATCAGTGAGGGAAAATATATACAGCTATCGGTGATCATCTTTCAGTTTATGTCGTCAAACCTTCATCTGTTTCTCTAGTCAGTGCTCATAAATCAGAAGTTTGAACACTTCATATTTCCTTCAGAAATACTCCGCTTCTCCTCAACTGAGTGGTTCAGGAGAATTGTGCTGGGGAGTATCTGCCAGGAACTATCAAATGAAACACATGCTTACTAATTGAAAAATACATGCTTTCGGAAGCATAGAATTATTTCAGAAACCATTATTCACAGTAAGTAATATTTATTTATGTTAGCCACCCTATTGATTTCAATACTCTATGCTTTGTGAGAATTGTAAAATATGACCTTCAGTAAAATATAGAGAAAATTGTATCCTGTGCGTCTTCATTCCTCTCCCATCCAGCCCCATTGATAGGACAGAAATATTTAATTATAAATATTCCAAAAACCCATTTTCTCTGTTAGCTTAATTAATAGCAGACCTGGGATCCAAGCATATCCCAAGCTCCACTCGCCAAAAAACTTTGAACTTCTTTGAGTAGTCCCTTCTCAAGCATTATAAGCAATCATTGCTACTGTTGATTGTACTGCTGCAGTGCTCCAGTATTGAAGACGGTTGACACAGCATTTATATTTACAATTTGCTTCAGTAGGACTGCAATGAACCCCCCCAGAAAAAGTTTTCTCTCCTGGTGTTGAAGTCCTTGGCGCATGCCAGCACTGTTCCAAGCACATTGCAGAAGACTTGTCAGTAGGTCTCGTCCTTCCGGAACACACCAGATAAATGCAATCTCTTCCAATCTACAGCTGCTCCTCATCATAGAATCATAGAATGGCCTGGGTTGAAAAGGACCTCAAAGATCATCTAGTTTCAAACCCCCTGCCATGGGCATGGCCGCCAGCCACTAGACCAGGCTGCCCAGAGCCACATCCAGCCTTGCCTTGAATGCCTCCAGGGATGGGGCATCCCACAACCTCTCTGGGCAACCTGTTCCAGTGCATCACCACTCTCTGAGTGAAAAGACCTGCCTTTTGGTGATGCTCTGGAATCAAGATGGTGGCTCATGAGCTATGAGAGCAAAAAGAGCAGGTTATGTCCTCCAGAAGAAGGGCAGGATGGAGAAAGCCCAGTAAGCTATCTCTTGAACCAGCAGGGAACTGTTCAATTTCCTAAGCGCTCTGGTGCTACACCCCAGAACTGTGACTCACATAACTGTGGTTCACATTTCTCCATCTACTTTTAGTCCAGAGCATGTAGTAACCTTTCTAGTCACCATTCACACGTGCACTGGGTAACTCATGGGCCACCAGCTTAATGCAGTTGGTGCATGCCTCAAAAAGGAACCCCTCCAAAACACCCCAGCAGAATATGAGCAAAATTGAGCACACTCATCAGTCCCATGCCTCCCCTGGGCTTGTGGGCCTGTCATTAAGTCCCCTAGTGTTTCTTAACAGCTGATGGACAGTGATTTCACAGGCATTTGTGACTGCTTAGCAAAGGGCCCAATTCTGAGTTGGCCTCATTTAAGTGCCCTCACCTGCGAAGAACACACCTAGCAGGGCTGAAGCTTCTGGTTTTGTTCTTCACACATCCCAGGTACTTCTGCCTCTTTTTCTTAGGCCTGCAGCTGAGGAATAAACTTCACTCTGATCAATCTGACATTTGCTACATCTTCATTCCATTTAATCCCTAACACTTCCCGAGGTACTGGCTTTCAAACACTTCTAGACACTTCCACCTTTGCAGAATTGTCAGCTAAAGTAGAAAGAACATACGAGTTGAGAAATCAGAGTCTGTTTCTCGAGTTGAAAATTTCCAGTGCCTGGGCTTTGTTTAAACTCTTAAGCACCAGATGTCTCTGCCCTGAGCCAACTGGTATTTTAGAAACATTAGCGATGGCTACCAGTGACAGCAGTAATTTTGCATAATGATTGTAACAAAACCAATTTGCCTCCATTTAAAGGCAGCCCTTTTATCTGACTCCCTGCAGGTGCTATGATGCATGGGGAGAAATTGTGGGGCCCCAGAGGTGACACTGGAAATAAGGGCCACACTGATGCTCCTCTGTGTCAAGATAGCAACATCCCATGCCACCGCCTAATGTTGAAATGCTCATAGTCAGTTCAGAAGAGCAAAATTTGTGACCTCTTTAGGCTACTGATCCAACCTGAAGCAAATGTTACTTGTGTCTGAAATGTTGCCCCTACACTGGAAAAACCTGACTCATTCAGCTATTTTGACATTCTCCCAAAGAAAGAAAAGAGACAAGCCCTATCTAAAGTCTGAGGCCTTCTGCTTTTCTTCACCCAAACAAGAGGGACAAATTAAGATTGCAGAGGCAGTATTTGTTCTTGCATTTCATAGCTTTTAAGATTTAGAACTGGTAACCTGAGCATTCCTTCAGCGTACATTTTGGATGTTTTGCTATTTGCTATGTATAATATAATCATTGGACAGTACAGATGCCAAACTATGAAAATTATTTCCTTTTTTTTTTTTTTTTGCATACTCCATAGTCAGAGGGATTAGATTATGTTCCTCTTCTTTCTGGTTTGCAATACTTTTAGACAACTGAATGGCTTTTCATTTGGTACTCGTTCTGCAATTCATTTCCCGTATCATTCCCTTTCAAACTTGTGAGGGTTTTTTTTCAGAATCTGGTATGTTGTGCATTGTTCTCTCTTGTCCTTCCATTTATGGGAAAGGAGGACGTGCCTGGTGCCTGTAACAATCAGTGCATCCACCCAGGGTTTCCTGCTGCAGAAAGCTGTTAGTCTGGCAACTGAGCTCTTCCTATGAAAAGCTTTTCCTCCGCTCCCAACACAGGCAGAGCACCAGAACCTCAAGATCAGGGTGGGTCCATTTGATCAGCATGATACAGTTTTATACCAGAGAGAGATGAGGACGTTGCAGAGGCTGTTCGCTTTGTTATCTCAGCAGAGGCTGTTTGCTTTGTTATCTCGGCTCTGGAGGGGCTGTAGTGATTGAGTGTTTTTATGTGAACACTGACTTAGCAAGAGGCCCTGGAACCAGGAATGTGGCAACTGTTTACTTCATTTGTCAGAAAATGACAAAAGTTCCCCCAAAAAAACTTGTCTCCAGAGGCTATGAATCGCTCCTTTGTTATTAATGGATGTCATTTTTTTTCAGCGGAGCTAAGCCGCTTTGCAAAGCCATGGCTGTGAAGGAAGAGGCAATCTCTTAGCTAGCTACTTCCTTGTCTGTCAGTGTGAATGGATGCGGCATGACGGGTCTGTCCCCTGAGCGGCCAGGCAGAGCTGTAATGATGGCAGTCTGGGTGCCACGTGGATGGTGACCTGTGCTAATGAGTGACAGTAAGCTGAGCAAGCTCCAAGCACACACTTCAACTTTTAATATGTAAAAACCCAATAGAAGGGACCAGAATTGATTAGTACAAGTTTTCTGTTGCTAAATGCACTCTGGCTAACCATGCATGGAGATCAGCATTTCTTTCCCTTCGGAAAATGCAAGTATTTCCAATGATCCCACTGCTGTCAAACCTCCCAGTTTGACTGGTCCATATCATAGAATCATAGATCATATCACAGAATGGCCTGGGTTGAAAAGGACCTCAAAGATCAACTAGTTTCAACCTCCCTGCTGTGGGCAGGGTTGCCAACCATTAGACCAGGCTGCCCAGAGCCACATCCAGCCTTGCCTTGAATGCCTCCAGGGATGGGGCATCCACAACCTCTCTGGGCAACATGTTCCAGTGTTTTGTCCATCATCAGTCCAACCTGTCAGTCACTGTCCTCATTCACTTCTCCTTCTAGGGTGTGGATCAAGCTGAGAGGAAGCAGAATGTGGGCAGGAAGTAGAATTTACTGGGCCTTTGTGGCAGTCAACAGCCTGTAAGCAGGGAGATGCCCCTTTTAACAGCACTGCTGGCAACACTTAGCCTGGTGTCTGTGCTGACTAGGCTCAGTTTCACCAGCCACAACCAGAGCTGGGAGAGCAGAGGGCAGGTGCTTTGTGCTTCGAGCAAGAGGCTGGCCTCACAGTGGTCTACAGCTTCCTCACAAGGGGAGCAGAAGGGGAGCACTGATCTCTTCTTCCTGGTGACAGTGACAGGACCTGAGGGAATGGCATGGAGCTGCATCAGGGGAGAGTCAGGTTGGGGCTTAGGAAAAGGGTGGTCAGGCCCTGGAACAAGCTCCCCAGGGCAGTGGGCACAGCCCCAAGGTGCCAGAGTTCAAGGAGCATCTGAACAGCACTCTCAGACATAGGGTTTGGACTTTGGGTGGTCAGGAGTTGGACTGAATGGCCCCTGGGGGTCCCTTCCAACTTGGTATTCTACAGCTCCATGATGCTATGGGTCTGATACATTTAAAATTGCAGACTCTCCTGGAGCACAGAAATCCCTGCTCCACCTACTCCATCTCTAAACATTTCTTAAAAAAAAAAAAAATGAAAAAGAAAAAGAAATCTCATCCTGTCAAACAAGCTCGTGATTTAAGTTACGCAGGCTGGAGATGAGTAAAACTCTTGGTCCGAGCTAAAGCACATGCAGCACTCCATAAAAGAGTGAAAAGAAGCTACTGAAGGTGTTGTGAAGGTCACAGGTGGCTCAAGGCCACAACACATGCTCTCGTTCTTCTCTTTCCCCTCTCTCAGGGTATTTATTAAATTAGTAATAGCCAAATCTCAGGAGGCTCTCTTCTAGATACAAGCAAACTTACTTGAAACTTCTTCTGCCTTCAGAGAGACAGGTCTACAGATTTGTTAGTAGTCATTTCTATCAAGGCCAAAAAAGCACAGTGAAAAAACAACCTGAAGTACTTTTGCTCTATTTCTAATATGAATGAGGTTATGGAGGATATAGTGAGCATATACTGCCTCATACACCAAACAGATTTGATGAGTAAGTACTAGATAACCTCAAGCACACTGATTCCCATGGATATTCTGCTGTCTGAACCAGATGTGTCTTTACATTTTATACGTTAATGAAATGCAACATGTATAATGTAGTGCATGGTCTTGGGAATACCTTATATTCAAAGAACTCTGCTGGGAGAAGTTAATAAAGTATTGCAGCTACTAGGATACCTAATTGTGTCTCCAACAGCTTCTATTCATACCCTTAATTCTTTCCTACTCAAGCAAGCAGATGCATCGCTTCAGTTTATCGTTATGATTAGTAGTCCGAGTCTACCTCAATGCTTTATGTCGTTAGGCTACTATACATGCTACCACAGTTCCTGTATCACAAAGTTACACACTCTGCACAAGGTGAAGATGGGCAGAATTACAGTATTGTCAGGAGGCATCGAAAGCAAAAAAAAATAAACACAACATTTCTGTAAGGAAAGCACGACTGTGACATATACTCATTTACATATGCAGTAGTAGAAAAACAGCATTTTCTCATCATATGAAAGGAATTGAGGTTAGATTCAGCAGTCTGTGTTTGGTCTGATGCATACCTTGGTAACAAGTGCAAGAGGAAGACTCCGTGATATTTGCTGAAGGCATTTACAATGTGGGTGCAGGAATACTGTTTTGCTCATGTAAACAGCAAAAGTAAGATTGTGTAAGCAAATAAAATTTGCTTCAGAGTAAATTTATAGTTGCAGAAGGAAGCCCTCTGCACTTTGTACTGTCAGAGTGGACAGCTTGCACTAGAAATGAAGAGTTCAGCAGATGTTACCTTTTAGGTAAATATTTTATCTTTTCATCGCATAGATAGAAGATGACTTAGCAATGTGGAACAGTAACCCAAAAAAAAAGAAAGAAAGAAAAAAAGAGATTTGGAATAAAATGAGAAGTTTTGTCTTTACCTCAGATCCAAGATCTTGTAGTTTTTTCTTTCTCACCCGTTTCCTTGCTCTTTTCTTGCCTTCCCAGATTAAATCCACACCTGAGAATACTACACATTTATCTTTACAGAAAATACTTTGATGTTGAGTGCTTACAAAACATTATGGAAACCTATGTCTTTTATGTCTTCCAGAAAAGTATATTGATGTGCCTCAGGATGGGAGAGGTAAGATCAGACTGCACGGAGCAGCTTTCAAGGAAACCAGCTCAATGACAAGAGCTTAAATAAGGGTGGATAAGCAGCAGAGAGAGAAAAACAACGGGATGGAGGTTGACCAAGTCACCTGAAGACAGCCTCTATAGGCAAACAATGTAGAAAGAGTTTCCAGAAGAAAGTAGTCCGTAAGCAATATTTTAATTTCAGACAAACAATATTATCTTTGAAAGGAAGTATAATGTTTGACAAAGTGCTCAGTAGGAAGAAGATAAAGTTGCTCTGGCAAATCTGGACAAAGGTGGAAGAAGATCACAAGACAAACCTGTCGTATATAACTTTTCTTTGCCTCCCCATCCATCTATTGCCATTTGAGCCTAATCTAAATATCAGAATACTGAATGTGAGTTTTTCCAAAGTTCTCTGGTGATTATTTTGTCACAATAGAGTAGATGCTGGCAGTCCCCATGTTGTCATGCATTACAAGGTATGTGAAGCATTCATCACCAATCAAACTGCAGGGTAGCAACTGATTCAGCCTTAGTGCACATTTTAAGATCATTGGCAATGATTTTGCTAAGATATCAAATACCTGAATACATCTCAGCTTCAGCTTCACATGCTTTTCTGAAGAGGGGACCTTTTATTAAGAAGCAACAGACACCCCATTCCTCCCCCCATACTCCTTGAAGCTGAAAGAATATTAGAAGACAAGCAACAACCTTTCTATTACAAAAGCAATAATACCATTGTCCCTCTGCTTTACAAGGCAATAATCCAATTCCCTCAGTCACTGACTAGTGTCAGTTTATTCCTCCCAAATCTAATGATGCTGCCACAGAAGCACGTGGAGTACTTGGTCACTAAGTTATGGTAGCTTAACATAACTTTTCACAGGACAGGTTTACTGAAAAATCAAACAATATCAATTACACAAGCAAATTCTGTGAAATGCAATCGTTTGTTAAGATCTATGTATGGAGAACCTGGCAATGACAACTAAACAGAGTTCATCTAGAAACTGCAACAGTGCCATGCTAATACCACATTATTTTTTCCTGCCTTATTAGGACACAATTAATTTCATAACAGTGACATATTTTATTGTACAACCAGCACAAAGAACACCTTGCCAACGAGTATAAAGAAGCACCGTGTGAATAATTAATTTTCTATTATTGTTCTTTAGCCTTTTTGATTTGAGAGCATTTTAGTCTTAAGCTGAACTCAAATGGGATAGATTCCTGTGAGATCTGAGCTAATTCGTAGTTACTGGAGTGCATGACAGTATGTGACTGAACCCCCCCAGGAACAATTACTGTTGGGGGAGCCAGTAGGGCTAGAGAGCACAGGAGTGCCTGGTCTCCAAAGAAGACCCAATCTGGAGAGGATACTGATATGCTCAAGTCCCTTTTCTTTGCAGTCCAACTAGTTAAAAAAAAAAAAAAGCAGAGTACCCCAGTATAAAGGCAGGCAACAACTAGCTAGCAAGAACACAAATGCCGCAGATAAGTGTGCCACCCTGCGGGCATTAGGCTCCATCTTGCTCTAGGTAAGCAGAAGCCTGGCTGCCCTTTCTCTTCACAGAATGTGTGTTCTTCTTTGCAGCACTTCAAAGAAAAAGCAGTCAGTAAAACTTGTTTCACTCCAAACACAGGAAACCTTAGTTTTTCACAAGAACATTTCCTTAGCGCATGGAAGAAGCATTCAAGGAACTTCAGCTGATAACAAAAAAGAATCTCCAGCGAAGAAGCACTGTAAGTAGCTTGCAGATATCACCACAGCCCCAGTGGCTCTATATCTTGAGAGCCTGGAGCTTCAGCAGGGGAATGAGCTGAGCTCTCAGTGCTGGCAGATCTCTCCCATTGAGGACGCACAATGATGCTAGCAGGGCTGCCTTGCAAGAACAACAAAGGAAGCAAAGTAACTGGAAACAACATTATCCATGCCTCTGCAGGCATCGTGGCTTCTCTCACTTCCACACTGGCTCCAAGATTCACAATCCCTGCAGACAGCCACCAAAGTATCTATGCCTACAGCAATCAGTTCCACCTTGGTGTTTTGCAGTAGTTGTTTGCTCCTTTGGCCTTTTGTCAGCATCTTTTTTCATTGTGAGGCGATGGGCCACAGAGAGCTTTGTAAAAACTTATGTTCATGGAGGAATTTGTATTAGATACTGGTTTGTGTGAATTACTGTATTTTGTAAGGGTTTTTTTCCCTCTGGGAACTGTGTGTTATTAATGAGCAGTTTTATGCTTTACTTCTAGTACATGTATACCTTGTAATTGATGAGCGGTTTTCTTTGTTTGTTTTCCTTTAATTCTATATACAAAGCCAGTTAATATAAGGTAAATACTCTCTGGCTGAAGTTCTGATTTTGCCTACCAATTAATTTATGGATAAATCCACGTCATAGCTGATGATGTTCATCAATTGTGTTCCTATAATCACCTGATAGCCTACCTAGTTTAGCAGAATAATAAGATCTTGAATAAGACTAATGCTTGCTGGGCCTTAAACTAAAGGGAAACAGTGTACACATGTTTCCCAGCCTCGACTACTGTCAGCCCTTCTCCCATACTGATCTTCCGTACTGACGAGATTTTGCAGAAGAGCACTGCTAGACAAAAGGTAGCCTAAACAAGCTAAAATTCTGTATAGCAGAGCTCTGGTAGCAGCGTGCATTCACCTGACCTAAGTAATTATGGTGTACCAGATGAACTGCAGTGAATCATTCCATTATTTCGGCAGAAAGAGCCTGGTTCAAACATGATCTCTCTCTAAAAGAAAAGACCTGGGCTAAAATAAATATATTTCTCAATGTTCATCCTGATATAGTTGGAAAAACAAGGGATATAAAATTAACAAAAGTGCATAATTTCATCGTACACCCTGCACACCAATGGCAGCTACTTCAGTGGCTGTTAATTACATTTGTGCTCCAGAAGCCTCCTTCCTTATCCAACTCATCTTCTCTCCTATGTTTTACTAGGAACTGAGTGTCCAACTTAATAATTGCTGTGTGTAACATAGAAGATAAAAACATACATAATACAGCTTGTGCAGGACTTGGTGTTGTAATTAACCATATTTCGTGCCTGGTTATCGATTGTACAAAAACAGAAAGTGACAACAACCTGGACTTTTAATGTATACATCAGCATATTGTAGCAGCTATTTTAGATAACTGTTTTTAATAGTTTTATTATGGTTGTAATTTGTATACGAGGACTGTCCACTTGCAGAAGCGTTGAAGTAATGCATCAAAGCAATTTTTAAAGCCAGTTCTATTTAATTACCAGTGGTGACTTAGGAGAATTAGGTCAACTGAAACAAAACCCGAAACCCACCCAACTCACTGGAAAGAAACATACTTTCTCATCCTTGAAGATTCCCTTGCATAAGACAGACATTTTTTCTAGTCCTCCTTTTACATAAATAGTAAATCACTAAGAAGATAACATATACAGTATGATAGTCCATTCTAATAGTCTTCAGTAAAATTTTAGGCTAACTAAGCTAACTAGAAATTCTAGGGTTACAGTGATATCTCACTATTGATACGCTGACGATTATACTGTTTACATAACACTCGATGTTTGAAATCAATATGTGCCAGTGTCCAGTGATTTGCTAATCTAGTTTTTGATCTAAAACTGTCCTGGTTTTTGCAGCATACTTAACTTCATATTATGAATCATGTTGTCTTTCTAAAGTGATTGCCAAGTAAACCAAAAACGTGTTTTACACTGCTATTGCACTTCTCTTGTCTTTATATACAGTAGTTTTTATAAAGACGTCCTTAGGTTTTAATAAATGAGTGTAATGTAAACTATTCTCTGTAATAAAACTTCCTTTAATGTTTCAAGACCATCTGGAATAGCTTTAGAGGACTAAGTTTCCAACTTCTTTCAGTAGCTTCAGACTTCATGTCTTTCCTCTCCATGTGCAGGGAAATCCCCAGATACCAATACTCTGTAGTTTATACAAGCAGAAATGAAGAAAGCGGTGTATTTAGCACAAGGAATGATGCTTGGACTTGAAGGGGAAAAAAAGGTTCGGGCCTTTAGATTGGTGTCACAGGTAGCACTTGCCAACAAACACATGGTCCATTAAGTCTGCATCACATTTCCAGCAGCTACTAATACCAGATACTTAAGAGGAAAGTGTGGGATGCTTAGCAAAGACTCCTAGAAGGAAATGTTGTCTTTCCACTACTCAGGACTAGCTGAGAAGCCAAATGTGCAACAGAGCAAAAGGAATGCACCACGTTGCTTTCCACACGTGTGTGATGGCAGCCCCACCACCCCAGCTGAAATGGGGTGAATACATTTCAACTTGCTTGTAAAAAAGATTGGATCTCCAGCTCGCCAAGGCAAGGCTTACATTTTTCTTCTTCTGTTGAACCAAAGGACTTGGAGCTTCCCAGAAAGGCTCGGACCTTCTAAGCACATGGTGCTCTCTCAAGTCCCCTTGTCACACGTCATTTAAGAGGCATCACTGCCAATATTACAGCAAATCTTCAGCATGCCTAGCTGAAGTTTCAGCTTTTGGACTAGGCAGAGGGGGCGTTTTTGACTGCCAAGCTGTACCCATACAAACACACAGACACAAACGCACTGTCCTGTGTTGGTAGCCTCGCTTATACTTAAAGTTTCTCCTCCACCTACCCACTCCTCAAGAAAAAGTCTCTGGCATCTTCAGTAACAGAGTGAGCCTGGGCCCTAGCACAGTGCACAGCAGCATGGAGAGTCAGAGGGGCTGGAAAAGGCAGAGGAACTTCAAATCAAAATTAAACTATACACATATCTGAGAAATCCATTGTAATGGCAATTATTTCATACAATAAAGATTATTCCTGCAGCTTCTGTATCTATGCACATCAGCTCAGAAATTGAACATTTTCATTAAAGCAACACTTTAATAACTCTTCATTTACTTGCAACTGCAATTACTTCCCACTGTGTTCAGTTACAGAGACATATGGCAGAGAATGGGAGGACAAAAGATGGTTTTAAAAATAGCTACAAATAATCACAGCCCACTTCCCTTCTCAAACTGTATTTGCAGTTATGAAGACAGATCCATTCATAAGGTCAGACAAATGACAGAAAAAGAGTAAATTGATAGATGGAGTGTGTTACGGCTCCCTTACCGAATTTTCACAATGTTTACAACGCTTTTCTAGTAATTGAGTAAGAATTATATTCAAGACATTATGCTCAGCAGGAACAGCTTTTATATACCAAGCGAGCAAATGAGATATCTCTGAAAAGTCCACAGAAGATGTTAGGATGTTGATAGTGACTTAGAGACTGCCATTACCAAGCCATTATCGCCAACTTGTAAACAAATAGGAGCATCAGTTCCTTTACATTAAGAGCTTGCTTTGCTGGAAAGCAAGGATGGTATTGAGCTGTTCATCATGCACACATACAGACAGAAAGACAAGGAGAGAAGAGTGTCTGCAGTGTTGATATTTACTTCTGACACAACAAAGCACTGCCCATCTCTCTTAAGATGTTCTCAGCAGTTAATGCAGTCCATGTGTAAAACGGAGACTGGGGGGACACCAATCTTTTAAGTATGTGTGGGCATTCATGTGTAAGCATATCATGTCTTGAATTTCTGAGTCGGAATTCTGACCCTGTGCTTTGGAATGCTGTGCTGAACAGAGCCTCAAGCTGTTCTACATTTTCAGTGCATCATTTCATCCTTAAGTGCAATCACTGGAATTTATTTCGGGATTAAATGTCAGGATTTATTTATAAGGATAATGAGAAATCAGTAGGATTTTAAGACGAAGAGTCACCTGGAGAGAAAGAAACTCGTGCCTCTCATCAATACCTTTCCATCAGCTAGCCTTTGCACCTTTCTTTTTACATACATTTCCAACATGAACACAAAGTCATTTGCTCTGCTGCAAACAAAGCATCCCATCGAGATGCCTGTATTCCCTTCTGCCTCTGTCTGCACAGGACGGCACTTCTAGGAGTGACTTCCTGCAGCACACACTCTTCCAGCTTCCCAGTGGGAATGCAGCTCACATCTCCTAGGGGCTGGTGCTCATCACCAAAACAACACAGCTTCCTTAATGTGACTGGTGTGCCTGCATACATACTTCTTATTGTGCAAGGCAGCTTTATTTTTGTTTGTTTGGGCTGTTTTTTTAATCTAGGGAGTATTAACATAATACTTCTCAACCATCTCTGTCCCTCATTCAAGCAACTAAAAAGCTATTTTCAGTTGACCTCAAGTTATATGTCTCCAGAGGAGGACCTACCTGCTTCTTTCTCCAGTATTTGCTGGCCCAACAGTTTGTGTGTTAGATCACTGATAATTAATGTTACATGTTGTCAGACTGTTCACTATGAATTTCGCTTCCTCCAGCATTACCAGTTTTACTGGAATATCCGTTACTGGTTGGCAGTCTTGCAGGACAAACCACCCCTGGTAATGATGTGACAGCGAGGACTGGCTCTATATGTTCCATTATAGTTTTAACTATGCAGTACACATCCTCTTTCCTGAATGAACACTACCAGAAAAAAGTCAGCTGGGAATTTATCCAGCAAAGAGACACGACATCCCTGTGCTATGTCTGCTGTTATTCTGTGGAAGCAGGTTAAAGGCATTTCACATCCTTTTCCTCTTGCTAATAAAAAATTAAGTGGAAAGCTCCAAGCCCTAGCAGAATGAACCATGCAACACTGTCAGCCTCATAAAATCTATGTTCTGTTACACTACTCATACAAACACACCACATAGGCCCACAGTCAAGTTTTTGTCAAGCCCACGGGCTGCACAGTAGGCAACTCCAGGTGTTCATGCTGCACAGTCATCTATCCTCTATTCGATGTCTTTTTCCAGCTCTGATCCCTGCTCTCACTGGAGCAGCAAGTGCTTTCCCATCCACCTGCAGGTGCTCCCATCTTCCGACCTCCACAAGGCAGAGCCATGCCTCTGAGCACTGAGCATGCCTGCACATAGATGCAAGGGCCAATGCTGGGCTTCCTTGAGTGCTTCCCCTCCTAGGCAGCACGTGAGCATTTCCCAATCAAGGCACTGTGTGCTGATGACACTGGTTGCAGTCCTGTTCCCTTTCCCAAGGATCATCAGACTCACAGTGAGGGGACAGGGACCACAGACACGCAGACATGCCTGATACTGAAACTGATTCAGGACTGAGATAAAATAGGAATACTTGGGTTACTCAAGCACCCTTTTCCTCTTACTTCCCCCTCCAACATCCCAATGGTCAGACTACAAGAAATCAGGACATGGCATTATAGGGGAGAATCAGCAACATTAAGAAATCTTTTCTTTTCACCTTCTGCTAGCCCATGACATGGATGAAGCATGCATTAAAGCTTCCAGCATCATTTTGCACAGACACACATTCCTTCTCAGCAGGAATGAACAAATTGAGCAAATTAATTCTCAGTGCCATGTCTCCTTCCTGACAGCTAAGAGAAAGGTACTTTGGCTGAATCAAGGTCTTTGCTCCCATCCCTCCAGCTGGTGCTAGGCTCCAGTTCTCCTTTGCAAGCCTTATAAGCCTGCACCTGCACTCACTGGGGCAGACAATGCAGGGCCAGTGCTGCAGGGTCAGTGCTGCAGGACCAGCATGCTGCATCCCAGATATTTCCCCAGAAAGCCTCCTCAAGAGTAGTGGAGGGATCTTGCAACTATGCTAGAGCCATGTTTCTGCAGCTTTGTCCAGCATTCCCTACTGCTGTGTCCTTTCCAAGAGCCTGAATCCTGAAGCCTTGCAGCTGCCTTGGCCAGGTTCTGCCTTGTCACACATCTGTTTTTCCACCCTACTATGTCTTGTAGACCTTGCTGTATCTCCAAGCAACACTTCACTCCTTTCCACCTTGAGCCCGAGAAATGTCAGTGCACAAAGAGAGAAAAGAAGTTGTTGATACTGAAAACACTTCAAAGTGTGTATCTGTTGTTTGCCGTTTAAAGCCAGGCTCTGCTGTCCAAACACTGTCCAGTTTGTAGTGAGGCTGTGGGTCCTGCCCAGGCTCTGCAGAGATGAACCAAGGAGACAAATCTCAGCAAGCTGCAACTGGAGAACAAACTTTGGAGAAGAGCAGAGTGAAAATGGCAGAGTCTGAAAGAAAGCCGAACTGCATGTCTGCTCACTGGGAGGGGAGACCCTTTGGGTTAGAGGTAATCCAACTCCTCCTGTTAGCATGGCTAATTACTCATATCTAAGTATCAGCCACATACCTTAACCAAGCTCTTTATCCCACCACAAACACTGGGAGGCTGACTCAGATCTAAAGGAGCACATACCGAGGATGGTCTGAAAGCATTACGAGTGATCTGACTGGAGCCCATAGAGGCCAGAGAGTTCCAGCCTGCTTGGTTCGGGTATCAGCACAAGCCACCCGTTCCACTGCCATGATCCCATGTAAGCTGAATCGCAAATACGTCCCAGACTGCTTCATGTCAGAAGTCACAGAACAATATAAAATTAGATTGCATTGGTTGAACTTCTGCAAAAAATAAGAGCTTTTGCTAACTGTGGGTTTCCACATATTGTTCAGTGCCAAAAAGTCACAGAGAGATGTGACAAAAGCAAAGGGAGCCTGGGGAGCCATCTTTGGTAGCAATCAGATCCAACAGGTCAGAATGGGTGCTGCTCTTCGTGGGACTTTCACAGAAGAGAGAAAAAAGAATAATGTTGACTACTTCTTGCCATAGGCTGTATCAGAGGGAGAAAACAGAAAATGCTCTGCACAACATTGTGCTGCCTTCTGTTCAGACCACTCTAAGAGAGACTCACTGGAGGTAAGTGTAAGGAGTTTTTTTTAATGCCTTGATACAGGAATCCATAAGTCAAGCCATGTTCATGACAAAACAGCTGATTTGAGGCCCCTGTCAGAGCTTTATGAAAACCACTCTGGCTCATGTGTCCTCAGAGTCTGCTGCTCCAATGCTTCCTTGTTGAAAAAGGAAGGAATTCAATAAAGGCTGGTAATTAATTCTACAACAACAGACAATAAAGGAAGAGTGTGGTCTTAATAAACAAAACAGAACTACTGATTTAGTGCAGACATATTCAGGAGATCAGTATATCTCACAAAAAAATTACATCATAAGCAAGAACGAAACAATAATAACCACTTTCTATAGAAAATATTGCTTGCTCCCTGGTGATTAATAAACTCCAGGAAAAATAAAACAGATTGAGGTTTTTCTTCCATGTTTTCCCCAAATTGAAATGCACAACAGAGATAAATGCTGATCATGAAACAAAAGTCAAAATTTCATTATGAGCCTACACTATTATAGAAGCATATTGAGGTCTCCCTCCCCCAAGAGCTCGAGGTAACATTGATAAATGAATAATAGGGAAGGATTCTTTCTTCATTGGAAATTCAACAAGGCATTCACATCCCCAGTGCCTCCAGCTCCAGGCACTGATACAGCAAGCCTTCAGTACCTGGGGTGCTCTGGCTGGGGCAGAAGGAGCATGGGACCAAGTCCCACCAGGACACTGTATGTGATACTGTGCTGAGTGTGGGACAACCCATCCACACCCTGCTTCAGCAGTGGAAAACACACAAGGAGAAGTCTCTAGCATCCCCAGAGGTGACAGAAAAGAGCTATAGGTTAGGTAGCTGCAAAATCAGACTCTCACCATTTTTCAGAATAGAATCTGAAATTTCAACTAGAATAACAAAGCTCTTCAACTGGCCTAAGCAGGACAACCTTTCCTCCCCTGTGGCTGTACAGCTGTGGCTGTGTCTCCATTACAAAGCTGGAGCACATGCAGCCTCTGTCAGCACCAGTGGTTAATCCCCACAGAAATGACACCGGAGAATCAGCTATGATATAACTGCAATGTTTTCTCATTAAAGCCCTCGGCTCAACAGGACATTTGATGTCATATGGGCATTAAAAGTTTTAGATTTTTTGGTTATCCTTTGTTGTTATATTTTTCCAAATAAGCAGTAGGAAAAAAAATACTACAGGTTAATAAAGGTTTGTCAAAAGTCACCAGAGGTTGTTTGCCTCACAGTACTCCTTAATACTGCTTTCATCTAAAATATCCTCTCCAAATACACCCTGCTTTATTTCCTCAGGATTCAGTGTGAGAGCAGTGGGAGGTCGGTCAGCTCTTGGCTGTCAGTAGCTGTCTGCAGGCTCTTAGGCTGTGCAGTCCATCTCTCCTGCCATTGCAGGTCCTTCACAAAACGGGCACAGGGAAACTTGCACATCCAAGCCCAGCATTTCAAGGGAACAACCTGGGAATCTTTATGAAGTTTTTGATGCTCTGATGGAGAAGGCAGGGAGAAAGACAGACAGTCAATATGCACTTTGGTTTAGGCCTCTGAAAATTTTCTCAATAATTCAAGTCAAAGTGTTTCCCCAGCCCTCTCTTCCCTACCATGGCCACCTCCCCCCCTTCTTTGCCCCACACCACAGAGCCGCTAAAGGAGCAATCAAACTGTCTCTGTAAGTGACTTGCCCCCTTCCAGCAACTGTTTCCCTTCACATGCAAAGTCTCCCAAGCCCCACTGCAACATTTGTGTCTCAGTACTGCATTCATGAGTAATTGCAGAACCACCCTTCATGCAACACCGTAACAGGACTCGGTGCTCTTTGCTTGCACGGCGGCACGTAGAGCCCAGTGGCATTAGCTGGTACCTGAAAACTGCCCTTTGTAGACAGGCTGAGCTGCTCCTTTGCAATGAGTTTTTCTGGGAAGCCAACCCCAAGTCACATGTAAAGGAGAGGTAGAAACATTCAGCATAAAAGCAATGTGGGCATTCTGCTTGCTTTTTAGCTGGGGGCTCAGGATTTCCTTGGCATCTTGTTTTGTGTTTCAACGCCATGCGGCAGAGGCATCAGACCCTTCTCTTTACAAGTGCCTGTGTGCAAGAGCACATGTGCATGTGCATGTTGCAGCACCAGGAGGAACAAAGGCTTTGTTCAAAGATGAAAGGTTTGTTCAAATCCTTCACGCTACTCCTCTCTATATTCCATTTCTGCCTCTAAAATGAAACTCTGACATCTTCCGTCTGACTCCTCCTTGGTGGAGGTTGCTCAGTAATTAAACCTCAGATCCCAGGGAGGATTCTGGCTGCACTCCAGTCCAGAACACCAAAAGATGCATTTTTTAGAAAACCAGATTTCTATTATAACAGTGTGACGTGAGCATTGAGTTACACAAATGCCTCATGATCCTCGATTTTAGTCCTACACCTTATGGATTCCCAATAAACTTTGCTTAAACAGATAAAAATCCCAGGAAATCAGAGCTTGCAGAAATAGTACTGAAGAGATGTTGGAAGGTTTCTGGCGAAGTATTTCAACAGCTCCACAGAAATCAATGTATGCAGTAAGGCAGTCTCTGGACATCTCAAAAGGAAAGTCTGAAGAAAGACAAAGAGAGATAATTTTGTAATACTTGGTGTGAATCCCCAAAATGAAGAGCTCTATGGATATTCCTTTGAAATAAAAAAACAATCATTCAATCCAGCTGTGCTCACATCCTGTCTGCTTTCCAGGGTTAATCTGCTGAAGAGCTTTTAGCTAAGATTAATGTACATCCAGCTGTCTCTGGACTTTTCCATTTTATCCAAAAAATTAAAACACACCAAACAAAAAGCTACTGGCAACAACATATTAGCAAAAAAGCCTCATTTCAATTCTGACACAATTCCCATGACATTGCCTCTCATTCTGGATGAATAAAGTGATTAAGCTTGTTTTCCAAAGCAAAATAAAATGAAAGGAGAAAAGAAAAAAAAGGTACTCTGCTAATTTATGGCATTGCTTTGAACACAAAGAGGTTAAAGGAGCTAATGGCTGGAAGGTACTGATAATACCAGCAGTGATAACATCAACCTGGGTTGTGTTACTAATATCGGTAATGTTTTCGCCTCACACCAGCACCCCCCTCGGACTCTGTGGACTTCACTTCAATCTGTTGAGTCACTAGGTTCCCGTTTGTATCTTCAGGTGCTAAGGGAGACAAAGATTTTGTTGTGGCCACGGTGAGAGATGATGTCAAGATGTGGAGCAAACATTGCTGCACACACCAACCTCCATTGGGTTATGCATACTGGAACCCTGCATCCCCCAGCATTTCTGTGCCAGACTTCCTCCTCCCTGGCAGAAAATAGGAGAGGGCCCTGCACTGGCTTCCCTCTGCATGTCCAGGGAGCATCCATACTCAACACAAAGTCTTGGGCAGAGGCTGGGCATGGAGGAACAGTTGGGATGCAGACGTGCCTCTCAGAACTGAAGCAACCTGACTACCTCTCTGCCTTCTCTCAGGATCCTGTCCCTTTCATAATTGTCACCACTGTGAAAACAGATGCTGTTTTGTTGAATCAGGGACTAGAGAATCAAAATAACTTGCCAAAAACACAAGCAACTTTTAAAAAAACTTGTTCCCCATGGCTTGCTTCAGCAAGGCCATCTGCTCAGCATATAAAACAGTAACAATAGAAATCGTTTACATCTCAGTAATAGGCCAGGATGGGTAGTGATGTTCAGGTGGCACTCCCTCTCTGTACAGGTGCCAATGTCAAGGAGCCCTGCTGTGAGCTCTGAGAAGCACGACACAGCTGTTTGCTGTCCCTTGAGCTGAACTGGAGGAAGGTTTATGCAAGAAAAAATACCAAGAAAAAAAAAGCCTACCTAGTTTTGGGGGAAAGTTCTTCCCCAAAACCAAATTAACAAAGAGAAAGAAGACAAATACATAAATAAGAAAATGCGTATACCCAAGTTGAAAAGTTAAGGAGGAACAGCGTGCCAAAAACCATTCAAGATGGCACTGACGCTGACACGTCAGTCTTAGAATCATAGAATTATAAAATTGGTTGAGTGGGAAGGGACCCTTAAAGGACCTTAATCCAACTCTCCTGTAACGAACAGGGACATCTACAGCTCGATCAGGTTGCTCAGAGCCTCATCCAGTCTGACCTTGAATGCTTCCAGGGTCGGGGCACCCACCACCTCTCTGGGCAATCTGTTCCAGTGCCTCATCACCTTTATTGTCATATTTTTTTTCTTCTATCTAGTGTAAACCTCCTCTCTTTTAGCTTGAAACTATTTCTCATCCTGTCACCACAGACCCTGATAAGAAGTCTGTCCTCTTCCTTCTCATAGACCCCCCTTTAGATACTGAAAGGCTGCTCTTATGTCTCCCCAGAGCCTTCTGTTCTCCAGGTTGTACCGCTCCAGTTCTCTCAGTCTGTCCTCGTGAGAGAGGTGTTCCATCTCTCGGATCATTTTTGTAGCCCTCCTCTGGATACGCTCCAACAGGTCCACGTCTCTTCCGTGCTGAGGACTCCACATCTGGACACAGTACTCTAGGTGAGGTCTCGGCAGCACAGAGTAGAGGGTCAGGATCACCTCCATCAACCTGCTGACCACACTTCTTTTGATGCAACCCAGGATATGGTTGGTTCTCTGGGCTGCAAGGGCACACTGCTGGCTCGTGTACAGCTTTCCATTCACCAATATCCCCAGGTCCTTTCCAGGTGGGCCGTGCTCAATCCTTTCACCACTCAGTTTGTATTGATAGGGGAGGTTGCCATGATCTAGGTGCAAGAACTTACACCTGGATTTATTGAACCTCAGGATATCATCCTGGACCCACAGCTGAAGCATGTGTAGGTCTCTCTGGATGGCATTCCATCCCTCAGGCACATAGACTGCACCACGCCGTTTGGTATCATCTGCAAACTTGCTGAGGGTGCACTCAATCCCACTGCCAATGTCATTGATGATGAAGGTATTAAACAGCACTGGTTCCAGTACTAGCCTCTGTGGACACCACTCGTCACTGCATCTCCATCCAGACATTCAGCCATTGACCACCACTCTCCGGATTCAGGATATCTTTCCAGGCCTTCCTGGATGCCTTAATGTATTACCAAATATAACTTGAGCAAATTAAACTTAACATTTTTACTTATAACTTTCATTTCTTTACTCACAATCTGGATTTTTTCAAGGCAAACAAAGTTGCAATCATTTCATAACGCACAGCTAGGTGATGGTGGCTGTGTGGTAACTGGAAGTACCACCCTTTCGCATCAAAAAGAATTAATATACTTCTCATAGAAGAGCTACTGTCCCTCCATATATGATTAACCACCACCAGTAACAGCAATTTTTTCACTGACAATAGTCACAACCTCTGCAAAGGCCCCACAGTAATAAGTGTTTCACTTTCTGAGAAGTGATGAACCTGCTTCCAGCTCAAGAGGAAGGGCTGACTGTCCAGAGGAGCATCAAGGAAGAGCAGAAAAGGTTTGTGAGCTTTGGGAAACTCAGTGAAGGCCATGCGGGAAGGCTGCCTGCCCAAGGACAGGGCTGACTCCATAGCTGCAGGAGATCCCTGTGTGGGGCACACACAGGAGGTGGCCAGAAACCAGATGGCTTTTCACTGACAGCTTTTCAGTGGGAAATGCCACTTTGCTTCTACCAAAGTTGGAAGAGAATACAGTGAAATGATCTCACAAAAATGAAGTTGGACCTTATTCTGTCACAAATGTTTCAGGAAGAAATATTTAAATATGGATTTAAAATAAACCATACAGTTTCAAGCCGTATGGAGTATATTACATTTTCTTCTGAAGTCTAAAATGGAAATAAAATGAGTTCTTGCAGTCTCTGGAAGTGCTTAATTTGAAGTGAGGTGGGAGAGCTCTTCAAAATCCCAGTGTTTTTGCAGGATGAAATGATCTGTTCTCTGATCAGAGCTACTAGCACATACACATCTAGCTGCTTGGGTCCTTCGCTTCCCTGATCCACAGAAAGTGCACATCTGTCAGAGCTAAAGGGAAGCTTAGCTGGAGCTAAAGAAATGCCTGCTTTCAGGTTAGGAGTTCCCCCTGTTAGTAACTAGCACAAGAAACAAGAGGGAGTGCCATTTTCCATTTCCTTGCTTCTGTGGGATTGTAAAAAGATTAGCCTTAAATGCTGTAGCTTACAACGCTTTTGTTTATTAATTCTTTAAAAAGAGAAAAATAACAAGGGAAAGATTTTTTAACATCAGCTTACTAGGAAAATTCTTCAGGAGGATCAAAACTGCAGAAGAGGTTGAAGTGCTGACAAGCTGACAAGAAATGGGAAATTCAAACTTCACAGAAGTTACGGAATTAATTCCCCTAACATCTGTAAAAGTAATTATAAGAAGAACCTTACAACATGGATTCGTTTGCTGGACTTCGGGCCTGATTGAGTTTCCCTGCAGAATAACAGTGAGAGCCAAAGCCCAGCCACATCCAAAGCAGTCTCCCCAAAGGAACTACTCAAAAAGCTGCACAAAGAGCTAAGTGCATTCCCAAATGCACCAGGCACCACAATATCCAAGAACCTCATTGGCAAAAAGACTGCTGGCCACAGTGTACCTAACAAATATGTTTTAGACTGTATAAAAAAAAATCACTAAAAAAAAAAAAAAAAGCAATCACAGAGAGTGCAAGACCTTAAAATGGGAATGTCTTGCGCAAAATAAGATGTCAGCAAAGCTAAAACTAGTAGTGACATGATATGAGAGGGATGAAAATAGGCTCAGATATTAGTGCTGTTTCTGGATCACTGCTACCATACCAACCCTACCTCCTCCCGGTCTGTTCATTAATAGCCCCTGTTGCATTCCTCCAGGGAAGCAGTAATTCAGCCACATAGCCATAAAACTGGCAGATTTAATACGGACTAAATCATTTATTGTCTTCTCAATGACATCGAAGTCTGGCTTATATCGGTAGACCACTGAGGAAGGCAGGATTTCCGTTCTTCTCGCCTCCCTCAGGAAACTGCTCCAGGTCTGCAGAGGCACTTCTGCCGCCTCCCCTGAGCTACCACAGCTGTATTTATCCTCAGGGAGGATCACAGGGTGATGCTGTCCTTTTCCCTTTTTACTTCCAGAGAGCTGTGGCTGTGGGGTTTGCATTTCAGCATACCCCCTGCCACTGGCCTGCTCTCAACATCTTCTACCAATTTCAGCTTGGCAGGTTTTCTGTTCTATGAAGCAGCCTTGTTCTCTTCAAGTAAGGAAAAAAGAATAGTTGGGGTCCTCTGAGTCCAAATTTTATATGCCTCAACTATTTTTCTTTGCATGTAAAACAAAAAAGCCAGCTTCTCTAAAAATGCCAGAGCATGCAGTGTGCCAAAGTCAAGGTATCACTGAAAAATTCTGGCACTGCATTTCCACAGCATGGGGTCTGTAGCCCTCCCGATCATGACAACAGCAAGCACGCAACTGAGGCTTCAGTAGCCTTGCCTCAAGAAGTTCAAAATTACCAAAATAAAACCCAGCTAATGCAATGTGCGAGGCATGAGATATTTTCCCATTCTTCAGGGGCAGCTCTATTTAGCAGGCTTTCTGCTTTATTTTTAATGACAGCATCTGTTTATTTTATCGGGCTGTTTTCCAGCAACTTACAGAAACTTCTGCAGCATTTGCTTCAGAGCTGTTTTGGTGCTCACTTATGCAACAAAAGTCACATATCATGGAAATAAGGTGCTGGCAAACAAGCAAGCTGTTGAAAAGCTGGTGGCACTGCAGGGCAATGCCTGGTTGGACCAAGTCCAACCATCAGCCTGATCTATCAAGTACCATCATTAACACATGCCCCTCAGTTCCACGTCCACATCTCTTGGATACCTCCAGGGACGGAGACTCCACCACTTCCCTGGGCAGCCCATTCCAATACTTGACAACTGTCTCCATGAAGAACTTCTTCTTAATGTCCAATTAAACTTCCTCTGGTGCAGCTTGAGGCTATTCCCTTGCCTCACTTGTCACCAGAGGAAAGAGACTGAAGAGAGTTCCTCCATGTCCTCAGAGGGGTCGCCAGTGGCACCCACACTATTTGGGGTGGCAACAGCACCCCTGAGGGTGTTCCAGGCC
Source organism: Aquila spilogaster (assembly GCA_024606505.1). Taxonomy (NCBI): domain Eukaryota; kingdom Metazoa; phylum Chordata; class Aves; order Accipitriformes; family Accipitridae; genus Aquila; species Aquila spilogaster. The sequence continues at coordinate 37,384,865 of JANHGO010000039.1, forward strand.
TGGGAGGATGTGGACATGTTTGGAAGTGCCTTGCACCATACTTCCCAGCACTTCCCACCTTCCTCCAGGGTTTACCTTCGCTGCAGAGCTGTGATATGTCCTCTGTCTTCATACCCCAGATTGCTGACAGGATTAGGAAACAGTCATCTCTTCCTCTTTCTCATATACATCATTTCTCCTCTACTCATTTTTTTTTTACTTCTGTGTTTATTTTTTTCTCTTTATTGCCTTCTTCCCTCAATTACACATCTGCATCAAAGCTTTTTAAGAATTACATTTTCGAAGAAAAAATAAGACATGAGGCTAGAGATGCATAAATTGCCCCAGAATAACAATAAACATCACAATACAGATCAACTGCATCTTCTAAAATGCTTCCCCAAAAGAATGGATTTGTCCCCTCTCAGCATTAAAGGAGAGTTGCACGTGCCCTGTTGCAGCCTGTTTGCTTTGTTCTTCTTCCACTGTAAAACAATTAGGCTCCAGCAGGCTCACAAGCAGGCAGATCCGCAAACAAAGAAACCCTCTTTGTCTCACACATTGTGCATGCCCACATTACCCAGAACACTAACAAACTACCAGATCACAAGCGACCAGCTCAGTCCCCTGGGTTTGCTATTGCCATGCTTGCCTACTCTAGCAAAAATAGCTCTGGGACTTTCTTTTAAGCCTATGGGATCATTCAGAAAGTTCCTTAATTCCAGATTATTATTATTATTATTTGCAATTGAAGTTTTCCCTTCCCATATTTATTTCTTATTGTTTAGCACCTATAAAGCACTGCCTGGCTTGGTTATTTCCTCTCTGTAATCATTGCTCATCAGAAAACCTCACAGCCTTCATGGGAATCACAGAATGGCTTGAGTTGGAAGGGAATTTAAAGTCCACTCAGTTCCAATCCTCCTGCCGTGGGCAAGTCTGCCACCCACACCACTAGATCAGGCTGCCCAGGGCCCCATTCAACCTGGCCTTGAACATCTCCAGGGATGGGGCATCCGTAGCTTCTCTGAGTGGCCTGTGCCAGTGTCTTACTCACAACCTCGACATTATCAGCACTGCAGTCAAGGGATACTACAGCCTGCTGCCTGCCCCTTTACTACTGTGCACACTTGTGCTTCAGACAGCCACAAAAATGTAAAGAAACAAAGGAGTGATGTTCTTGACATGTTAAAGTCGGCTCTTTAAGTATTCTCAATTAAGCCTTCTGAATGACTACTGGGCAGCCATCAGCTGGGGCTTTCCTTTCAAGGTACAAAGGCCATCACTGTTTTCCCAGTATTTTGATGCAGTAAAATGAGGTCAAAGTCATCCAGCCACAATTTTCAGTGGTTCAGGGTTTAAAAAAAAAAACAGAACTGTAAGAAATAGAGTCAGCAAACTGAGATTTGAAGATAAAAGGCACAGAACAGCTGTGGACTCCCCAAGTGCTGCAAACCCCATGCAGTATATATGCATTCGGACCCTCCTGTCTGCACTAGATAACTTCAACACATAAAAGGCAAAAAAATGCAGTAATTGCAGCTTAACAGTAGTACAATGTGGAGCACAACTTCTTATCTTACATAAACAAGGGCAAAATGAATTAAAATGTAGGTTAGCATAAGACTGACCAGGCTTAAAAATCAGAGCAGTAAAAATTGCTTGAATTAGAAAAAGGTTTTTAATGGAGACAGGTATTGAAAGTCTGTGGCACTCTGAAATCAAAAAGCTCAATCCAGCTGGTCAGGAGATTATTCTTAAAACTGATTACTTGTAAACTAATGACATTCTGTTCTCCTTAACCTCCTTAGCTTTCTGAGTCTTTCAATTAACACATAAGATTTTTTTGTAACCGTCAACCTATGATTATGAAAACTGAAAACTTATTTTTAACAAATGAACATTGAAGTTCTTAAGCAATCATTTGACTGTGGAGAATGGGACTTCAAAATGGAGGTGAAAGAGAAAAACCTGCTGCTAAATCAGCTGAGATTTATGATAAAAGCTTTGGTAGTTCATGATTGATCTGGGCAGCCTATACCAGTACCTTACCACCCTCTGAGTAAAGAATTATTTCATGACATCTAACCTAAATTTCCTTTCTTTTAGTTTAAAGCCATTCCCTCTTAGTCCTATCACTATTGGATCATGTAAAAAGATGGTCCCCCTTTTGCTTATAAATTTCCTTCAAATACTGGAAGGGCGCAATTAGGTCTCCCCTTCTCCAAGCTAAATAAGCCCATCTCCCTCAACCCTTCTTCATAGGAGAGGTGCTCCAGCCCTCTGAATGTCTCTGTGGCCTCCTCTAGACCAGCTCAAACAGCTCCATGTTTTTCTTGTTCTGGGGACCCCAGGCCTGGATGCAGTACTCCAAATGGGACCTCACAATGGCAGAGTAGAGGGGGACAATCACCTCCCTGTCCCCACTGGCCATCCCTCTTTTGATGGAGCCCAGGACACAGTTGAAAAAAAGGAGTACAAATAGAGATGAGAGATTAAAAATATAAATAAGGAGAAAAACAAACAAAACAAAACAAAATAAAATAACCAGCAGCAAGCGTAGGCACAAATGGTCCTTTAACGTCTGTGATTCAGATGGCTGCTGAGTCGCAGGTGTTTGTGGTCAGGCTTGCCACGTGCCCCGGTCTGGTACTTGCTCCTGAGAGCTCAGGGTCTGCATGTCTGTGCTGGGATTTTCTCCTGAGAGGAAGCATAAAGGTCTGCATGCTCATGTGCTGGATCTGCATCACAGCACACCAGGCTGCAAAAACCCAATTGCACTGGGAATGCTCTACAGAATATGTCAGATGGATGCCAAGCAAAGTTCCCCCTTTGCTGCCCAGCAGAGCTGCTAAGCTTTTGCATCCCGGTCTAACTTCCCAGCACTCGACACGAGTCATTTACTAGCTGAAAATGTGTCCTGCCTGCGCCAGTTCAGGTCTCAAGTTTGCTTATTCTCCTCACGTAGCACAGCTGGCAGAAGAAACAGAGCAAGATCAAAAGGGAAAGAAATGAGATGGAAAAAGATGAAGTATGAAATAATACTGGTAACAGGCTGCAATTCATGATCAAAGGAATGAATCTGGTCCCGACTTAAAAATACATATAAATATGGAAGTACCTTCCCCCATTTCTGAAAGGAAGAATTTGCCATTTGCTCCTATGTCACGCAATCCTCTCAAGTGCAGTTATACTTAGGTAGCAGAAAGGAAAGTAAAAAGGACAGAGTACCTCAAATTTTATTTGCTTCAAGCATCACAAAAGAGGGTTCTCTTGGCATCTCACTGCTTTCCCATCCATGTTTCACATAATCCACAAAACCAAAATCAAACCCCAGAGCATCTCCCATTCCAGCTAAGCTAGTATGGTGCCAAAACTCGGTCTCATGGTCATTTCCAGCTCCAAGCAAATGGTCCTTGGCAGCCAGAGTGGCACCGTTTGCCTCCAGCCTGTGCTCTGATATTTTACAACTTAGACCAAAGCAAATCCAAACAAAAACGCCTCAAAAGTCCGAGAGGAGTTCTGTGGTGAAATCTCTCTTTGGCTTTAAAAGCCTCAAATGCCACTCACTATATTTCTTTGCAGTGACGTGACACAGCCCCTGTGACTGCAGCACGCTGAAGGACACAAAGACACCAGGGTGAAACCCAGGCTGAGAGAAGCTCAGCAGGAGCCCCAGCACACCAGGGGCCAGGAAGCAGTAGCATTCCCGTGACACATCCCAGATGCACTCCAGGAACAGGCCCAGACCTATCTCCCCTCTTCAGGGGCATTGGTGCCAGCAGCACCATGCACCCTTCTTGTACTCTGACTTCTTGCACCGCAGCAGGGTTTCCTGGCACACTTGCCAGTCTCACAGCATGACTGCACAGAAAGGATTTGAACTTTAAAGTGCATTCACCAGACATCAGCGATAACAAAGGGGCACTCAGCAAAGCCCAGCACTAAAAGACTTTGGTCTCATGAGAAGGGCTGAGTTTTGCAAGACCCAGTCTCTTACTTCTGTGTTTTACCAACGACGATGTGCAGAAAATGTGGCTCACCCAACGGAAAAAGCTGCAGATTTTGAATTCTACTTTGTTTTCCTGCATCAGCTCTGACATACAGAAAGTGTCCTTACAGAACAAATATTTCCAAGAAATGTGATGCTTGCATGCCAAACTTTTTCAGAACCACAGCTCCTGAACAGAAGGCAAATGTTAGTAAATATGTTAAAAACAAACACACGGCTGTCATTGGAATTAATTCCCCCACTCCTGCTGGAAAAGGTGGACACATCCCCATGAAAATCTGAACTTCACAAACTGCATGTTCTGAAAGAAAACAGTTCTTTTGGTAGTCTCTACTGTGTCACCAGGCCAACCATCGCATTTCTTCTCTGTCCCTTCTCTCTTTGATTTATTTAAATTACCCGTGGAGGCATCCCTCTTGCTTTATTACAGCTTTGAGTTGCACCTGAGTTTGGGGAGATTTCACCTCTGCTCAAGCCCCAACTGTAACACAAATCATTTTGGCATAAATCTGTACTGGATATGTTTTCAAAAATGTTTCATTTCTGTACATTAGTCACCTAATAAATAATTGGCAGACAATGAGTGTCTCCTGGTGCTGTGGACAGGCATAGTGCTGCTAGGAATAATAAAAGCATTATCCGTCAGCACACGCTGTCTCACCAAGGAACAATAGCTGTGTGGATTTATGGCAGCGCTACACAGAAAGTGATGACAGCCAAAAGTGTGGAAGCTGGATGGCAGATGCAGAATTTGAGAGTTTTGTTTGGCTCTGGATGGAAACTGAAGCCTACCTCAGCCTTATATTTTCAGCTGACCTGGCTGCAAATTGTTTCAAGTGGACCCATTTAAAGCAGTGATGTGGGGCTGCTCCCCAGGCTGCTGTACTGGCCGTGTGACCCCCAGAACCGTGCTGTCATCCCAGCATTTGAGAATCTGGGCTTAACTTGCTTCCCAAATTCAGGGACATTCTTCCCAGATGGAGAGCTGTTCTGTGCAGAGACGAGCTGCTTTCTGTCTTTGACATCTTCATGCTCTCAGCTCACCTTGAACCACATCTGGGCATGCGGACTGAGTTGGTGCCTCCTCTTTGGTTTCATCCCTCTTCCTTGCACTCTGCCCTCCTTACTACTCTGCCCAGTGCCCAAGGTGATGAATGATGTGGGCACAGAGACCTGCTCAGACCATCCCTGATAGGGATAGGAGAGTGGAAAACTCTGGACCACAAAGAGCACAACTCTCACCCAAACAGCTTTATGGAAACACGCCTGGTGCTCCAGGCCTGTCCAAGTTTCATGCTGTGCTGGAAGGATGCTCAGGTCCCATCATGAGGCAGATCCAGAGATTATGCAGCCCTCAGCAGCTATACCATCCCTTCCCTGGACAGACATGCCATGCATTTGCAGAATCAGAAAGATACAGAAAGGTTTGGTTTAATTTTTTGACTGTTTTGGGGGTTGTTTTTGTTTTGTTTTGTTTTCTTATATAGGCTCTTTTTTTTGTCAGACAGTTTTTCTTTAAAACACAGAAAAGCCACCAGAAATAGATCTCTAGGGGAGAAAGCCCTTCAAGTGCTTGATTACTGCTGCCCGTCGCTTACAATAGCATTTGCACACTTCAGTAACTCCCTCCCAACTAAATGTGTAAAACAACAGTGTTACACATCATTTTAAAAAATTATCCTGGAGACAGCTTTATTTTTCGTTCTGTTCAACACAAGCTTAATGTGTGTTGTCTACGAAGCAGCAAAACAGAATCATTTGTATTCTTGCCCTTGTCTCTATACCCACTTCCATTAAAAGCATGTGAGAGCATCAGTATTAGATTATCCACTGATTTTAAGGGGAAAAAAAAAAGAGAAAAAAGATTTAAAAAAAAACAAATCAGAAAACACCTATAGTCAACAGTGATGAAACCTGATCAGTTTTATGTAGCTGACAAACCTGGAGCAGGGGTGCAGCCCAGCCCTTCCCCCACCTTGACCCCATTCACTGGGCTCTCAGGGACCGGGGGTGCACGTCCTTCCAAATCACCACCTTTCCTCTCAGCTCAGAGTTTGGTAGCATTAGAAAAAATATATATAATTCATCGTTTTTATGTCTACTTGCTTGAGCTGAGAGCTCACAGACATGAAATTAAAGCCCCTGTTGCAAAACTGAACTCATCAGAACCGGCTGCCCTCAAAAAGCTCAGCCTCGATTTGTCTACCCGAGAAAGGACCAATATTTGCTTTACAGTGTGAGTTTGGGGGCTGATTTTTATGGCCTGGAATGTCCAAAGGAGTATTCATAAAATAATGAAATGTAAGGCGTAGTCTGGCAGCCTATTTTTAGAAAACTAAATTATCAAGCTCGAACATTAAAGCTGAAGCTGGAGCACTGCAGGACTGAGCAGAAACATAATAATGTCACCATTTTTGAATTCATTAAATATTTGCTCTTTTAAGTAAAATTGTACTTTTGTAATCTCTCAATTTAGAGAAGAGTTTGGGGAAATATTCATGCGCACGATCTGACAGCTGAATCACCTCCATTTGCTGTGCATCCCATTTGCTTTTTCTGTATTATTCACTACCACAGAGACACGGTGATTTAACATTAATTTAATTTGCATATATTAAATGTGCTCAGACTATTTGCACAGCTTGACTAGAACTATGGGACCCGCTTTCCACATGCAGCTAACTTCATGGCAAAGCCCACAGGACGCAGTTATTTGGCTGTGGAACACAGTCACCTCCTAGCTCCCCAAATTTAACTATTCATGAAGAGTTAATTACTTCTGTTCAGGATATCTGCAGCAGCATGGCAAGCCTTAGGCATTGGCATCTTGATCTTTCCTCAGACCCTTGCTCTGCACATGCCCCAAAGCCTTTCAAAAAGCCTCCCTGTTGATCAATAGTTTTCCTTTTGAAACCATAAAATGTTACAAATATAAAAAAAGCTTGTCATTCTGAGTGCAAGTGGGATCTGGACCTTCACAGTTACCGTGTTGCTCCTTGTCATTTTAAGCCTTGGTCTGCAGTGCTGACTGCTGCAGATCATGGGTTGAACCACCCTCATTTGGCCACTATTTGGAGGGATCTCTGTTATGCTTAGAAGCCCAGACACAGCTGTATGCATCCCAGAAGCAGTACCAAAAAAAAGCAGTCACTGTGCTAGCTGATGGAAATGCTGGGGCTATTGTTGTTTTTTTTTTTTTGCTTTTAAATCTGGAAGAGAAATCACGGACAGCCTAAGCCTTCACCCACAAATCTCCACCTGAATTTCTGTGAGGACTGTGGGCCAGGGGTTTGACGCTGTCATGACAGAAGGACTTCTGCCTGGCTGGGCATGACAGAAGAACTTCCACCTGGCTGAGGCTACAGCTGCACTGACATCCCATGATTGGGCTCAACCATCTTCCAGCAAATTTTTTTCAGTCATAGAGAGAAGCTTGTACCTGAGCTGCTCCAGTGAGATCAGCAGAGCCCAGCAGACGTACAGCTGAGGGCACAGCACAGCACGGCTCAGGAATTCACACACCAGCGAAGCTGTCAAAGGGCTGCTTACAGCACCACTCCTGGTATAACATCACAAAAGCCACAGAGATGAAGGCATCCAGCAACATGTGGCTTTCAGCTCCCACAGAGACACCCAGAGCTTACACACTGCCAAATCTCAGCTCCAGCCTTCTCTGTTGCCTTAAGACAGCAGCACTTCTACAAACTGTTCCAGGCAGTGTACAAGTAAGCAGCAGCTACTTACAGCTTTTTTTCTTTTTAATCAGTTGTAAATGATCAGAGCTTGGATACTGAAAAAAAAACAAAAACAAAAACAAAAAGCCATAACAAAAAAAGACAGGTTAATAAAACTCATACCCATTCTGAAGTTTTAATCAGCTTATGCTTGAAGCAAGGCATGGCATTTTCTTTCCTCAAGTGAACAGAAATTGGCCTTAAGTGAAATATGAAACAAAGCATTAAGATGGCTGTGGAGTCAACAGCTCATATAATAGGTACAGTAATGCTAATAGTATTCCTCTGCTGGAATCATGAAGATCCTTGTATTGAAGGACACTCTATTCTCCTGCATACAAAAGCAATGTAGATGAAGCAAAATCCAGAGACAGCTCTCTGACTAAAATGAACAGTTAATAGCTCTGTAAGTTCAGCTATGGGAGCAAAGAGAGCACAGGCAGACATGGCATGAGAGCATCCCGGCACTAGGGTGTAAAGATCCATTTGCAGAAAGTGTGTTCTCCAAAAGCCACAAAGCAACCACCAGAGCCCGGCAAGAAGGTTAAGGCTTGTAGTAAGGGATTAAAAGCACCCACAGGGAGTAGATAGAACAGAGATTAGGGGATCTCAAGAATGTTACCAATGTCCTAAGTCTCTGTAATAGTAGGAATAGGTAATAACTCCCAGAAAAACAAGATGAACCACACTCCATTTTAGAAACGAAAGCCAAAAAGCAATCTGTATTCCTTGCCAGTCGCACCTGAGGAACTGTCCTCTCAGTTTCTGAAGGTGGTGATGTATTTCACTATGAGTCACCAAGCAAGACATACAAGCACCATCTCCTACATTTAGTTATAGCCGAAGGAGAAAATTCATTTTTAGTCTCAACAAGCAGCCATTTGAAACCCTACAGCATGAGTTTAATACAACATAAATATGATGCAACAGCAACCTGTCTCTTTCTAAAGCCCCTCACAAATACCCATACATAATTACAATCTGTATTTTCCGCTTGTTTGTAGTCCTCTGTCGTGTTACAAAAATCCCCTTCATAAGGTTATGAAGCCCTACCTTACATTTTGAGTTATTGTTCTCAGAGATGTACCAGCATGGGTGTTTTTTGTCCACAAGTTCATTTATCAGATGGCTAAAAACCTTCTGCTCCATAGATTGGTTGCCTATGAAGGTAAACCACTCATCTTGTGCAGTTCAAGTGCATTTGTATGAAGCAATGAGAACTGAACACTTTATGCCAAATGAGTCTTCAAGGCCACGAAGGAGAACACTAGTATTTCCCTGTTCCTTGGTTTTTAGCAGTCAAGTACAACCACCTCCAGTTAACCAACACATCCAGACACATCTATCCCCACCAAATGACTTGTTGTCCTCTGCTTTTAGCAATCAATAACAAGAAATTTTTCTAAGTGTTCTTCATCCCACCCCTCTCACTTCATTAGGAAACATCGTTCAGTTCTCCATCTCACCTGAAAATGTGTGGCTCATCCATATTTGCTAAGGAATATGTTGAGCTGGAACTAATCCCTCACCATACAAAGATTTGTCTTCTAAAAGCAGGGGAGAGACTCATTACTTAAAAAAGAAGCCAGCCTCTTCTGTACTGCATGAGCATCAGAGGTACTTAAAGTTTTATAATCATCCTCTTTTGGCTAGCTCAGGAGGCAAATATTTTTAAGTGGTAAACTTCCCTCCTACAGAACGCAGTATGCAAACAGAGGTACACAGCATTGTTGTGAAAAGTACAACAGAAGACAAGGAGATGAGCTCAGCTCTTCTAGCTCATTTTGGGATGGCAGTGTGGACACAACATGAAGAATGGCATACATTGAAAGAAAAATGCAACAGTAAGGAAGCTAGGAGTGTTAACAGACAAACTGCAGACAGGATTTGCTAATTAGCCATCAGTGGCAGCAAAGAAAAGTGGAGAGGAAGCATGCTGCCTGTGCAGCAGTGGCAAGCTGTCACCACTGTCTCTTCAGGACTCACTCCCCCAAACATCTTTTCTTCCCATTCTCTCCATAGGAAGGCAGAGTCCTTGGGGATCAGCTGAACAAGAGCAGTAAAGCATAAAGCCCAGCAGCGAGGCAGGCCTGGCACCAAAGCACTGACAGCTCAGAGATGATGTGTCTATGTGAGCTTGCAATGCTTTTGCATTCCGGGCTGGAGACAAGCAAGATTTTGTGCTAGCTCCGGTCATTGTCCTTTGGTCTAGACAGACTGAGAGCTGGCAGAGCTTCACTTTCACTGAGGCTTTGCCACACGCTTTTGTCTTCTTTTGTCTGAACTTGAGCTGGATGTGCAGGAGAAACCACAAATCAGAAGTCTTCTGTTTATTAAACTGTATATAAAATTATTATGTCACATGGGTGCCATCTGTGTTAGCAGCAGTGGGTATTAAAAGCAAACAGTGGAAGGCTGAAATTCATACTGCTCTATAACGACAGTTTGTGCTAAATGAGGCTCCATAGTAAAGGTGTTACTGGAAAAAGGAATCAGAAATCTGGTGCTGAGGCTGTTGGCAAAGTTTTACTGAAGTACCAATTAAAAATAGGGAAATGCAATTCTGATTTGAGAAATACTTAAAACACTTTTTCATCTGTATTTTCCGCTTAACCTGTACCTGTGATGAAGAGCTCTCCTGTAAAATGTGCTCTCAGACAATTTTCAATAATTTTCAATAATTTTTTTTAAGTGTTATTGCTTTTTTTTTTTTTGAAAGCAAAACAGAACTGATTTTCCATTCTCTAAGCTTAAGCGCTGCTTGATTTGCAGTACAGATTTTGCAGTATTGTGCTAATTCATGAGAAGCAGAGATAAGCCAGCTAGAAACAAAAGGAAAAGTCAGTTCTGTTTCATTGTGTACAGAGAATGAAGTACAGTACAAGGAATTAATGAACAGGAGAAATAGGAAAGGTCAGAAGGCAAGAAAGGAAGAGGGATCTCTTCCCTACTTTTAAATGGCTGTGAACAGCCTCTTTCTTCAGTGCAAAAACACTGCCTCACAGAAAAGAGCCCATAGTCTGGGAGCTGTGTAACCACAAGACACTAGCACACGTTGAGTCACTGTCATCATCTACCACCACATGGATGCAGTGTTTCTGTCTATGGCCCATCCGAGGCCATGGCACTGCAGCTGCTCATTGCAGACCCCAAGCTCTGAGCCCAGGGCTTTCTGGAGCACCTTCCCCTCAACCTGCACTTTCACAGCCCTCTGCATCACTGCACAGCCCCTTTTAGAAATAGAGCTTCAGTATAATAAATTAGATAACCACTGCCACTTTTACTCCTGCAAGAAGGGAAAACCATTCCTTGCACCCCAAAACGCAATGGATCTCCCCTGAAGAAAGATGGTTTAAATAAGCAGAAAGGCTGAAGTACCAAAAACAGTCACTGGATAGTATGAGTAATCCTGAAACGCAGAGGTTTGCAGCAATCAAACTGGAATTGAATTTGGCACTGACAGATCCTAAATCTGTCATAGGAGTAACTGAAGAATGCAGAAGTGAGGAAAATGAGTTTTGGCACTTATTATTCTTAACTTGGACATGTTTTAAATTTCAAATGGAAAGGGCATATTGTTATAAAGAGAATGGGTAACTTATGTTTTCTGTAGGAGCAGGCAGAAATTGCATCAACATTAACACAATAAGTTGAAATTGCGGCAATGCATTCAAACTTAAACAAAGCTACCTGGTCAGAGCATCCTTTTTCAGAATTTACCTCCCTGACCTTTTACTTCAAGCAAAATAATCATTCTTATAACTCACAAACACTTGCACTGCCTCCTTGAAGTAAGCGTTTTTCAAATTCAGTCTTGGGTGGGCGACAGCAGGAGAGAAGAGTCCATCTATATTTTTAATTAAAGTTAGCATTTCTCTTTTTGTTTCATCCTTAGTGACAGAACTGGAGCACAAGTGTCTGTGGGGAGCCCCAGTAACAGCAGAAATCTAGCCTAAATTGTTCATCATCAGGTAGTGAAGCCTAGTGGCAGCCTCACCATTTTCTTGTCCTTTCCTTCCAGATGCCTAGACAGGACAGCAGGCAAGCAAGGGCTGTGTTGCTGTGAAAGACAATAATTGTTTTCTTTTGTTATGGCTCCAAATTCGCTTTGAGGGCATTCCTTGATAAGACTCTGGCTTATCTTGGAGACAAGTGGTGGGTGTCACGAGGCTGGCGTCACTTCGTGGACAGTTTAACATTTGAAAGCATTTCTTTGGAGCTGTTTGCCTTAGAAGGGGAATGCTCAGGGGTGTTTACTGGTGGAAGATCTGGCCTGTGACAGAATAACTGATACCGGAGATTGGGGGATGATACCACTGTATCATGTGAAGGCAAGATACAATTTGGCGTCTCCCTGCTCCCTCTTACCTGCTGACTCAAGTCTGCAAGGCCTGAAAGATG
>JANHGO010000039.1:37397090-37441755 GCA_024606505.1 Aquila spilogaster
ACAGGTCCATGTCCTTCTTATGTTGGAGGCCCCAGAGCTGAACACAGTACTGCAGGTGGGGTCTCACGAGAGTGGAGCAGAGGGGCAGAATCACCTCCCTCGACCTGCTGGTCACGCTGCTTTTGATGCAGCCCGGGATGCGATTGGGCTGCAAGCCCATCCATCTGAATGGCTTCACAAAAAGATCATTCAAGAGCTCCTGCCTTTGGAAGCTGCAGGCTGTGCTGAAAGGAAGCTCAGGTCCAGGGGCTCTCCACTGCCATGAGGCACGTTCAAAGAGACTGTGTAACCCCTGGCTACGTCTTGTCTGGAGGCACACACAGGTCCACATGACTCCCCGTCTCTCCAAAAATACCACACCTTCCCTGGACAGCCATATTGCACATTAGCAGATCCAGAAAGATACAGAAAGTTAACATGAAATACTGAACAAATTATCCCTAAGCAAGTGCTTTCTTACACTTCACCTCCAGGAGAGAAAGGCCTGTCCCAGGGCGAGAGCTGAGGCTGCTCATCAGGCACTGCCCTCCCAACACCAAGAGCCCAGATCCAACCACACTGCTTTCCAGCGAGTCTCTTCCCCACAGGCTAACGCCGCGTCGCAGCTGAATGAAGGCAGCAGTCACCCTCACACTGCTTAGACAAGGGATCATCACACTCTGGGAAGTTTTTCTGAATACTGTTTCAAGCCCCCAAGTACCTTCTTCCACCTTCACGTCGCCAGTGGGGCTTTGCAACTAGATGTCATTGGGGAAATAGCACAATATCGCACCAAGGTGGAGATGGGTCCCCACTCTGTCGCAAGGCAGAACAAAATAATGAAAGCACAGACCCAAACCTCTTCCTACTGACTGGAGGATTGTGCCTGATGACCTGGCTCAGGGTTACAAACCAGGATATTTAGGGGTAGAAACTCATTTTTCTTCCTTTAGTAATTAAGATTAATACTTCACATAACATGTCCTTCTTCTAAAGAAAATTTTTAAACTAAACATCCTGATTTATTCAAAAGGGTTTTGTTCTTATGTAGGCTTTTTGTTGTCAATCAGTTTTTTCTTTAAAACAGAGAAGTACCACCAAAAGTAAATCTCTAGGGGAAAAAGTCCTTTAGTGCTTGATTACTGCGGCCCTTCAGTTACAACAGCCTTTGCACACTTCAGTAATTCGTTCCCAACTAAATGTGTAAAACATCAATACTACACATTATTTAAAAAAATTATCCTGGAGACAGCTTTATTTTTCATTCTATTTAACACAAGTTTAATGCGCTTTCTCCAAGAAGCAGCAAAAGAGAATCATTTGTATTCATGCTCATCTCTTTATCCACTCCCATTAAAAGCCCATGAGTGTCCATATTAGAGTACCCACTGGTTTTAAGAAAAAAGAAAAGAAAAAAAAAAAACAACAGAAAACTTTTACAGCCAACCTGACAAAAACTAAGCCACTTTCTGCTGCTGACTACAACCTGAGCAGAGCTGCAGCCTGTCCAGCAGCACCTTTGACCTGTGCACAAAGCTCTTAGGGACTCAAGATACGCATCCTTCTGAACTGCCACCTTTTCCCTTAGCTCGGAATTTGGCAGCATTATAACATTTATAATTCATCAGTTTTATATCTACTTGCCTGCACTAAGAGCTCCAAGATACAAGATTAAAATCCTTGTTGCAAAACTAAACTCATCAGAACTTCCTGCACCAAAAAAGCCCAATCTCGATTAATAATTCATCTGCCCAAGGAAGGAACAATATTTGCTTTACAGTGCGAGTTTGGGGGCTGATCTTTATGGCCTGGAATGTCCAAAGGAGTATTCATAAAATAATGAAATGTAAGGCATAGTCTGGCAGGCTATTTTTAGAAAACTAAATTATCACGCTTGAACATTAAAGCTAAAGCTAGAGCACTGCAGGACTAAGCAGAAAGAAACATAATAATGTCACCATTTTTTAATTTATTACATATTTGCTCTTTTAAGTAAAATTGTACTTTTGTAATCTCTCCATTTAGAGAAGAGTTTGGGGAAACATTCATGCACACAGTCTGACAGCTGAATCACCTCCATTTGCTGTGCATCCCATTTGCTTTTTCTGTATTATTCACTACCACAGAGACACGGTGATTTGACATTAATTTAATTTACATATATTAAATGTGCTCAGAGTATTTGCACAGCTTGACTAGAACTATGGGACCAACTTTCCAGATTCAGCTAACTTCATGGCAAAGCCCAGAGTATGCAGTTATTTTTCTAAGCTGGCTGTGGAACACAGTCACCTCAACTCCTCAAATTTAACTATTCATGAAGAGTTAATTACTTCTGTTCTGGGTATCAGCAACAGCTTGACAAGCATTACGCATTGGCATCTTCATCCTTTCTCAGACCCTTGCTCTGCATCTGTATCTGCCTCAAAGCCTTTCAGAAAGCCTCTCTGTTGATCAACACAGTTTTCCTTTTGGAAATCATAAAATTTGCCGAGTATAAAAAAGACTGTCATTGTTTTGAGAGCAGAGGGCATCCGGACCTTCACAGTTACCTTTTTGCTCCTTGCATCGGTCTAAGCCTTGGTATGCAGTGCTAACTATTCCAGCTTATGGGTTAAAGCAACCTCTTTTGGCCATTATTGAGAAGGATCTTTATTAGAAACCTGTTCACAGCTGTGTGCATTCCACAAGCACTACTAAAAAAAAAAGCAGTCACTGTGCTAGCTGATGGAAATGTCAGGAATATAGTTTGTTGCTTTTGTATCTGGGAGATGAATTAAGGAGAGCCTAAGCCTTACCCCACAGACCGCAATCTGAATTTTCAAAAGGTCTATGGACCAAGGGTTTGATGTACTCATGACAGAGAAGGAGTATCTCCTTCACTGCAGTCACAGCTGCACTGGCAACCCAAGTTTGGGGCTCAGCCCTTTTCCAGCAGGAATTTGTTTCAGTAGTAGGGAGAAACTTGTACCCGAGATCAGCTGATGAGCTCACTAGGAGCCCAGCAGATGTACTGCAATCAACATAGTGGGTTGCTTGACTCAGTTGTAGAAGATCAGAACTTGGAAACTGGAAAAATAGGTTAATGAAACTCATCCACATTTTGAAGGTTTAATCAGCTTATGATTGAAACACATCACTTTCTTTCCTCAAGTGAAGAGGAAGTGACTTGAAGTGCAGTAGGAAACAAAACACAATGATGGCTCCACAGTCAACAGCTCACACAATAAGACGGTACAGTAATGCTAATAGCATTCCTCTGATGCTGTGAAAATCCTCCTATCCAAACACTCTCTGTTCTCCTGCACACACAACCTGATATAGGTAATTCATAAAGATTGTGTGAAGGGAAAGACAGAGGCAGGTGGAAAGAACAGTAAGAGCACTGTAACCTCAGCTATGGGAGTACAGAGAACAGAGGAAAACACAGGGTGAGGACATCCAAATGTGAGGCTGGGAAGAACCATTTG
The DNA here is from genome assembly GCA_024606505.1 of Aquila spilogaster. Classification (NCBI taxonomy): domain Eukaryota; kingdom Metazoa; phylum Chordata; class Aves; order Accipitriformes; family Accipitridae; genus Aquila; species Aquila spilogaster. The sequence goes on from JANHGO010000039.1 coordinate 37,400,540, forward strand.
GGGCCATTTGTGGTAAACGTCTGCTCCAAAAGCCACAAACAACCACCAGTGCCTGGCAATAAATTTGCATCTTGTAATAAAGGATTAAAAACACCCATCTGTAAGGAACGGATGTGAAGGAGATTAGGGGATCTCAAGAACATTACCAATGTCCTAAGTCTCTGTAATAGTAGAAGCATGTAAAGTCTAACTCCCAGAACAACTTAAGCTAACCACACTCCATTTTCGAACAGAAAGCCAGAAAGGAATTTGTGTACTGTTTCCCAGCCTCACCTGAGGAAACTATCTTTTTGGTCTCCAAATGTGGTGATATATTTCCCTCTGAGTCACTGAGCAAGACGTACGAGCACCACTATCTCGTGGGTTTAGTTACAGCCCAAGGAGAAAAATTCCTTTTTAGTCTCAGCAAGCAGCCAGTTGAAATCCTAAAGCATAGGATTAGTACAATATCAATGATGCAAACAGCAAACCAGTCTCCTTCTGAAGTCCCTCAGAAATACCTATACATGAATCACAAGCTGCATTTTCTATTTGCATGAGTTGTTCTGTTATAAAACCCTTTCCATAAATTTATGAAGCTCTAGCTTAGATTTCAGCTCCTTGTTCTCAGAGATAGCAGGGTGGTTTTCTTCCCCCAGAACAGCCATCCCCTAGATGGCTGGAAACCTTCTTCTACTCTGCAGATTGGTCATCTATGAATTTATGCAGTTCGTTTTGTGCCAGTAGTACTCCTTCAATTGTTTCAAGCTATTCTTTTAATTCAAGGCTCCTCTACATCCAGCATGTAGTAATCTTAAAATTATGGAAGGGTGGCTGGCCAGCCTCTTTCACCTCTCACCATAGATGTGGACAGTAAAGAAAGCTGGAACAAGCAGCAGAATCCCAAGTAGGCTACAGCCATTCCCTAAACCAAAGCACATCCAAAACAGCTCAGTCAGGGGGATCAAAACAAAGTGGTGTGAGTACAACAAGAAGCAAACACAACTATCAACTTATGTGTGACTTGTTGACTGACCACTGGAAATAGCAGAAATGTAACTAATAACCCACTAATAGACAAAAGCATTAACAGTCAGCTGCAAATATTAAAAAACCTGATGAAACTCATATAAGATGCTGGAGAAATACTTGACTTGCAAAAAGTGCTGAACCCATCTGCTGTGTCTGACCTAAGCTTTGTGCACACTAGACAAATTTAAACAGAAGAAGCACAAGTCAGAGCCTCTGAGGGCAGCATCACTATCCCAAGACTGAAGGGGATTTCTCTGTCAGAGCACTTGTGTCCCCTTTCCTAGAGAGACTGCTCAGTCTGCTGGAGAACAGGCTGCAGTCTTAAGTACATGATTAAACCACCTCATTGTTTATGAACTCTGACCTAACATGTACTGAAACCATTCAATTGCCTTACCTAAAAATCTACATTAGCTCTGTAAGTTTGCTGCTCGTCTGTGATGACTTAAAACAGCTCTTCAACAGTTTTGATACTCACGGTATATTTGGATGCCTCGGCAGTATAACGTTACAACCTTTTGCAGTATGTCTCTGGCCAAGCCAAATCAAAAATGGCTTTTGATAGCCTGAGACAGAAAACTTGCTTCTTGCTCACCGTAGTATTTTTTCGGACTTGTCCCAGTTCAAGTACACCTTTCTGGAACATGAGCACCCAGGACTAAATACATGATGTCAAAGGAGGCCTCAAGGCTGTTGTTGTGGGTTAACCTTGGTAGGCAGCTCAGCACCCCACAGTTGCTCACTCCCTCCCGCCGCAGTGGGATGGGGGAGAGAATTGGAAAAGTGAAAGCGAGAAAAGTCATGGGCTGAGATAAAGACAGTTTAGTAAGTTTAAATTAATAAATAAATAAACAACAAAGAACAAAACCAAGAAAAACAAGCGATAAAAAAATCCCCCAATTGCCATCTACCAGCTAACCTGTGCCCAGCCAGTCCCCAAGCAACGGCAGCGCTGGCAATGCCCCCCCTAGTTTTTATTGCTGAGCATGACATCATACAGTATGGGATGTCCCTCTGGTCAGTTGGGGTCAGCTGTCCCAGCTGTGCACCCCCCATTTCTTGTGCACCCCCAGCCTACTCGTTGGTGGGCTGGGGTGAGAAGCAGAAGAGGCCTTGGCTCTGTGCAGGACTTCTCGGCAATAGCTAAAACATACTTGTGTTATCAACACTGTTTTCATCGCAAATCCGAAACACAGCAGCACACATGGTACTATGAAGAAAATTAACTCTATCCCAGCCAAAACCAGTACGGCCCTGAAGGTGAACACTAATATTTCCCTGTTCCCTGGGTCTTTTTTTTAGTGGAATCAGCTACATCCACCTCTGGTTAACTGATACATTCAGATCCACCTCTCGTCCTCCTACTGATGTGTTGTCCCCCGCTTTAAAACAAAAAAATCTTGTTATCGATACCTGTTATTCATCCCACCTCTCCCACTTTGTTAAAACATCACCCAGTGTCACATCCCAATTTCTCAGGATGACAACTCAGGTTTGCTGATTCCCAGGTCAGGATTAAGGTGAAATGACACCAGGGATCCTTTAACTCACAAAACTCACTTTTTATTTGCTTACAACAAGAATTGGCATGAAATTGCATCAGTAAACCGCATAACACCTGCTAACCATACGTCACCAAACATATACTACAAGCCTTGCTTATCTGGGGATCAGTGCAGGGAAGACAATAAGGATATCCCTCCCGTTGAGTCACGAGGTTCAGAGCAGACCCCGTTGCTTTACAGACTCCTCCTCAGAGAGGAGCCTGGGGGCGGCTGGGTCTGGTCCTAGTCCCAGACTTGGTCAACGGTTTATGTCTAAAGGGATGAGGTGTAGGGGTTATGAAAAAAAGAAAGGGAGAGAAAAGAGGAAAAATTCACCAGTCCCAGGTCCAGCGTTGCTCCAGTCAGCCGAGGGGCCCCGCACACCTGAGGCTTCCATTCCTGTCCTTTTATCACCTCCTTGCCCTTCCTTCGGGCAGGCACTCGAGCTCGTTAGGCTAATTAGGTGTGCATGCGCGGTTTGTGCTTTCACAACCTTCGGGAAACAGGTCGGTGGCTTGGGGGTCGTTTGGGGAGGAACTTCTCCCACCCTGCAGGCATGACCCTTGTTTGACCAGGGAAGCGCACACCCCCGGCCCCAGTCCCCCACCCGCTGACCAGCTTCTTGCAGGTGGTCTCCTGTTAGGCAGAACTTGCCCCACCGCAATGTTTGTGGCATTAATTCTTTCAGTCCCTCACACCCACTTCTTCGGGACTACCATCAGGCTTCATCTCGTCTGAAAACGTATGGGTCACCCATATTTGCTAAAAAATATGTTGAGCTGGAACTAAGCACTCGCCATCCTAACAGTCATCTTTTAAAATGAAACAAGAGCTTCACAAAGCAAATGAGGAACTAACCTATTCTGTGCTGAACAAGTATCGGAGAGGCTTAACGTTTTATAAGCATCCTCTTTTGGCTAGCTTAGGAAGCAAGCTCTTTTCACTTGTGACCCTTTCCTCCTACGGACAACACCATACAAACAGGGATACTGAGCGAGTTACTGCTAGCTGTGCACTGCTCCTACCCCTGCGGAGCAGCTTTGCAAGGGGAGACGAGCTCAGCTCTTCTAGCTCATTTTAGGATGGGGGTATGTGCACAAAAGATGAAGAATGGCACATATTAAAAGAAAATTATAAGAGTGAGTAAGAAAGCAATGAGAGTCAGCAGACAAACCACCAACAGAATTTGCTAATGAGGCATCAGCTGCCATGAAGGTAAGTGGAGAGGAAGCGCGCTGCCCCTAAGCTGTCACCATCGTCTCATCAGGACTCACTTCTCCCAAACATCTTTTCTTCTTATCTTCTCCATTGAAAGGCAGAATCCTCGGGGACAAACTGATCAGGAGCAGCAAACCACGAAGCTCGGCAGCCGGGTGAGCCTGGCACCGGAGCGTTGACAGCTCTGAGACGATGTCTCTGTGCAAGGTTTTGCATTCCAGCATGGAGATGAGCTAGATTTTGTGTTAGCTCCACAGGTACCATCCTTCAGTTGAGACAGACTGAAAGCTGGTGGAGCTTCACATTCGCTGAGGCTTTGCTGTACAGCCCTTGTCTTCTTTTGTCTGAACTCGAGCTGGATACGTGGAAGAAACCACAAATGAGAAATCTTCTGTTTATTAAACTGTGTATAAAATTACTGCGTCACATGGGTGCCATCTGTGTTAGCAGCAGTGGGTATTAAAAGCAAACAGTGGAAGAATGAAATTCGTGTTGCTCTATAATGGCAGTTTGTGCTAAATAATACTCCATGGTAAAGGTGTTACTTGAAAAGTTATTTGAAAATCTGGTGCTAAAGCAGCTGACACAATTTTATTTAAGTGCCAATTAAAAATTAGGAAATTAAATTCTGATTTAAGAAATACTTATAACATTTTTTCATCCGTATTTTCCCCTTAGCCCATACCTGGGATGAGGAGCACTCTTATAAATCGAAATTATTGAAATTACTATCTAAAAGCAATGATCTCAGGGAGTTTTCTATAAGCTTTTTTTTTTTAAGCAAAATAGATCTAATTTCCCATTCACAGAGCCCAATCTCTGCTTGATTTGCAGTCCAGATTTTGCAGTATTGTGCTAATTCATGAGAAGCAGACAGATAAACCAGCTAGAAACAAAAGGAAAACAGCCAGTTTTGTTTCACTGTGTAAGGAGAAGGAAATACAAGGAATTAATGCACAGAAAAAATAGGAAAGGCAGGGCAGAGAGAGAGAAAGAGATTTCACAAACACACACACACACACATATGCACTTTTAAATGGTTGTGAACAGCCCCTTCCTTCTATACAAAAACACTTGTTCACTGCAAGGAGACCGCTGACTCCCACAGGACATTAATTGTGTAAAGGTGGGACATTAACGCATGTCTTTATCTCTGAGTGAATGGATCCAAATAGTCTCCATGCCCATCACCCTTCCCAGGCTGCAGGGCTGCAGCTCATCATCGTAGACCCCCAGACCAGAGCTGTCTGCTTTCCGGCAAACCTCTTCTTCACCCCCTCTCCCCTTCACCTGTGGGCAGGTGGATTCACACCAAAGCCCTATGGATTGCCACTCAATACCTTTCAGAAAGGGAGCCTTTAAAAAATCATCTAATAACTACCACCGCTTTTACTCCTGCAAGCAGGAGTCCACTGCAGTTTTGTTTTTTTTTTAAAAAACAAATTACAGATTCTGTTTCCCACAGAGCGACCTTAGTCGTCTGCCTCCCTTGAGTGCATGCACAGAACAAAAAACCCTCCCTGTTTTCCCTCTTTACAACTTTCTTCTAGTGACAACATGACAATCTGCTACCTCTTTGGTCAGGAAAGCACCTGATTTAAAAAAACAGAAATGTCCATCCTTTGCAGCTGGGAGGCTTCCAGACCCCATCCCCATCCCTCTACCTGGAGCCAGCCCAAGAAAACAAACAGCCCCCTAGCAGAAAACGCTCATCTTCTGCAGATGGCTCTTCCTGGCCAAAACACACCATGTAAAGGAGGACGGCACTGTGATTGCCTGAGCCACCTTTTCTAACTGGTAACACATCAGGCAGAAGCAGTACTTTGGGGACAGAGCTAGAGGAATCAGTGTTTCCCTCTTGCCTCTCTTCAGATTTACGAGAAGGGGTGCTACTCCCTTCCCGGCCACTACATTGGGAACATCCACCCCACCTTGGGCTGCACAGGTGCAAACATTTCTTGCACCCCGACTGGCACCAAATCCCTGCTGCAAAAAGATGTTTTAAATCGACAACAAGGCTGAAATACCAAAGAACAGTCATCAGATAGTATGAATAATCCTGAAAGGCAGAGGGGTTCAGCCATCAAAATGGAATTCAGCTTGGCACAGGCAGATCCCAAATCTGTCACAGGAGTAACTGAAGAATGCAGAAGTGAGGAAAACTGGTTTTGGCATTTGCTTTTCTCAACTTGGACATGTTTTAAATTTAAAATGGGAAGGGCTATTGTAATGAGAATGGGTAATATATGTTGTTTTCTATAAAAACAGGCAGAAGTTACATCACCATTAACACAATAATACCATTAACAATTTCCATAAAAGCATGGAAATGCATTAAAACTTAGGTAAAGCAACCTGGTCAGACCACCTTTTGCAGAATTTACCCCATGGACCTTTTACCTTAAGTCAAGTAACCAGTTTTTATGAACTACAAACACTTTCACAACCTTTTTGAAGTAAATATTTTTCAAATTAAGTTGTGGATGGGTGGCAGCAGAAAAGGAGAGTCCATTTATTCTTTTAATTAAAGTTAGCATTTTTCTTGGTGTTTCAGTCTCTCAGTGACAGAACTGGAGCCCCAGAAACAGCTGAAATTCAACCCAAACTGTTAACCTTTAGGAAGTGGCCCATGACAACCCTAGCACTTTATTGCCCCTTCTTCTTTGCAGTGGCCCAACCTTCAGTAAAACACAACTGCCTGCTGTGCAAAACAAATTAGGGTTGTACTGTGCGCAAGAAGGTTGAACAGAAAATAAACCACCCTCAGATCACCAACCTAGGATGTTATCTGACCTCTACTCAGCTATATCTTTCCAAGATGTTACTCTTGCATGCCTACCCCAGAAAAGCAAGCAAGCAGAGATCTCCTCTTTTACAAAATATGCTGGCTTAGAAGCTGAAAAAATTCCTGCTTGGCAGAGCTTGGGCTAGAAACTTCGTCTTTAAAAAGGCAGCCTCAGGTATTCGCTTGCACAATCTGCCTGACTATATGTGCCAAATCTCTGGCATTTATTGAAAAAAACCCCAGAGATTATTGTTACTATCAAACTATTGTTACAATCAAATAGCAGCAATCATCAATGGGTGCCTGGTGCCATTCACATCCACCTTGTTGTTTCATTTTCTCCCAGAGGAACTCAAAATGTTGTGCCAGGGGTTGGAAAGCACAGACTTAGAGGAGCAGGGTTCCAAGAACTTAACGGAAAACATTAGCAACTGAGATAAAATAAGCGTACCCTTTAATATTAGATGTTCAGAGGAAGATTGCTTAAGCCAGAGAAGCAGAGCAGAAGGAAGGGAAGAGGTAGGATCATATCTTTAAAGAAGACATGCCTTTGATTTTAGTGTGGAAGGAGTTATGGAAGAAAACTGACACCTTGTTGGTAGGACACAAATAGACTAAATTATACAAAGGTTTCTCTTGCCTTATTGAAAAGGGATCCATTTTCTCCTGCCAAAGATACCAGGAGGGAGGAATCTGAAAGGCTGCACTGCTGTGGCAGAAAGCAAAAAGTTAGATTACAGGCTACAACTGAAGGCACTGAGAAGAAGCCTACAGGCTGATGTAATGAAGCTTCTGCAGAGGAAAAAGTTGAATTTTAGTTTAATCAGTGTTACACCATCTTCTCCCAAGGAAAAAAAATTGCAAACATTTGCATTCCCTGCTTGATAGTGATCCATTCAGCCCACACACTCTCTCTGAAGGCCAGCAGGCTGTGAAAACCCATTTTCAGTTTAACAGACACATGTCATATTTCAGCTAGTCTAATCACGCAAGTGTTCAAACACACCCAGGCGGAGAATTCGCGAGCAGCTGTTTCTGCCAGTGCTGTTGCGGCATTTAGGGATTCACATGCAGGGCAGGGAGGATGTCGGAAACATACTCTGCATTCACATCTCTGGAGATAGGGCTTGGAGCATCCCTCTGAGAAAAAGGAGTCGTGTGAATGGCGATAAGGAGAGGACTGTCACACTTTAATAGCAAGGTCCCAGGCAGGCACTGCCAGGGAAGGGCTTCAGGCTGCAAATCTTTGTGAGGCTTGCCTGACCAGAGCCCTGGGAATTTATCTCTGGGAGGGCAACAGGATTTGAATGATATCGCTGTGCTCAGCATTCTGTCGCCAGCTAAGTGCAATGGATTTGGTGAATTTGAGACAACTCGCATGTCCTCCTGCACCGCCAAGGTGCCTGCCCAGGGGTTTGAATGCCCTGTGGAAGCTAGGCACCCAAGAGCTACACCAAGGTTCCAGTACTCTGAGCATTGCCAGTTCCCCTGTTTTGCCTGTAAAGGGTGGCATTTAGTTGCTGAAACATCCTGCTTCATTACAATGGGATGCCCCACCTACTTTCCAGTTGCCATCCTTCCAGAAAGAGATGTCTCTCTTAAATCCCATCATCTTTGTCATATTTGCCATCAGGGTCCAAATGTCTCAGATTAATAAAGACATCACGAGTGGCACCAGGACCCTCGATCTAGGCAGTCAAATCACACCTCAAGTGTCCTACCCAAATAATCATTTGTGTAGTTTGTGGCAGGACTAATACTTTGACCACAACATTTTTCATCCACTTTCATCTACTTGCCTTGCTACCATTGTGGGTTCACTGGGCACATGGATGCACTTCAGGATGTTTCTTCTGGAACAGGCAGCAAGATCCACTTTCAAGCTCAGGAGGAATAAAGGCCAGTAAGATATTGCCTTTCTCCAGATAAGTTTATATAAATATTCAGTGAATAAATTCTGAAATCTAGAAGGAATTCTATCACAAATAAAGAGTAATTGCCATGAATGCAAATAGATGAAACAACACAAGTGGTTTTAACCGGAGATGATTCGGAAAACTCACAATGAGCCTTTCAGGCCAAAGCTTTCAAAGCCGATGGCGCGTATTAGAGCTCAGTTATAGTTATTTAGCATGCTTTTCTTGTCTTCTGGTCTTGCAATGATCATAACCAGATTGAATTTCCCAAGGCACATTTATAACACCAATGTATGCAGTAATGTCTGGATGTCTTATTCTTGCCAGGTTTTGAGCATCGTCTTCTTCCACAGACTAAAAGAAATCTGAGGTTTCATTACCTTGATGGATTGATCTCAAGAAGTTTCTTTTAAGTCTTCCAGGTCTCAGATAAAATGGCAAAGCAATTCTGGTTGCCTAGTATCAGTCACATCAGATCACAGAAAAAAGGTGGCACAAAGAGTGCACCGACACTTCAAATTTCACCTGGGAAAACAGCAATTCAGGGTTTTCCACAGCACAAGAAAGAGAAATCTGAGATCCTTCCAAGGAGGTTTAGAGTCTCAGAAGTTAGAAAGGGTGCTCTCTATCCTATCCTGGGATCCATTCCTTAAAAGGCTCTTGCAGAGTTTGTCTACTTTCAAACACCACTGCAATGACAGAACTTAAATACAAGAGATTACATATGATCCAAAGACCTTTACTGGCCACCCTCCCCTCCCCCCCCAAACCTCTTAGGTCGTTTCACCTAATTAATTTAGTTAACTTTCCAAAACTATTAGAGAGCTAAACGTGGTTTATCTCATAGTTATTCAGAAGGGTTAGATAAAGTTGAGGATTAATTTTAGCAAAGTAATATCGGATGGCTAAGTGCTAGTCGATGTGTAGAGAACCAGGAAGGAGTGATGTAGGAGCACTGTGTTGGTATGGAAGGGACAGAATTACTTCAATAGTTTCTCTCCATTTATAATTCCTATAATTATATTATCTCATAAGGAAAATAACCTCCAGGATGTCTGAGTCAATGACAGTTCTGTTCAACCACAGCTTTCTCAGACCAGTTTTATCGCGTAACATATTTTCCAAACATACTTTGTCCTATTCTTCCCCATCCTCAGACAGAAAAGGTCACCAACATACGAGTTCAATGCAGCTCTAGTGACAGCAGTTAGATTGGGAACTTTATCCACAAACAAGCAGTATGTTGTTTAGTACAAAATTAATCTGCTGGAGGTTTGAGCACTGACACTCAGGAAATTATTACGCAGCTAAGCACCACTTCAGAAGCTCTTCTGTTCCCCATAACCCCGTTCAACATCATCAGCCCCAGCATGGGATGCTGAGGCCAAGTATCTAAACAGCACTAAAATGTGTCCCTGCAGAGCCCTTATCAGAGGGACTGTTGGGAGCAAAGCATGGAGACACGTTTCCCAAAACAGGTAAGAAGCTGGGGACAGTACCTTTACGGCTTTGAAATGAGAACAACCTGCAGGTATTGTCTGGTGGGCAAGCAATACCAAATGGCTGATGGGGTTCTTAAGCCTTCAGGGACAACCATGCCCTGCGAATGGCAACAAAAGATTTTTTGTCTTGCTTTCAAAACTAGAGCTTCCCTGTGGTAGGGTCTGGATTTTATCACGGCGCTCCACATTGCCACCTTGGCTCCTACAGAAGTGGTCAGCTCTTCAGATCTCCCACCTGGACCAAGAACTTCTTGCCTGTCTGCCTAGGATGACCATCTCAGTGCTGCTCTGTGCTGAGCAGCAGCATTCTTTTTAGCATCTAGTAAAGCTGGAGAAAACCTCTTTCCTTCTAGATTACACAGCAATTCTGTGAAGTGAGGCAGCACTAGGGCTGTTGCCCAACCCCAAACCAAACAAATGGAAGCACATCTCCTGAGGGCCACGGACCACAGATAAGCTTAATCTATTTTGTCACTCCCTCAACCCTTCCCAAATACTGTGGGTTTGCAATAGCCTTTTATCCTTTCTTTAGGTTTCTCAATAGAAAATTGCTTTTCTTTCTTCATAGGGCTGGCTCTTCTTGGCAAACTCTGCCTTTGTGTTAGTGCTCCTTACCGTAGGGCTCAGCTACTCAATTGTTTTCCTTTCTCCTGTCTTGGCTCTCAGGTGGTTGCAGTTCCTGCAGCTTATTATAGCCACTAGACAAATGGGTAAACTTTTCATGCAGAAATTTTTCTTCTGTAGTGAAAGCAAGTACTCTTTTGCCAGAGTGTGCTGGATGTACTTCATCTCTTTTTAAAGATACATGCTTTAGTGTAGCTTTGTAGAAGACAGGGAAAGAGATCAATAAATAAAATAAATAAACCATAAAGGCATCTTTTCCAGAGCCAAAGGGAAGAAGGGGAAATGGTACTGAGGAGGCCCCCGAGGTTATTTGTGCAGTGTTCATCTGTCTAGCAGCATTCCTAAAACATGCACCGAAATTAGGGAACATTGTATCACAGGATGCAGAGGCTGGACACATTGCTCAAAGCCTCAGCTCCTGGAACCATAGGATTACATTGAAATTTTAGTATCTTGGAAGAAAGACACACACACACACACACACACACACACACACACAAAAAGTAGTTTCCAGCCCTGATTGCTGGGAAAACAACATACATGCTCCGAGAAGACATGGAACGTAAGTGTAGAGCTCAGGAGGCAAAAACCCAGGAGTTCTGTTTCCCACATACGGCTTTTTAGCTAACTAGAGTACATCAGCATCATACAACTAATTCTTCTTGTGAGAATAGCAGTGTAATCCAATTAGCATTAATTTGGAGAGCAGTAAGGAAATGGCTTACCATAACCATGCATAAAGGATGAATCACTCATACAGGCAGAGTCTCTGGCTATAAGTAGTTGAGTCACAAGTGTGAGATGCAGGGTAGCATGGCTAACACTGAAAAGCAAATTTAAGTTGGCTTTGAAGTTAGCTGACTTAAAGTCAGTGTCAATCCAAACTGGCAACGGCATTTTGGGAGTGGACAATCAAGTCAACTGAATGTGACAGAAGATCACTTGGATGAAATTACTTTGTACACAGGGGCTGAAATTAGAAAGCAGGGGGTAAGAGCGTGCAGGTATAGGTGCTGTCAGGCACTGGGATTCAGTCAGGCATAGGCAAAAAATAGCAGCTGTTGCAGCGAAGAGGCACTGGCTATGATCCAGAAGACAAATGGTGCCACCATTTACCTAAGAAAGAGCACCAATGTTAGGGAAAATATGACCCCCGTAGTTTTCTGTCTTAATGTTGTTGTTTATATATAAACATTTTTCCAGAATGCCTTTGAATCTGATGGACAAGTCTTAAGAGCAGGGACCAGGCCTCCCCAATACCAACTGGAGGAAGTGTACTTTAAAGTTGTGTTATAGACCATTTTCCCTGATAACTTATGCAAAGCTTACTGCAAAGGCACCAGCTGAAAATCTGGCCCATGATATTTGATGATTTTTTAATATGTCTTCACATACATATAAGTGACTTTGAAAATCTGTTTATGGTCCCCCAATTTTTTTTTCCTTATATGTTCTATATTTGAACAAATTACTCCTCTCAATTCCTAAACTATCTCATACAGTGTTTTTTCCAACAACACATGCCATCAAATGCCTTGACGTTATCAAATCATAGAAGCTAGGCAGGCAGGCAGCAGAATCACTTGGATAGCATACCTGCAGCACATTCCAAGATACTACAAAAATAGAGATGGTTACAAATAAGTAAATGGCATCCTTCCCCCAAGCAGGACATAAACCAAAGTTACCAGGAAAATGGGACTGTAATCTTGATTAGTCCAGATTCTGGGACTCACTGTATTTGGTCCAGCTCAAAGTCAAAATTAACATCTTTGGCTTAAAAACAAGGTCACTTTGAAGGCCTAATATCTGAGGAAACCTCGGATCTCTTAAAAAGTAAAGTTAAATTGAATCACCACTTTAAAAAACCCAAACAAACAGCCAATTATATTCTAGGTCTGGCATCCTAAAAAATAGTACGCCTTAAAAATGTAATTCTAATTATATGAGGTCTTTCTAATCACTCTGCTATGAAACTTTTAGGGTTTACGATTTCCCAAGTCTAGAAAATTAAGGCTTTGCTCCTTACAAAAATACAAGGAGTGCCAGCCTTCAGAAAAACATGCAGGATTCATTTGTAATTCCATCAGCCCTTCAGAAACCAGATGCTGAAATCAGGTGGATGCGAGTATAAATTATATGAAACAGCTTATATTCAACAGATCCATATGAAGGCTTTCAGAAACAGTCAACATTTCTAAATCCTGGCCTTAGACCAGCGATCACTAAACAGAAAATGAAAAATCCCTCTGGTGCAGGCACTGGTGATAGAGGTATTGTTTTTTGGATGAGAAAGAAAAATCAAGATTCTGTACTCTTGTGGTAGTTATGATCCCTTGGCAATCTTTCTAAAACAAGACCGTCCAGCTTCCTGCTTTGCCTCTAATTTGACTGCTTCCTCCCTCCAATGCCCATTGGGAATCACTTCATATGATTTCAGTTTGGAAGGTACCTTTGCTTCCTGTCCTTAATTTCATGTAGCATTGCAGCAAATTGGCCTATATCACATCTGTTCGATGCAAGGTGTTCACGTGCAACACATACATACAGGCTTTAGGAGCTTTGGACCCTGTGGAAGAAATGTACTGGAAAACGTCGTTATATAATCAAGTTAAACAGCAGATCCCGGCTTATTTTGGCAACAACAAAAAAGGGTCCATTTGTTGCATTGCTTTGATATTAAAGAACACATTTTTCAAAGGGCATCTAAATTTATGCCTCCTAATTATAAGCACAATTATTTCGTACAAACAAGACAGTTCAACAGCTAGCTAAATGGTCTGCACACAGAGTTGCTTATAGATGCAGAGTTCATGTAGTGAAAATGTATTCACAGTACTGATACATCTTTGAAAATATCAAGGTACTGCCCTAAAGCTCTGGAGACAAAGCCTCAGCCAGTGTATAGTGTCAGGTCCAAAAATGAGGCTGTGAGGACTTTTTGTTTTCACAGCTTAGTATCCACATCAGTTACTTCCAACTTAAAACTGCAAGTCACAGAATAAAGACAAGGTTTTACAATGCAATGCTTCCAGTTCAAAACATCCTAATAATACATGGGTAAAGAGGCCCCTCTTCCCAGCCATGCTCTTTTTCTTAAAATTCAGTATAAAAAGCTTCAAAAGTTGAAGAATTGTAGTATTCTTGCTCTGATGTTACTCTATAGAGCATAATTTTCCCTATTCTTATTCTTCATTCTACTCCTGAATTGTTAGAGATAGTTACTTCTATCAGAATTGATAGAACTTCATTGTCTTCCCCCAAGATCTGGCAACTTATAACAGCAGAAAACTTAGCCATTCATAAAGGCAGAATTAGACAAAGAATTATTGAAAATCCCTTTAAGTCCAAATCCTAGTGAATCATATTTGTATAACAAAATGCTAGAAGAAGGTAATTCTCTTTCCTTGCCATCTCATAAATTTCCCTGTCATCCTGTAAAATATTTCTGCAACAGAATTACTGTGGTGAGCAAGCCAACAACTACAACACTGGAAATTAGATGGAATTCAGTCAGTCACAAAACACAGATATTATTTAGGTATATGAAAATATGGCTTATCAGAACAGCATGGTCAGATCCAGCTACCCCAGCTTTCCCTGGAAGGAGGCTGATGCTATGAAATGTTAAACATCTTGAGTACCAGTAACAAGGCAGAAATCAAGAATGCTCTATACCTCCCTCATATGGCTAGGACCTATAATCTTAATTATTCAGCAGTTAAAGTGGAACCAGTCAGATGTACACACTCCAGCCTATGCTGCAGCATGGGCTGCTGTTGTAACCTGCCTCCAACGTCTGAGGCATCTCCAGTTTTCTCACACATAAGAATTGCCAGCAGTAATGTAGAAGGGCGTAGAGTAAGGGTTTAAGCATTTAAGTAAGTATGGGAGCTGTGAAGTGTTACACAAAAACAATGTATCTAAATCTTTTAATTTTTTTTTAATAGTTGTGCAAAGGGAGTTTGCCAATTAAAAAGCATATCTGCTGAAAGATTTACCAGGGAAAATATCACTGTTAAATGATTAGTAGGAAAAAAAGGAATAAAAAGGATGCTAGAAATGTAAATACTATTTAATTAAAACAAAGTTTGGCGAGAGTTCTGTGCACCATTTAGAATTAGCTGCACAAGTTCCTTCAGACCAAATATCTAGATAAAAAGGAGTGAGCTTGTGCATATATTCAGTCTCTGAAGAACAATTTCAAACAATTTTATAACAGAAGCCTTTTTGTATTTCTTTCTTTTTGAAGAATAAGCCAGATAATAAGAGTTGAAAACCATTTCAAAGTTGAATAACATGAAACTCTTAAGTACCCCCTCTAATGATCTGCTGTCCCTCTGTGAGAAACATCATTGCTCAGCAATGTTGCGCTGATCCACATTTTGGATACTTCTGTCTGTCCCAAGCTAGCTAAAAGGTCATTCTTGGACTCTAAGGATGCAATTTAAAACTTAACTGAGCTCTGAAAATAACCTTTCATCTTTAATGATGTGTTGTAATCTCCCTGCAAAATACTAATAATTCGTAAACCTTGTTGAGGTAATTGTGTTTACCGAAATCCATAAGTCCAAAGTATTGAAGTGCTGGGGTTTAGGTATTGGTGACCAAGTCCCTGTGCAAGCACGCTCATTTTCATTTAAGTTAGCGATTTCTTTTGTCTCTCCACACATCTTTCCCTGTCATTTAGAGGCAAGGAAAGAAGGAAAATAAAAGCTACTTCTGCCAGCCTTCCTCCCTCTTCTAGCTTTATTTCTCTCTTTCTTCTGTCAGAAAAAGTCTCATGTGAAGGATCACATCAACTCAGTGTGGCAGAAAACAGCAGCTGCAGGCAAATTCAGATAGCAGAAAGACATGATAATGTCAATGCATTAAAAGGGTCATATAGTTACTAAGAATTTGCCATACCAATTATATATATCCTTGCATACTGATAATTAAGACACTCAGGATATCCAGTTGCCATGAAAAGGGATGTAACTCTTGGCTGCTATGATAGTGGTCAGCACCTCAGAAAAAACAAAATGCAACAGAGCTATGAGAAAAGGGGCTGAGTCCTAGAAATCTGTCACGAGATGGAGCAAACCTGCACCCTCATGTAGCGCTCTTAGTAACATCTGATGCCTTTTCTAAATGCCATGTCTTAGACTTGCATTATTTCAAGGGAATCTCGACATTCACTTGAAAAAAAAATAAGCATCTAATATTGCCCCAAAAGAAAAATCAGGATAATGCAAATGGTCAAAAGTTCAGAGGAAGAATCAAGAGTCCTTAATATTTATTTTTAATCTCTCAATTTTCAAACATCCAGCATTTTCTAGGTGCTCACAGCTGAAAATTGCATTTATTTCACCCTTTTCTGCTTCCTGTTCAGATAAGCAGCAGTTATCTAGAAACACACTGAACAGCCCAGTTGGGGGTTTTTTTATGTAAAGCAATAGATTACAGGAGGTTACATAGAGCATGGAAATGGTGTATCGGGTTCACATCACCAGGAACCAAAGTAACATGGCATGTACAAGTGGAAATTAGTTATAGGGACTTTTGCTACTATTTCTACAGTGTTGTGCCATCACAGATGAGATTAAAAAATGTGATGATGGTGGGAATGCGGAGGGGAAATAGCTTTGAGGTAATCTTCCCCATAAAATGACATCCAGGTTAAAAAAAGGATTTAAAGAATCTCCTTTTTCATTTCCAGGGAGATAAAGGTAGCCAGAGGACCCCCACACTGAGGGTAAGGAGGCAAGGTGGGAGTCTTGTCTAACATCAACATCTGTATCTATGCTCCTTTGACAGTTAATGCAGAGAAATCAGAAATTACAGGCTGGGGTGTACTGGCGTCATTTTGAATGCCCACATCAGGCTGAGATGCATTTACTGCCAAAGCCTCCTTTCTATCTTTGGCTGTGATGGGAATCTGAGTAGTTCACAGGTGTACATACCTGGGGTACCTAACCTAGCTGAGATCCCACTTGTGGAGGTTTCCAGGGTCTGGAGACTAATTGTCCAGCACCTGGAAGATATTTCCACAAACTACGTCTTTTAGGAAAGGGAAGCCAAATCTGTTTGAAAAACTAGAATCCCCAGCACATGGACTATTCCATCAAAACATCATACCCTTCACAGAAAATAAAGATTATGCAACCCAAATTGTTTCTGATAAGATTTTTTTTTCCAAGCATCCCAGAAGAGTTATTGATATACTGAGGGATCACTAATCACCATCAGCATTTCCTTTGTCTGCAATTTTTTTTTTTTTTTTTTTTAAACAAGCTCTGGTAAGCTGCACTGTAAAAAAAAGTTCAGGTCTTTAGATTTTGTGGACATTACCACCAACCCTGACCTTAACTGACAGAGATCATTTCACTTCTGGGAAGGATATGACCACTCCACATCTTCAAGCACATTTGCTCTTTAAATAAAGTCTGCAAAATTTCTCTGAAATTTTCCAAGAGGATATATCAATTCAGAACTGGGGGTAAAAAAAAAAACAAACCACCAAACATCACCACTCAACTGCAGCTCAAAATAAGGCAGATGTTCCTTGCAGGATTTTGCACCTCTCTTTCTTAAGTTACTACATAAAATCTAATCACACTGAGTAGTTGCTGCAATATGTACAACATTCACCACTGAAGTTTTCATTAGTTAAAATTCATTCTCATCAGTAAAAACACAGATGGCTTCTAAAAGCAGTTTCTTCTGTACCAAACTGTCCTATCCATCTTCATCACACACTTTGCAGGCACTTAACAGAATACTTATAAAATCTGGGCTCCTTTGTGGTGCAATGCTGAACATTTTAAAGCATACATCGTCATTCAACCAACTGCAGGACTACAGCAAGTTTGATTCAAGGGGTGGTGTCAATGGGTTTTTCTGAGATCTTTGACATTAGAGCAGCATATCCAAAAACTATTAGTAATATAATGTAAATAATTACTGTATAACGAAGAGTCATTTGCTCACTTAGGCTTCCAAATAGGAAATATTATTACATTTCATGAAATGCCTTTAAAAATTGCAGTTATGGTGCACTGAGTTCATCACCTTGCAAAAATCTGCACAGCGCTACCACCGCTTTCTCCTCAAGTTATGTTTGAGAAGATGTTGGTGGGGGTTTTCCTCTCCTGCCTGGGTGGATGGGCTGCTCCGTGGGGCTGGTGCAGAGGGCACTGAGCGAGGCACAAATGCACAAGCTCCATGATTCCCCCTCTCACAGGCTTTGCTGCACATGTGCACTATGCTTTTCTGTAGATGTCTAGTAATGAGGTAAGAACTCACAGCACCACTAGCTGGGTGACTGGTAGGGGAGTGACACAGCTACTCATGAAACACTTGAAACGTTCATTATTCTTACAGAACTAATGAGAATTAGAGTGGAAAACTGAGACCGAGTCATTCACACACTGATATATTTAAACAAATGAGATCTACCTACCTGGTCTGCTTCTACCTAACTGCTCTGCCTTTGTTAAAGGTGAATTGGGAACCAGACTGAAAGAAGATTGTCTTAGAGTGAGAAATTATGTGCAGAATAATTAATCCTTTTTTCCTTACTTGCTTACAAAATACGTTCACATAAACAAGCACTCTCTCCTTTTCTTATGTTCATACACACTCGCGTTCTTCTTTCCCATCTAAAATATTAATTTCCTCAAGAACTTCTAGCTATAAAACATTAGACTAACATCCATCAAGAGTTATCAAAAGACCTACTGATCAGCCAAAATTATCTCTGCTAGCATGTGAATTAGCATCAGACTGATAAATACGTGTTAGTCTGAAACTACTGGTCTTGCAAAGCATGAATGGCTGAAAGGTATTAATTTGACATCATGCAGATTGCCACTGCACCTTGTGACACATCAGTAACAGTCAGGATGCCATCCATGCCCTAGAAGTCAAAGTTTAATTGAATTAAAAGAGCAAAGGACTGGACTTCAGAAGTGGGTTTCCTTTTCCATCAAAAAACCCATATTCTTCATCTTTTTAACTTGTAAGAAAGTAAGCTATAATGAAAAAAAGCAGTGCACATTCTAATATTTAATTGGGGGCAAAAGTATTTCAGCAAATTTCCTTACCACAAAGACAGGGATAGAGGAGAATTTAATTACAAAACTTATTAAAAACCTGTTAGTTTTAGCATTCCTCCTTCTGTCACATTTCTCCATTAAGCATAATGGAAAAACTTGAAGACCAGGTACTCTAATGAAAATGGCAGCTTATGAATATAATAAAAGCTCCTGAACATACTGCAAGCAGCAAAACTATTAAAAAAAATCTCCCTTTGTCTCCATGACAAATTATTTCTGCCCACAATTGCACCAACAGACTAAGTACTAGGCTGCCAAGCATAATACGTAGCGCGTAGAGCATTGTGACTTTGGGTCTGGTTTAAGAGGATGTAACATCATTGATTTCAAAGGAAATTTTTCAAGCTTGCCTTTCATCTTACATCCTTGCATCAAAATTAAATAGTAAACTGGTTCTAAAAAGTAAGTGCCTTCAAAACCAAACCTCTGCTCGGTAAGCCAAAGGCACAGTTATCAACCTACTGAGATTATCAGAAACACCAGGAAATCCCACAGAGGCACCTTAAACCTTTCAAAGCTTCATCAAAATGCCACTGGGGCATCTGAGGAGGAATGACAATGGCAGCTCCCAAATTCTCAGTCTCATGAAGATGCCCATGAACATGTTCCGTTCATTTCTGTAAAACTACTGATGCACTGCCAGTTAAAGCCCCTGTGTGCAGGGCCACAACAGCATGTTGTTCAGCTATCACTTGGGAATGCCAGCACATGAGTGAAATACTCAGTGAAATAATTAATGAACAGATTCAGTTGTTCCTCCAGTTGATGTGCTATCCTAGAAATGGCCATCAAACATTTAGAAATATCTTTGTTATGCAAAGGATCCTGAGGTCAGTTATTTCCACACAGAGACCACTCACTATTACCAACCACTACAATGGTCTAGCACGTTCTCTGTCACCTATTTGCAATTCATGCTATGTGACTGATTACTTAAGTCACTGGGTATTAGTTCTCTTCCCAGAGAGCTTTCAAAATGGCTGATCAGCATTTATAGAAAAAATATTTTGGGAACCACTCCATTGCTTGGATATTTGATGGCAAATATTTTTTTGCACAAACACAAGTCCTTTCTACAAACTCTAGAAATTAAAAGAATGAAAAAGATAAGAAAATAGTTTCAAATCTAGCAGGTCAGTATGTCATCTTCATTTGATTTCAAGTAATAATGATAATCTATTAATAACAACAGCATGAACAGCAAATGTAAGAATCATAGAAATTAATGTGGTAGTTGTGGGATGATGTGAACCAAAATTGGAGAGAGAGGGTGCACTGCAAAAAATTACTGTTCAAAGAAGAATTTGTTTAATATATTATTTTACACCTCTAATGAAAGAAAAAAAACCACAAATGCCCCAAATCAAACATGTATCTCAATTCTTCCTTGCTTTTCTTTCCTCCTGTGACACCAAAAATTATCTTCTTAGTTTGAACATTAATTTCATCCAAAGGGATGCTGTGTTTTAAGCAAAGATGATAAAAAGTATCAAGGCACATTGGGTTTCATGAAGTCAGATAAGAAACTCATTAAAGATTAAATTCTGCTAGCAATCCATCATGCTGCCTAGTGGGAGGGAGCCCACCATTTCAGGTACCAGGGTACGGCTGTTGAGAGCCATCTTCCTTGCTTAGGCACAAATCAGTGCGTGTGACCTTCAACACGTTCCCCTGATTACAAGAGGAACCAGGTGCCTTGACACTTTATGAAACACCTCTCAGTCGTACTGAGAATTAAATCGCTTTAAAAGCCATGACTTCAGCGGTATCAGTGCTTCAGCTCTTTCGCTGCAAAATGGGACTGACTGCACACTGTTCAAGACAGCATCTAAATAGATAAAAAAGAAAGCAGAAGAAAGATAATATCAAAAACCCAACCAAAAATGCTGCAAAAAAAGCAGAATGTTTAATTTGCCTCAGTTCAGAAGGAATGAATAGCAGAGCTGGGAATAGAAAGCAGATCTTCTGGCCTTAATTTTGAAAATATCTGTATCCAGCACTACCTTTCCCAAATGAGAATTGACAGAAAAGCAGCTGTTTGATTTCTTCTTCCTCCTAAGGAAAATATCACTGTAAACAAGATGATAAAGCAAGGCAGGATCTAATCAGGACCGAGACAACGTCTGGCAGGGCTATCAGTCTTGATGCTCCAAGAGCTCTTCAAGGACTCAAGGGAAGGCATTTGCTCCCCAGTCCATGAGTCTATCTCAAAGTCTAGCTTTGCCCAGCAGTTGTGGTAATTGGATGAAATAAATCCCTAAGGGAGCTGGGAAGGGGTATTTGAACATGGGTGGCAGGCAACGATTTAGCTTCAGTAATAACTGATGTATCTGGGCTTCAAAAGCCATGCTGATCTTCACAGAAAAGATAAAAAAAGGTTTGATGAAAAAAAAAGTTTAGGTTAAAAAAACATAGACAGGATGTCCACAATCCGTTGAAGGCAATCTGATTTTTTATGAGATTAGAGCCATCCTACATCTTATAACAGCAAAGAGCCTGGCCTCATGACAACAAAAGTTCTTCACTCCTTTTACATTCCAGCAGAATTGCTATATCAGTAATGTTATGATCTTACTACAACCAAACTACATCTGCCAATTTTTTCACAACCACTCAAGCGTCTGGACTAAAACAAAGTGCAGTCTGATTCCATTTACATTGCAACTGCTACAGAACGCAGAGACCTTCCCATACATAACCACCCACTATAGCTCTCACAAACAGCCTGTACAGCCACACTGCTTCAGTGTCCAAACACGTTTTCAAATGCTTCTGGTCCTTCCACCGGAGCCTCTTTTTCCCAGAAGGACCTCATGGTCAGAATCTATTTTCATGACATCCTGTTCTTTTTTATTTTAATTACTTGGGATATGTTGGGTTTTCCGCACCCCACCCCACCCCCCATATATTTAGAATCATCTGCAAATGTGACTATAGTTGTTTCTCTTTCCCATACCGCTATCTTTTATGATACTTGCCAGACTTATACACCTCCTTTTCAGCAAGCTAAGGAGCTTTACAGGCTACTGGCCATTCACAGATTTAGATTCAAAAGATGTGAATTCTCTTACTGTGCTTCAAATTAACCACAGTAGGACAAACATGTCACTATGGAAAGGCAGACAACAAAGAGTGCAGAGATGTCACTGGCAACAAGATATTGTAATAGATAAATTGACTCAGGTATTTAGAGAAGATAGATAGGCTGCCCAGCTCCAAGAAACAGTCCATTTCTTCCTCTTTAAAAATTGCAGACCTACTACAAAACACAACCAGCTGACAATGGTACTAAACTGCTTCCCTGGTTACAGGTGTTATCACAAATAAGAAAAAGAGGAGACGTAAATAGTGCTGGATGTCCAGTGAGACAACCTTTCCTAGATAGTGCCCAAGAAGGGGACAGTGCAAACCACTGTAGGAGGGGAGCGTGTCTCTTCCCAGAAGCCAGCACCATTAGATATGAAAGTGAGGACAGTCCAAGTCACAGTGGTCCCAGTCTAATTAGATTCACAATGAGCAGCTCTTCAATACCAAGAGAGGTCTTTGTTTAGGAAGGATGAGGAATCCAAGCAAGACACATTTTCAAGAAAAAGGCAAGTTCTGGAAAATATCTGATAACAGATACTAAAAAAAAAAAAAAAAAAAAAAAAGGCAAAAGCATTTAAAGAGGTACAGTACTGTGTTTGTCATTTAATTTTCCACTGCTAAATGGTGATGAATGGGGGTAGACCAATGGTGGCAGATGGGGATAGACCATGTCCGACTTGGAGGAATAAGGAAATGCAAAGATTAACCAACAGCAAAGGAAGAAAAAAAGGGAAAAAAAAGTGCCTTTGAGATGAATAACATGCCAGATCCCACAGAGGAGGCAGATAACAGTATTCCCAAAAAAAGCAGAGAGGAAAGCGTTACATTTAAAACTGAAGCAAAGAATAGAATGAAGACTGCACTGCACCCATTGAGAGATAAGATGTCGTTCCCAGTATGGAAGATAAAAGAGGTCAACTGAAAAGAGTCAGTAGTAACTCAGAAAGTAGAGACAAGTTGGCAATAGCAGAGGCAGCGATAACAGAATATGGAAATTAATTACTTACTTTCCTGATCACATGGGGAGATGAGGAACTGATGTCAAAGAAACTGAGTTTTATTTTTTAGGAAGAGATAGTAGGAAGTAGGACAAACCAGGCTAGTAACAAAAAAAAATTAAGAAACTCTGGGTCCCTACAAACTTCACCACAGATTCTGGCAGAGGGCCAAGTGGAAATGCTTTTACAGCCAGGGAATAATCTGTGTGACAAAAATTCCTACTACATGACGCTGAATGATGGACCTAGAGACTGTTAAAAGGGTAAAATTTGATCCCTATCTGTGGAGAGAACATCAATTACAGCAATGAGATGGACTCTAATATACAACTTAGTCTGGAAAAAAATACATATTCTGAACAGATTTATGGAAGAAGACATGTCAAAATTAAATCTGGTAACACTTAAGAGGCAAATGTTAATTAAGGACACGGGAAAGTCTGTGTGGGACTTGACTTGGTACCTTGGGCTAGAGGTCAGAAAATAGGTTCTGATCCCAGCTCGATCTCTGACCCTTGAGGGATCACACATCAAATGTCTGCTCTTTGTCTTGTTTCATTTATTCACCAGCAAACTCTTTGGGGCCAGTGCTGTTCACCACACTCCATAGGCAGCACACCTCCATTACAGATCCAGAACATAACTCACTCAGTTGTGTCACATAAAAAGCGATGAAATCCAAAGACAATAGCAGCACATGACTTCATGACTAGAGGAAAATCCTAGAAACACTTTTTATTGAAGAGCAAGAATAAGCGCTGCAGAAGAGCCATAGGAGACAGTAACAAAGGCTGTATATGCTATCACAGCACATAGTGTCTTGACAGTGAGCTGTACTAAGTGATTGGGACAGTGTAGAAGACAGAAGAGAAAAATCAAATTCAGAGGAGCATGGGAAGACTAGCAACACCAGCAGATACAGGCTGTGTAATGTACACTGTATTTATGCTGTATGCTGCAGCACTTTATAGAGTGATCCAAGCTCACTTTAAAGGAGTTACTTTAGGTCTTGCAAGCCCTTCACCAGCCTGGTGCACAGCATGGGGTAATTCCCCTGCTAGCAGCAGAAGTGGAACCAGTCTGCTTCAAAATCCCTGTTACTTCATTCAGGCTACCAGGAGATAAACTGCCGTAGCTGCCAGTGGTCTGAGCTGACACCAGGTTAAACTCAGCAGTCATAGGATATTTATTTTTGCTTTTAGTGCAAACAATTATAGGTGAGCAGTTGAGCGAGTGATGATATAATCCACTGAGTTGGTGGAAGCAAGAGGTTGGTATTCCCCACTGGTGTTGAGGAGGAGTTTCGTCGCTTGTTAACAAGCAGTGGGAAAAGTTTTCTCCCAGCTCAGCATAGAATCATAGAATCATGGAGCCTTCTGACTCTGCTCTCAATGAAAGCTTGTCATCTCTGGGTTACATTGCATGGGACATGACAGACACGTCCCAACTCTCCATTGTGCAAAACCCTATGTACTTTCAAAAGCAAGAGGTAACTTGCAATATTTCTTGAGCGTTAACGTTAATTAAAATAGAGTCTTTAACCTAAACCTGCATCTTCAACCTAAACCTGCATTTTTCCTTTCAGGTCCATGCGAAGGCCACATGAGAGTGGTCACCTCATGCTCCCTCTGGTCTCTGGTGGGCTGGGTGCTCACCAGGGTTTGCCCTTTCACAGCCCCGGTGACACAGACCAAAGCAGGCACTTAGCCCATGCAGGAGGGAGCATGTGCAGGTCAGACCATACTTCCTCTGTCACACCCACACAAAATCTCTGTTCTGAGCTGAACTACTGAAGTTATCTTTTTTCTTACAGAAAATTTGCGAAATTGTTTTCCAAATAGCTTTAAAAGCTCTGTGTTCCTTAGGAGGGCTTGAAGCATATGCAGTCAGCCCTGGCATACTTTAACCAGTATATCCACATTAGAAAAACATCCTATTAAAATAAAAAAATGGCCATAACCTGCAGACACAGCTCAGAAAAAAATGAGAAGAGTGCTGAAACCATTGTTACAGTATAACATGTTGGCTAATGTTATAAAATGGTGTTGCCACGTTTTGAGGTGTTTGCTCATCCCTGGCTGTCCTATTGAGGATGAGAAATTAAGAAGTCGGAGAAAAATCAAGTGAAAGCTGCTGATTTGGAAAGCTTAGCTGTACAGAAAGTCTTAACAGCTCTAGCCCCATATCATCTCCTCGTGATGGAGAAAAAAGGTGACCTTGTAGTGACCTGTGGTGTTCTGAAAAAAGTAAAAAAGTCCTTACAGACAAGAATTTATGCCACAGACGAGAGACAAAACACAGAAAGGGTCACGTTGTCAAGGATGTTCAGTAAGATATCCTTTTGTGGAGACCAGCTAATCTCCTCTGCTAGTAAATTTGGAAAGGCTGATAGGTAATTTTGGTGAGCAAGGATGAACTGGGTGCACTACTGCCAAGCTGAAGACCAGAGGTCTTACCTAGCATTTGGATGTTTTCTACCTTCTCTAGTTACTATAATTTTAGATCTCATGACTCTACTCAGAGAAGCCAAGGGCTGTCTCTTTTTTTTTTTTTTTTTTTTTTTTACCCTTTTTAAAATACTTTATTTCTACCTAGCTGCAACCAGTTTTAATACCATGATCAGATGTTAAGTCCTTTAGGGGGAGGTTCCTGTATTAAACAAGATAGTCTAATGCTAAAATGAATGAGAATCACTCAACAACAGAAAATCAGTTTGAGGTGCCCTCCCATATATAAGAGGCTTGATGGACTGCACTTTTGGTTACTAACTCTGCCTGACTGTTGAACAAGACGGTTTTGTTTAAAAAATTATCACATGGCCTTCAGCATCTTGCACATTTCAGTATCTTTTTTTTCCAAAACCAGTTTCCTTTCCACGCTGACCATGTGGGAATTCCCCCTCATCACTCTCATAAATCTCTGAAATTATGACAATATTGTAGTACAATGGCATGTAGAAACCACAGCTTCAACCAGGGCCTCATTGTAGCAATTGCAGTGTATTCACAAAGTTAAAAATATTCCTTGTTATATTCTAAATATAGGAAAGAAGGAAAAAGGAGAAATAAATCATGTCATTTTGTAGCCAAGGAACCAAAGCTCCAGGATATTCTGAAACAGCTCCCTGGAGCCAGTGAACGGTTTTAACAGTCTTCAAATGAGACTCAGTCTTAAGTGACAAAATATCCAAAAACTGCCGTTCAATTTTTTGACATTTCTGCCCCACCTAAACCAGAGCCACTCACAGAGTCCCTGAGACGAGCACCAAATTATACACCTTTTCCCTCCCCCAACTCTGTCCAGGATATTAACTTCAAAGTGGTTTCCCCAATATTTGGCACAGCTGATATCATTGGGATCATGCAAAGCAGAATAGGTCCCATATCCTACAATGGCCTTCAGTGTGCCATGAGGAACTACTAGAATAAATAATAAAATAAATCTCTACTTTAAATCTTTTTCCTTCTGCTTTTCCCTTCTCATTTTCAACAGGTCTGTTAACTTGCCCAGGTTCATCTATCAGTCCTTCGATCTTCAAATCAGCAAAACATCCAAGTTTGTCTCTGCTTCTATCCCTATTCAACCAAGCAGAGAGATACACATTTCACATAAATGTTTTGCTTAAATCCTGTAGGTCTCAATAGTTTTGGAATATGTTAGACAAGCAATAGAGCCTTAGCTTTTTTTTGTTATTAATGACAGATAGTTGATAAAAGATGATGACTAGTAAATAAATACATGATAAAAATTCCTTCTCTTTTTATTGATAGTAGAGGTGATGATGCCTGCCTCTCCTTACTAAAAGGCCTTCCCTGACACACAAATTCATTGAACGTAAAGCACTGGAGACTAAGCTTCTGGATTGCTTTTTGAATGCGACAAGAATGATGATGTTCTTTAGCATAAGTCTGGGTGGGAAAGAAACATTGCTTTGCTATTTAAAGTTTTGAAAAACTGTTTTATTGAAAAATCGCTAAGATTCCATGATATCACACATGATGAAGGATGATATTATGAATTTTCAGAGGTTATTCCAGTATTTGGCCATGCCTTTGCCACTCTGGCAAAACATTATATTAACTTGGCTAATAACACATCTCTGAATACAATAACTTAAAAATGTTGTATAAAGAGAGAGTTTGGCAGCTACATTCTCTAAGTATATTATGTACTCTTGGCTTACTCTGTTACAGGCTTGCAAAGGAAAATCCAGCTTTCCTACCTGTGTTTATTCTCCAAAGCGCAAAGTGTTGCGTAGTCACACAAGGAGCTGAAACGGCGTGACTAAACGCAGGCACATAAGGATGCTGGAAGGGTCTCCAGCATCATCAAGGCTGTTGCTGCCAGGCAATGGTATAAATAATTTTGTAGCTGACCAACCTCTATCTCAAGAATAGTTTTTCCTCCACCACTCTTACAGGAAGGTTACTTCAAAGTCTTATTTTTCTGGGAGATGGATACCTTCTAATTTTCAGCCAGAGTACATGTATAGCTAACAAACACCTATTACTTTTTTGCATTACTCCTCTATTAGTGCAAACAGCTCTTTTCCATCATGCTGCCTGCTACTCCTCCATCCCCAGACAGATAAATGCTCCCAACTTTGTGCCAGCACCAAATTCCATTAATGCATTCTTACTTTTTCTGCCTATATCACTAAATAAAATGTTAAATAAAAATAATTACAAAAGCAACAAATTAAGTCTAACTAGCACATTTTCTTTCAAAACACCCTGTTACCTCCCCTCTCCTGTTCTCTCCAGGACAACACCCCAAGAACATACCCAGATTGCTTTCTCCCTTGCATCTTTGCACCAATCTTTAGGGCCCTTTTGCATCCTGGAGGTTCCTCCCCAGCAGTGAAATTACACAACATTGCTGAGTGTTATACAAGTACTTTGAGCAACCACTGACTCCATTGCACAATTTTGCTGATAAACTGTAATGGCTTTGGAAAGGCATGTACCTTTGGCATTGCAAGACACCTTTTCTCAAGTCCAAACCATTCCTTAGAGATAAATAGTGTGTGTGCCTGCATACATTCCTTCCAGAGGCCAAGAAATCAGAGACTCTTCCAAGTATCACTGATTACTTACACATCCATCGGTCAGAGATTTATTCATCATGTTATACCTATAGTTTCAGGAATGTCATCAACTAGCTACCTAGCAACCATGAAAATCACAGGGTCAGATAATTTGTGCTGATCAGACACACAATCAGTTGATTAGCTTCAATTAATTTGGAGTTTGATTTCTTAATTTTTTAGCCACCTGTTCTCAGGGAGATTTCAACACTCCCCATGTTCCTCAACAAGAAATAGCTCAGCTAATATCAGTGAATTTTGCATAAATCTCTTCTTCTCAGGAATTAAGATCTGTACTGCTTGTTACATATACACGAGGAAGAGAAAAATAAGAAAATCCATGTGAAAGAGACCTTGGACACAGGAAACCCTCTTGGAGGAACAGCTATATAGTGAACACTGCAACAGCACATGACGTTCCTGTGCACACCGAGCAAATCTTCAACAGTATACCTTCTAATGAGTAATTTTTCATCCCTTGCACTTGACCAGTTAGAAAAAACAAAGCGCTGTATTTACGAATTTGCCCAAATGCTGTTTTGCCATGCTTTGCATTCAGAAACAAACACTGGTTTAGTTTTGTTTGAACTTTCCTTATCATCACCTGTCTTTCCAGTGGAAATAATACATGGTTTCCACAGGCAACATTTCAAAGCTACAGCAGAGAAGTAAAAATGTGCAAAGAAGCCAGAGAAACATTAGAAGGTTGGCATTTTTTGTCCTTTTCTTCAAACACTTGAAAATAAGTGTAATCAATTCAAGCTCTGTGTGGTCTAATAAACTGCCAACAATCAAATGGTCACAAACCCCCACAATTACGATTTCAAATTTTGCACAATTCCCTCTCTAATATGTTATGGTCCAACAATAAAAGGAGATCATATAGGAGAGGTTCAGTTTTGGCTCATATCTATATAGGTTTCTTAAAATCATTACACTGAAAGAACTGAAGATGTTTTGGGCATACACACAGATGCCATATACCAATTCTAGGCAGCACTGCTCATTCTTGTGGGGGAAAAACCCCACAAAACCACCATGTATATCCCTTTTAAAGATCAGCAAGTTTTGAACACTAATTCGGAGAGAAAGCAGCAATGATTCATAGGTCATTAGAGATAAATGCTCTCAAATGGAGTCTGGTATGGGAATATAAGGTAGAGCTAACCCTGGAAATGCATAGTTAGCTGGGATATGGTTGCTTATCTATGAGGTCTGGGTGATGGTTCCTTAACGTGCAGTGGTGAAGAACCACTTACGCAGACTCCCATTGAGCTCTGTATTGCCTTTCGGCAACAAGTCACCTGAGTGAGGAAAGAGGAGTTTCATTGCATTGAATTCACTCAAGACTCAGAGGATTCAACTGCCAAACCTTGATCAGCCTCTGCTGATAACGTGCAAACTGCAGCAGAGCCAAGACAAGCTCAGAACACAGCCTTGGTACGGCACTTGTCTCAGATTAGATGTCAAACCATCACTTCATGCTGGGTGAGGCTGAACATCTCGAGTAAACAGATGTAAGGGTTTTACCCTGGGCAAAAGCAAGACATTCTCCTCTTACATCCTTCTTGAGAACAGCAAAACCCTTCTTGCTGATGCTTTCCCGCAGGGCTGAGAGAAGGGCTGCACCAGCCTTGGGAACCAGCCCCACCAGCAGCTGCAGCCTCGCAAGGCTGCGACCAGCCTAAAGCAGAGCCTGCAGAGACACACTGACAGCTTTACGGACAGGTGGTACTACCTGCTCTAGCTAACACATGTACCTAATAGTTAACTGAAACAATTTATAATAAAAGGAATACATTGGGAAGTAGGCTTTGCCAACAGAGCCCTGATGGTGAAAGTTTCTAAGACACGTTAAACATCCAGGTAATTTTTCTCAGGATTGCACCTCACTCAGTCATTAATGTGACAGGCTTGCTGTCTTTGCAACAGCAACCCTGTGCTAACACCTAAGCTTTCCATATCACATGATCCACTGCATTCCAGTTTGTCACCCAGCATGGAAGCACGGACACCCTTCAACTTTCCACCTGCTGCCAGAGAAGTCAAAAGGTGGCTGCAGACCCCACAAGAAGAAACGCAAAAAGAAGAGTAGGAAAAATAAGACATATTACTGTCAACATTGCCCCTGTCCTATGAGAAGCTCCTGCTACTTGCAATCAACAAAGGTTGTTTTTTAAAGTTATATGAGGAAATGGATGGACATTTATTTCATTCCCACAGTGGTGGAAGAAGGAGTACATGATGCCCTGTAAAAGGCGTGGATATTAAGGGAATCTAAAGGTATGAAGACCCTACTCACATAGAATATAAATGTTTAGGTACCTATATAAAAATCATTCATTTGTATGATTTTGCTTTGGGTCATGGTAAATTCAGAGTTTGGCAGAAGCTGGGATCTGGAAGCCACAGTCTCTCACAGGTGTGACATGCCACCAGTTTCCTGTCTGGCTGCATCTTGCTTCATGTCTCTCGCTACACTCCCCAAACCAGCACTCAATCTTTTTCTTTTTCACGTGAAATAATTAGGAGTATTCTGACATTCACAGCACACCTCCATGGAGCATCCTATTTTCAGCTGCACATACATACAGATGCAGATAAAAATAATTCAGGAGGGCACAGTGAGGAAATGTTTCCTTAAAGAGATTCCGCTAAAACTTTTATTATTAAAATGACTCAACCTACAAGTTTACAACACAACATAAGCACCTTATTCATAAATACACGCATATGCCAAACCACCACCTACACATGAAGACCACCAGCTGCATGCTGTTAACAGACCCTTGATAATACATACATCTGAAAACAGAAGACTTGTTCCTGCTAGCTCAGGGACAAAAAAAGGCTTTCATCATCAGTGAGAGCCTTGCCTGTGCTCACTGCTCAGGCAAGTGCATGCCGGACCACCTTTGCAGAGCTGACCCTGTATTATTCCCATCATATCGACTCTTCCCTTCTTGCTACCGATGGGAGACGTGACAATGCCCCTACCACATAACGTGTTTGATTGTGCCATGTGTAATAAGGATTATGCACTATCTGTCCTCTGCAACAAATATTGTCCTAATTAATGTGTAAACCCTATAATAATTTTAAATAATAGTCTAGTGTGATGGTCTTGATTTTTAAAATACATTAATGCATTATGCAAAATGCATTATCTCCAAGTACTGACTTTTCCCAATAAATAATGAACACACACAAAAAAAGTCCACATTTATGACACCTTTAGGACAAAAGTATGCTGGACCTTGAAATAGCTGTGATATTTGGACGGAAAAGAAACAAAAGCATATACAGTTTTAAAAGGGTCTGTCATTTGACCCAGAAAGAAATGATGCACTCTGAGAAAAACACACAACAAGAGCTCCCAACACTAAGGGCTTCTGTATGAAAAAATAATGAGACCCCAATTCTTCCTTCAAATACCCCGTCAAGCTGCACAGCAGCGTAGAGACAGGAGCTGCTTTCATGCCATATTCCCAGGCAGCGTGTGTGCAGTAGCTTGTGCAAATGGCAGGCTGAGCCAGGATGTCAGAGAAACAACTCACACTTAAAACCTCCATCCATGCTGCTAGCTGGAAGGAAAAAGCATCCATCTCCCCCCTAGCACCACGTATACCCTCCAGACACAAACCGAAGCTTGAGGGGGAGCAGAGTCCCTCTTGGGACCCCCCTCACCTTCAGCTCTTCAAAGTCCTGGAGCAAAGCCATGAAAGAAGCAGACGGTTCCTAAGGTTACGACAGCATAAAATTTAACTTTAATGTTCGCGAAGTGCTTTTAGGTGTCTGAGGGCTTCGTCCAGCCAATGCTGGATTATCTCTAAGATAGAAGTGCCACTACCGCCCCAGGCAACCTCCTGCCTATTTGCACTTCCATTAGAAAAGAAGTTAGGAAAGGGATATAGAAATATAAATATTTTCTGATTTCCTGCCAGTTAAACGCATGAGGACATTTCAAATAAATTTTTGGAAAAGAATCCCTGCAATATTGTGGGAGGACTTGAAGGAAGATGACTGCTACCCTTGATTTCATTTCAGGAAGAACATACGCTGAATTGTAGGAATTAATTTGCCCAGCTAATATTTTGACATTTCTACAATATGGTCAAATTAAAATGATAATAACTGTGTTTGGCTTGTTTATCCTGCATGATGTCTGAATGTATACTGGTGGGGGGAGTGTGTGTATGTTAATTAGCGCTAATTTCCATGAGATGAAAGCATTGGTTGTGTAGAAGCCATGAGTTACAGCTTAGAATCTTCTTACCAGCCTGATTTTTAATTCATCCAGATTAACTAATAGTTGTATGTGTCACTAAGACACTGACTGAAAGTATAACAACTCCATCTGCATCCAGAGTTACATGAACTCACGTTGGTGTTGATGCACACAAACACGCATCTGATGAGGAAACACGGACCCACAGCCTGACAGCATCTAGAGCTCATTAAAGGGAGCTAACCCTTAAAGGGAGGCTCTGCTCCAAAGATGTGGCCATTTCACCCACTTGTGCAGAATATCCACATCATTTCACCAAAGGAAGCATGTGTTCTTCTAATTTCTAGCCCTGCACGTACAGACTTGGGTATGAAAATCAAACAGTATGCCTTCCTTGTGGTAAATAAGAGGCTTTTTTTAGTGCATGCATACAACCACCAGTCTAAATCTCCAGCTATGACCCAGGCGGAATGGTGCAATGGTTCCAGGCCAGGGTTCAGGCTGGTGCTAACACTGGTCTTTTATACAGGATTGTTTCAAATTACTCCTCTGGCTATTTTCCCCTCCTTGATTTATTGATTCAGCAGGTGTCATCTCTGCTAAAAGCATACTCTGTCATCCTTACTCATGCAAATAATGTGTGATTCCAGTGGTTTAATTAAAAATAAGATCACAGATTAGTAGAAAAAAATCCTAACAGGACAAAACAACTGCCAAAAATACCGCCATAAAGCACTCATCCTGTTCCTTCTGAAACCTACAGAAATGTTGACGTATATACTCAAAGCTAATTCATACATTACAGAAAAACAGTATCTCAGTCATATACCCTAATTCGAGAGAAGCTGCTTGGCTTCTCCAGAGGGCTGCTGAAGGGGCATGCTTTTGACTTTAGATCCCACAAATCTGACTGGCACGAGGTGCTATCTGTTGTCTTCTGCACAGAAATCTGTACAATGTCTTGAAGAGATTATCACCTTTTCTTAGGAAACATTCAGGTCTGGCTGCCCAG
The DNA here is from genome assembly GCA_024606505.1 of Aquila spilogaster. Classification (NCBI taxonomy): domain Eukaryota; kingdom Metazoa; phylum Chordata; class Aves; order Accipitriformes; family Accipitridae; genus Aquila; species Aquila spilogaster. Next base: position 37,433,650 of record JANHGO010000039.1, read on the forward strand.
GTTCAGTTTGAATTCTTCTTTACTGGACACATTTTAAAAGTTAACACACATTTAACATTTTAAAAAGAAACACACAGGACTGAGGCCCGTCCCAACATCTTCCAAAATAGCAACCCTACCCCTGACCACCACAGTCTGTTTTCTATCTAGTCTTGCCCTGTAGCCAAGGTTTTGCATATCAGCACTACTGGATAAAGGTTGTAATGTGATGCCCACTCAGTTTGCTTTTAAAGATTGTACTACTTATAAAACTAATTCTACCTTATATTCACTCATAATTAGGTTGAGACTAAAATTCATAAGTACGTCATGTAACTCACTTTCTTCAACTGGTTTGGTCCCACAGGGCCCAAAGAAATAAGCAGCAGTAACAAAATTGAGTTTCCATCATTGACACTGGAAGACACACCTCTGACAACACAACATCCTTTGACAAACAAAGGGAATGTCATATTTTACCATGCAGCCTGTAGACCTTTTAAATATTACACAGATGCCAGACTAAACCAAAAGAAGCAGCAGAAATTCAATTCTGCAAGTCTTGAATTATGTCTCCTGACTGAGAGCCAGCTGCCACTTATTTTCAGATTAATAGGCAGTATGGCAATGCTCAGGCATCCAACCGTGTGTGAAAACCAAAGGAAACAAAGATTGTCCAGCAGGTAGCTGAAGGAAATGTGCATGTTGTGAGTTTTAATTCTTTTTTTTTTTGCAAGCAACTTAAAGATATTACACTCTTCGCTTATGAATTCAGAAGATGCGTGCATTTTCAGCCATCATTTCATACCTTTTCGAACAGCTGCAACATGTTATAACCACTCTTGAAGTTAAATGTATACTGAGAAACAAAGGATAGTTCAGATCATGACAGCACATTGCAAATGAGATTGTAAACTGGCAATTAACAATTCATAGAACACATTTTAATATACAATCTGCTCGACCTAAATGATCCACAAGGACCTGGAAGCATGCTAATGCAATGTTTTATCTCATGTGATTTTAAATATGCCCTATTTTTTCTAATTTAGCCCCAACCCTTTTTTTAAAATTACCAAAATACCACATAAGGGCATGAACACTGGTAGATACGTGTCAAGGTTTACCCTTTGTAAAACTTCTAGCAACAGTATATCTTGTGAATGGCAAACATTTTCTTCTTTAGCAGATCATTTAGCAACATCGTAGCACAGAACTAACTATACCCAGGACAGTAAATTATAATTCTTTGCATTCCATAAAGTTAAAAGCAAGTATTAAATCCAGGTCATTCCTTTTAGAAGTATTCTTTAAGTTCACTATCACCTCTGATTCGGTGTCTCAGGTAGATTCTCCCTGATTGTACACAGTCTAAATTAATTCTCATTAAAAAAGTGCTTAAAATATTTTCCATATTTCCTCGAGCTAACACTTTCCTACCTTAATGATAGTCTTATGTCTAGTGCATAAAAGAAATATCAGGAGATATGCTCCTTCTCCTTCAATGTCTCTGGGTAGTGTGACTTCTAAGTGACTTCAAGCCGTTTTAAAAGCTGCACTACCCACAGACAGCTGGAGTGAAGGAGGCTTTTAAACTTGGTCAGAGCCCTTTAAAAGTCATTATCTCAAATCATTGAAGAGCTGGCCGAGGCACGTTTTAGGCCAGCATCTTAATGCTTTGTCTCCTGCCAGAATTCATGAAAAACTTACTTTAACTCTGGTATTTTAAATGCCACCAAACCAGTGCCCTGGCCCAGCCCCGGGGCAGGCTGATGGGCAGAGCGCCCACTTTGCTCCCTGGCACTGTGCTCTCTGGGGCTCCCATTTCTTAGGGGCAGCTCAGGGGGGTGCAGCCCCATCCCTGAGCTCACCAGCTCCTGACACCAAAGGAATGGCCAGGCAGGGACCAAGGAGTAGCTGGCACAAACCCAGCCAGGGTCCGAGCGGCCAGGCACAGGATTTACATGAGAGGTTTTACCATTAGGGTCAGAGAGAGCAGGGGCAAAGCAAACAGAAAGAGCCATCACACAACTCTGTGGGGGGTAATGAAACAAACTGATTCCTCTGGGAAAGCTGCGGAGCATTTGTGCCAGCAGGTAATCCTCTAAAGCCGTCAGACCCAAAGGCTCCAGAGATGGGAGAGAGATGCTGTGCAGCAGGCTCACAGCATCCGAAGCAAGGCAGTGCTAACAGGGGGTCATCCACTGCCAGTGCCCCAGGTAAACCTGGCCACAGATAGCAGCAAAGGGTAGTAAAATGTTTAAAGGAAAATATCAGAACCAAGGAAAACACACTAACATCTAAAGTGTACTTTTTTCTTATGAGATGCAGTATGAGCAGCAGCTAACTAATATTATTCGTTTTAAAACCAGTAGCATAAGGAAGCAGATTCTGCTAACCTCAACTTGGTTGAGTAGTCCTTACACCTATGTAGTCCCAGTGAAATTAATTATTCTTTTCAGCGAGCAAGATATTTCTTTACATAGGAAAGCCAGAATCAAAACCTCAGGAATTTTCAAACACTGTAGGTGGACACACACTATCTGCCCTGACATTAAAAGAAAAAAAAAAAAAAAAGGGATTAACAGTGAGATTAATAAGAAAATGAGTTTGTTTGCCACAGACAACATAATCAGAGGAGAAGGAAGAAGGCAACTGCTGATACTTCTTACCTGCATTGCAAGGTAAAAAATGCCTGGCAGCAGAATACTGCATTGTGACAGTCAAAGCAGTAATTCTCTTTATCTATCCCCCAGGAAAAAATCCATTTGCCCTAAGGAATGCAGCAAACATAGAAAATGATGATATGATAATGATAAGGTGAGAATTACCGAGAAGGCAGACCAACCTGCAGACAGAGTTAATACTTTGTCTCTAATTGAAAAGCTAAAGAATACTAGATAGTCACGAAACTCTGCAATTTAAATAAAGCTGCACATTGTGAATGTTATCTGATACCATTGTTGACAAAGGGGCAGCAGAGGTTCACAGAAGCAAAAACTTTATATTAGGTGCATTTCAGCATGGAAAATTAGATGAGTCAATATCTAATTTGGTATTTAATATACCATTTGAACATTATAAATGTAAGCGGATGTTGGCATTCAGGGATGATAGTGGCGAATGAAAGCAAAACCTACTTGTAGCAGAATGCTGCTAATTTGCACATCATTAATCTTCATGCCCCATAATTCAAATGCATAATAACAATAGTCTCTCCCCATGTCTCAGCAGCAGCTGAATAACAGTGCTGTACTGTAATCTCACATTATGCATTCAATTCTCTTGGAGGCAGGGCTGATAATACCAACTATTATTGAAATTGCTTACTATTGCCTGCATAGAGCCATGCTTGCGGCTGCTTATAGACCTGTGCCTCCCGTTAGCCGCCTAGATGGATATTGGGTGTCTTCCTTAAAGGAGATTATTTTTTTTTTTCAAGATTAAAAGCTTGAGACAAGATAACTTACTTGCTTCTGAAAATGTGGGCTTGTGAACGGGAAATGTGTTTTTCTCTGCTGATCTTTTTGGAAAACTGCTACTTTCTGTGTTAGGGCGGCAGCTTGAACAGGGCAGTAGGCGCTGCTTCATGATCCCATATTGTTCTTGCCATCAGTAGAACAGCTACAATGTGAGAGCTAAAAAATTACCAAAGGGTCTGCCTCATCACATCTCACAGAGTTCCCAGGGCTGAGCAGCCAACACATCCACCGTCTGCTTGGTGCCACCAAGCACATTCCCATCTCGGGAAGGCTTTATGCCTGTTGGCGGAGGACAGCTGGGCTGTGTAGATACCGAATGTGAAGTTTGGGATCTGGAGCCTGGGGTGGGCTAGGTAGGAATAAGACTGTCAGTGGGAAGGCAGAGATGGACCAAAACAGGGATGAGTGGGAGGCAACAGCAGGGAGGAATCGACCACTGGGGAAGACTGAAGCACGGGTGCATGTTAGCCCATGATTCCCTCCAGCACAAGGCATGGAAGCCTAAGTCCCAGGCTCATGGTTTTCCAGTGAGCATACCTCATCTCTCACTGGGTTTGCTTCCCATAGAGCGTAACTACCTGCCGCTGCTACCCTTCGTTACCACTGCATTAGCGGCATCTTCGTTATCCTAGAGCTCTCTGCGGGGGACCGCAGCCTGCTGGTGGTCCACGTCAGCATCGTGCTGAGGCTGCACAAAGGAAACGGTTTCATTTTCTTTTCCACAGCTTCAGATAATACACATAAACATACTAAAAAGAATATTATAAAAGTCAAAGAAGCAGGCAGCCAGCAGTTGGGATGTGTAAAAATGAAGGCATAGAGGGGGGTCTGAATTCATTTGCCTTACACATACACAGGAAGACGCAGTCTTTAAATACCTGATCACACGCACGTTTTGCACAGGGCGCCTCTGAAGGCCTCCGTACGCAGGAGACCCCGCACAGCCAGCCCTCCTGCTTCTGCTGCCACTGTCCCCAGCTCTATTTACTGCCTGCTGCTCACAGTTTCTTCTGGAATCAGAGCAATTACCTTTCATATAGGGTCTTCGTGACATTATTGCCAATGGTACTGTATCTATTTTTAAATAAATAGCCTCTCCCCGGTGAAGGAATATGAAAACTAATATACGCACAGAGTAGCCTGACTCCAGCTGTGCTCAGTGTATCTGCAAATCCAGATACTGGGGTCTCAGATGAGGACACAATTAGTGATCACCCCTAAAAAGCCAGCTTTACACGGCAAGTATCAGATAGGAACAGACCTGGGCAAGGAACGGCTGGTTTTTTTATTATTATTATTATTATTACTACTACTTCTTCTTCTTCTTCTATTATTATTACTACTACTACTAATTATTATTATACCTTCATGGCCAGAGCTAGGTTTTCTGTATATAGATCAATATCATTTGGTTTAACCAAAAAATACATATAAAATTTTTAAACAAGAAAAAATTAATTTCCAGTCAACCTGCACTATTTCTTTCAGGTAGAAACAACCTGTTTAATCTTCTATCAAGATAATTATTTTACAAACCTTTTAAATGTCATTTAGTATATGTCAATTTTCAAATGAAAATACCATTTCATACTAAGAAGTCAGTAAATTTAATTTCAAAAATCATGGAAACCAAGCTCTTACAGGGTTTTGCCATGGGAAAGGTCAGAATCCATACATCCAGGGCAGAAATACTGTGTCCTGATTAGGCAATGATCTGTTCATTGACTACCCAACAAATGCACCAGGGGCACAAGCACAGTAACTTCTTTTGTTGAAGTTCTACAGCAGGTGGAAAAATGCTTATGTGATGGTGATAGCCTTTCTGTAGCTTGTATGTAAAAGCCAGCAAGTTAATTGAGCAAGTTTTCTAAATGATGGCACTCCCTGACTTTGAAGCTTTAAGAGTTTTTGTTCTTAAACCCAGTTTGGGGCATATGTTGCTCTCCCCAGGAAGTTGCAGCTTTCTGATGAACTCTGCTATTTCTCATAAAGAGTCTTAACTAGTTTGATTTTGAAGCAATTTTTTATTTTATGGGTAAAATTGAAATGTGAAACTCTCAGGACAGAAGAAAAAAAATATTCTCACAGTTCCCAACAAAACCACAACACAGGAAGGCAGCATATCTTGATGTCTCCATCAAAGGATGCTCCTCATCCTTGAGCACAGGTTTCTGATACTCAGACTCTCTTCTGTGCCTCAGGTGACCACAGACTTGGTGTGAAGGCAGCCAGGGAAAAGAACAACTAGATGCAACTATAAAAACTACAGTCAAAAGACACTTACATTCCTAACGAGCTGAATACCACTGACTCTTTTTGAACCTCCATAACCTAACACACCCCACCTGTTCCAAAATTTCACTATTTTCACAGGTTTTTTTTCAGAAAAAAATCACATTGATTTTATATATAAAAACATGAATTTTGTGTACTTATACACACATATGTATGAAATATATGTGTAAAATACAAGCATGCATAAATAAATAAATAAATAAATATCCATGTTTGGCCACGCACACATTGCATAAAGGGCATGCCATGGATTGTGGCAAGTTCACCCCAACCTCTAGATTAGGAATGTGGTCATCTGAATGACTGTCAGGATTCACCGAACAGACTGCCACATTGACCATGAGTGCCTAAGATTTCTACCGATCACTACAGTGGTGAGGAGACCCTGAGAATTTAGGGGGAGAAAAGACCCCAGAGGTATCTTCTGGTGCCTGGGGTTCCCAGTTTAGAGTTTCTGAGATTGTAATGATATTTGTCAGTATGCAAAAATTTCATTCCTCCTTCCAAGCCATTTCTACACAAACCTGAGTCAGAAGAGAGAGCTAAACCAAGTTATTATTTCTGTGGCACATTTATAAATACCCAATTCCTAAGACAGCAGATTCAGAAAGCACTCTGAAAGATTGTCCTCGTTAAGACATAAGACATCATCATGGAAATATGCCTTTTGCTGTTGAAGTGATTTCCCTGGATTACAACTGAGTGTACGCCAACGAGTTGGAAGGGTTCCCATAGCATGGGAGTGAAGTGTTTGAGGCATGCAAAGTTATGCCTTAGCACATGTTCCTGCTTAAATATACTCAAAAGGGAGTCCTTTTGGAGATAGAGACAGAGTGTTATTGATAGTACTGCAGTGATAGTAAGTAATCATAATTTGTTGACTATCAGCAATAATTTTCACTCTTATTCAAGTTCCATGAAAATTAGAAACCTACAAACAAACAACAAGTGAATTGAATGTAAATAGTTTCTGATGTTACCTGGAAAATCTCCAAAAAAAGTCAGAAGTAGCAACTCAAACTTCTAACACCTTTCTGAAGGCCTACCAGTTTATCAGTTCATCCATTTTACAAGATAAGCAAACTGAAGTACTTGGGATTTTTTCACTATTTTACTGCAAATTAGCAAAGGCAATGGAGAGAACTCAGTGCCTAAGCCCTTGAGAGTGAACAGGCTTTGAGAAAGGCCTTTTATTATATCTTTCTCACTATAGAGGCTGAGCACCGGAGCAAACAGGACTGGACAGGCAGAATCCTCAGGTAATCACCTTTGATTATGTTTGGATCCTTTTTACTTTCGCCTCTGCTAACGCTGTAGTCAATAAGCGTAGAAGTCTGTTTTAAACAGATATTGGAGAAAACATCTATTTGCATGAGAAATTTGATGAAGTATCATGATTTGCTCAGCTGTAGTAAATGATTGCAATTCCAGGCACATTTCAGCCTCGCTGCCAGGGTGATTTCTCTCTACAGAACAGATTTATTCTTCTGTTGCACTAACAAAAAAACCCAGTAGAAATCAGTAAAGCATTAAACCACTGTAAGGCCTTAAGGTGTCTTATAGGAATCCACTGCAAAATCCCACTTCCAGCTAAATTAGCTGTAATTTCATAATTAAATAGTCAATCACAGAATTTCATTAAAAAGAAACATTGCCCTAAAACCATTTTTTCCCTTTCTTTTTAACACTCCCAGTCATTTCTGTTTGATTTATGGGTTCTTCTCCACCGCTTGGCAGGTGACAGTAACACACACAGGATTTGAATTTCTTTCCCGCCGTGCAAAATCTTTAGCACCACGTCCATGTGCAAATTCGACCCACCCAACCAGCCTGTGTACCACAAGGGGCTGTCTCTCTTCCATTGCACAGCCCAAACCCCTCTCATGGGTATCAGTGGGCGACACATGAATATTCAACATGGTGCTTGCAGCTCCCTCGGATCTGTATTGCAACATGCCACCGATGACAGTTCTGTCAGGTGTTCAGAGTAATTCTTGTCCAGTGATGTAATTTAATATTTCCAATTATTCTTCACTTTTCTGAGAATACATGTTTTACAGCTCCTTACCTCACTCGAAGCATGAAGTCTCCTGTGAAGTATCAATGAAATCACAAAGTTTTGGAGAAAGGGGCAACAGCAAGTTAAAGTCCTGACAGGACTGGTTTCTTACGAAAGATTAGGCTAGCCAAATGTGTTGGGCTTGGCCCAAGAAAAACTAAAAAGCATGTAATGTCTTATGTTTGCCTGGCGGGGTTTTCTTGAGTAGCAGGGCAGGGTCCGCAGGGCCGGCTCCTGGGAGAAGCTGCTGGAAGCTCCCCCGGCTCGGAGCCGGACCCGCCGCTGGCCCAG
>JANHGO010000039.1:37441855-37465968 GCA_024606505.1 Aquila spilogaster
GGGATGAGAGTGCAGAATGAAAGCAAAAATTACTTGTAGCAGAGTGCTGCTAATTTGCACATCATTAATCTTCATGCCTCGTAATTCAAATGCACAATAACAGCAATCTCTCCCTCTGTGTCTCAGCAACAGCTGAAGAACAGTGCTGCACTGTAATCCCAAATTGAGCGTGGAGGCAGGGCTGATAATACCAACTATTACAGAAATTACGGACCACTGCCTGCATAGAGCCATGCTTGCTGTTGCTCATAGAGCTGTGCCTCACTTTCGCCATCTAGACAGATGTTGGGCATCTTCCTTAAGGAGATTTTTGTGTTTTTGAAGCTTGAGACGAGATAATTTTCCTGCTTCTGAAAACATGGACTTATGAACGGGAGATGTCTTTGACTCTAGTGATCTTTTTGACAAACTGCTGTTTCCTGCCTTGTGGCAGCAGCGTGACTCTTATTCAACCCATGCTGAAAGTGGGGAAAGCCAAAGCACCTGTGCTAGTTAGTCTGTGTTTCCCTCCAGTGTAAGGGGTGGAAGTGTATATTGCACTAACATTTCCATTTTGTTTTCCATTACTGCAGAAAAAAAACACAGAGACTGAAAAGGATATTATGAGTCGAAGGAGCAGGCAGTCAAAAGTTGGGCTGTGTGAAATTGAAGGCAGAGAGGGCGATTTGAATTCATCTCCCTTGTGCATACAGATGAGGACAGCGTCCCTCAATATCTGATCCCAGGCAGTTTTCCTACAAATCACCTTTGAAGGCTGCCTGCATGGGCAGCCATCCTGCTTCCCCACCATTGCCTCCAGGCCTTGCGCACCAATCACTGCAGTGGAACCCAGAGCAATTAATTCTCATATGGGTTCTCTGGCACATTACTGCCAGTGGTACCGTATCAGTTTTTAAATAAATAGCCTCCACTCAGTGAATGAATTCAAAAATTAATAATCATGCAGAGTAGCTGTGCTCAACATCTCTGCAAGTCCCGATAGAAGGGCCTCAAATGAGGAGATATTGACCATCCCTGAAAATCTGGCTTTAAAAGATCAAAGATCTGATCAAAATATCAGATATAAAGAGACCTGGGCAAGGAACAGTTGTTTGATGGTGATGAAGATGGTGGTGATGATAATGATGATTATTATGATTATTACTGTATTTCTGTGGCTAGAGCTAGGAGCTGCATGTGTAAAATCAGTATTTCTTGGTATATATGAAAAATTTGCAACAATATTTTCAAAAAATTAATTTCTGGTCAATTTGCACTATTTCTTTCAGAGAGAAATAATCTGTTTAATCCTTTCAGGGGAATTATTTTGAAAATCTTTTTAATTTCATTTATTATACATCAATTTTTAAACAAAAAAATGCCATTTCACATTAAGAAGCTAAGAAGTTTTACCTCAAAATCATGAAAACCAAGGTCTTTCAGCATTTTGCCATGGGAAAGGACAGAATTCAGGGCATAAGTACACTGTCGCAATTAGACAATCATCTGCTTCATTCACTATCCAACAAATGCACAAGGGTCACATGCATGATTACTTATTTTGCTCAAGTTCTACATTAGGGGAAAAAACATTTATGGGATTATGATAGCTTTTCTGTAGCTTGCGGACATAAATCAGCGTGATAATTCAGCAAGCTTCCTAAACAAAGGCACCCCTTGACTTTGGGACATTAAGAGTTTTTGTTCTTAATTCCAGTTTGGTGTTTCTCCAATGAGTTGCAGTTTTCTGATGAACTCTCTTCTTTCTTAACAGGAGCCTTGAGTAGTCCTATTCTGAAACAATTCCTGATTTTATGAGTAAAGCTTTAACATGAAGCTCAGTATAGACAAAAATAATCACAGTTGCAAACAAACCGTAACTCAAAAAGTCTGTATATACCCAGGTATCCACCAAAGAAGTTGATGGATACTCACATCCTTCAGCACAGGTCTCTGATACTCAAACCATTCTGTATGCCTTTGCTCGGCACAGAGTCAGTGTGAAGGTAGCTGGGGAAAGGAACAAGCAGATGCAGCTAAAAAATTTAAGACATAAGTTGCTTACATGTCTACTGAGATAAATATCACTGCCTTTACTTGAACTTTTGTAACCTAACTCACCACGACCATTCCAAAATTTCAGTGTTTTACAGAAAAAATAATTTAATCACAGGAAATATATATAGTTTGATTTTATATATATAAAATACTCATTATATATATATATGTGCCTATACATAGATGTATGTGCATGTACGTGCAAGTAAATAATAACTAATGATTACCTACATGAAAATTGCAAAAAAGAGTGTGTCACGGGTTAAGCACCACAATTCACTGCCTAACCTGCAGATTCGGAATGTGGTCACCTGAATGACTGCCGGTTTTCACCGGACAGACCGTCATGCTGACTACCAGCACCTAAGATTTCTACGGATTATTGCAGCAGTAAGAATAGATTGAGAATTTAGGTGAAAAAAAGATCCTGAAGCCATCTTCGGATGACTTGGGCCTCTCAGTTTAGAGTTTCAGACATTGTAATGATATCTGTTATTACTTAAAATTTTCATTCCTCCTTCCAAGCCATTTCTACACAAAACTGAGAGAGCTAAGCCAAGATACTATTTCTGCAGCATGTTTCTAAATACTTAATTCCATAAGACAGCAGATTCAGAAAGCACGCCAAAGGATTGTTCTGATTGAGACATAAGGCATCATCATAGAAATATGCCTTTTGCTGTTGAAGTGATTTCTCTGGATTACCAGTGAGTAGACGCCAACAAGTTGGATGGATTCCCATAGCATGGGAGTGAAGTGTTTGAGGTATGCAAAGTTATGCTTTAGCACATGGTCCTGCTTAAATATACTCAAAAGGAAGTCCTAGATATGGAAAGGGATCATTATTGATAGTACTGCAGCGATAGTAACTCATCATCATGCGTTGAATACAAGCAATACTTTTCACTTTAATCCAAGTAATATGAAAATTAGAAACCTGAAAACAGATGCATGTGAACTGAATGCAAATAGTTTCTGATGTCACCTGAAAATCTCGAAACAGAGTAGGAAATAGCAATCCAAACTACTAGCAGCACTTTGACGTTCATCCATTTTACAAGCTAAGCAAACTGAAGTACTTGATTTTTTGTTGTCTTTTTTTTTTTTCCTGATAATTTACTGCACAGAATTCTGTCCCTAAGCCCTTGAAAATGAACAGGCTTTGAGGAAGGATGTTTATTATGTCTTTCACACTACAGCAGGTAAGCACTGGTAAAAAAAAAGAACCAGGTAGAAAGAATCCTTCGATAATTGACTTTGATTATGGCTGGATCCTTTGCACTTTCACCTCTGCTAATACAACAGTGAATGAGTGTAGATGTCTATTTTAAACTGATAGTGGAGAAAATACCTATTTGCATGAAAAATTTGATGAAGTAATGTCATCAGCTCAGCTATAGAAAGTGATTGTGATTCCAGGCACATTTCACTCTCACTCCCAAGGTGTTGATTTTCTCTATAAAACAGTTCTATTTTTCTGTTGCATTGTCAAAACATAAAAATGAAACTGAATACGTATGAGTAAAGGGTTACACCACTGTAAGGTCTTAAAGTATCTTGTAGTAATCCACCTCAAAATGCCATGTCCACTAAACCAGCTGTAACTTCATAATTAAATAGTCAAACAGAAAATTTTATTTTTAATGAAAACAGTCCCCTACAACCCATTTTTTTTCCTCTTTCAGGAGTTCAAAGCAATTCCATGTATTTTGTAATTATGCAGTTTAATATTTCCAATTACCTTTCATTATTCTGAGAATACACATTTTATATCACCTCCCCTCTTAGAGTCTCAGTTGAAGTACAGAGTCTCCTGTGAAACAGGAATGAAATTTGTGACCAAGTTTTGAAGAAATTCAGAAAAGGACTGGGCTTGTTTCTTAAAAAAAAATTATCTATGTGTACATATATGTTAGGCCCAAGAAAAACCATTATGCATGTTAAATAACTGAATATAAGTAGCAAAGAATTCCAAAGAGGAGCTTGAGTGCAAATCTATTATGCTGTGAAATCTTTGAACCCAGGGCATTTTCAGCAAAGAAAAGCCCTGGAATAAGCTCAGTGAGTGGAAGGTAGGTGCTTAAAAACATGTGGGTAGGATACAAAATGAGTGTAACTTAGAAGGTAGAGGGAAAAGTAGGTGTAATAATATTCTGTCTACAACAGGTTGCTGATAAATACCATGAGGACACACTGCTGGCTCATGGTCAACCTGTTGTCCACCAGGACACCCATGTCCTTCTCCACAGAGCTATTTCCAGCAAGTCAGTCCTTTACCTGTATTGATGCATGAAGCTTTACTTCCCCAGGTGTAGGATTCTGCACTTGCCATTGTTGGAACTCATCCGTTTCCTCTCCGCCCACTTCTCCTGCCTGTCCAGGTCTCCCTGAATGGTATCACAGCCTTCTGGTGTATCAGCCACACCTCCTAGCTTCTTACCACCAGCAAACTTGCTGAGGATGCATTCTATCCCTTCATCCAGGTCACTGATAATAATGTTAAACAAGATCAGATCCAGTGCTAACCCCTGGGTAACACTGCTAGCCTCCAACTGGACTATGTGCCTTTAAAGATCATCTAGTTCCAGCTCCCCCACCATGAGCAGGGACACCTTCCACTAGATCAAGTTTCTCAAAGTCTCATCCAACCTGAACAGTTTCAGGGATGGGGACACCCATAACCTTTCTGGGCAATCCGTTTCAGTATCTAACTACCTTAAGAGTAAGGAATTTCTTCCTTATGTTTGATCTAAATCTGCTCCCTTTTTAGTTTAAAACTGTTATTCTTTGCCCTATCATTTCACACTCTAGTAAAGAGAGTCTCTCTCCATCTTTTTTATAAGATCCTTTTAAGTACTGGAAGGCCACAGTGAGGTCTCACCAGAGCCTTCTCTTCTCCAAACAGAATAACCCCAGCTCTCTCAGCCTCTCTTCATAGAAGAGGTGCTCCAGTTCTCTGATCATTCTTGTGGCCTCCTCTGTACTGTCCTGGTCATACAGCCAATTCCTTATCCACGGAAAAGTCCACCCATCAAATCCAAATCCCCAGATCTTCCTGTTCACTCTGTTTTGAAAAATGGATGTTTCTCCTTTCCCAGTCATAGAGGACTTCACCTGACTACCACAATTTTTTAGATATGATTGATAGTGACTTAAGTTTTCCTGGTTTCAGCTAAGTCGGAATTGATTTTTTCTATATAGTGTCTGGTATGGTGCTATGTTTTGGCTCTGGGATAGAAACAATATTGATAGCAGACCCATGTTTCAGTTGTTGCTGAGCAGTGCTGTACAGAGCTGAGGACATTTCAGCTTCCTGTACCATCCTGCCAGCAAGGGAAACTGAGGGTGGCACAAGGAGCTGTGAGGGGACAGGACAGCTGACCTAAACTGGCTAAACTGACTACAGGGATATACCATGTCATACAACATCATCAAAATAAATAAATAAATAAATAAAATGGTGTGGAGTTGGCCAGGGAAGATAGCTACTGCTTGGCAACTAGATGGGCATTGGTCAGTGGTTGCAAGCAGTTACAATGCGCATGATTTGTTTGGTAAATAAATATATTATTATCATTAGTATTATTATTTTCCTTTTCTCTTCCTTTTCTGTCTTAGTGAATAGTTTTTTATCTCAACCCATGAGTTCTACTTCGGTTTCGTTTTCCTAATTCTCTCCCCTATCCCCCTGGGAGGGGGGAACAAGGAAATGACTGTGTGGTGCTGAGCTGCTGCAGGGTTAAACCACAACATGACTTAATCTGCCAGTTCCCTCGTGACCCTGTGATGTATCTCATTGGGTTTGAAGGGCCTGTGAACAACTGTGTCCTCAGACAGTCTTGAGTCTGATCTCCTCCTGCAGTGGATGGGACTACCCCATCCCTACCTTGAGATTATGTGACTTGGAACATATAGAACAGCCAACTGCCAGTAAAGACTGAGGCAAAATTACTAAGCACCTCAGCCCTCTTCATGTCAATCATAACCAGGTTACCTGCTCATCAAGGGCAGTAGTTTCCTTTACCTTCCTTTCCTGCCTTGGGTCTTTAGAAACCCTTATTGTTATTCTTTACATTCCTAGCCAAGTTTAGTTCTAGCTATGCTTTGACTTCCATAATCTGATCTTATACTCCTGGGTCATATCCCTCTAATCATCACAGGATGTATGTCCCTGCCTCCACTGCCTATGCATTTCCCTTTTGTGTTTTAGTTTGGTTCCAGATTGGCCTGGATATACAGGACGGTCCTCACCTGGTCTCCCCACTGCACATAAAAGCATCTCCAAGCACTGTCAGTTCGGCCTTGCTAATTCCCTGGAGGTCAGCATCTCCACACAGGTGGCCCAAGGAGAGGAGTGGGTTGCAAGTGTGAAAATTCAGTTCTTTGTATTGAGCACCTGGATCATGAATGGGGCAGGCAGTGAGAGAAAGGTTTTTCATTTGTCTCCAGAGCAAAAAGAGAGGAAGAAAGGAGACAATTTTCTTTTCACAGACAAACAGCATTTCAAGCAAGTTATTCTTCAGAAGTCATCGTTAAAACAGTCACATTTCTGTGGCACTACCTGTAAACAGTTTTTTCTTTTCCAGTGATTTATAGCTAGTTTATTCATTTGTGATATAACACTTCCATTTGCCAAGCTCCAAGTGGCTTATGGTTTTGTTCTTTCGTTTTTCAGAGCTTTACCACCAACTGATCTAGAAAGCACTTTGCAAGAGGGGGGTGAAAGAAGCAAGCTGCAGCCTAAAAAGCAGCCAGATAAACCATTTTGTATCCAACCATAAATACAAGAACATTCTTCCTTTCCCCACCCCATTATAAAATGGAAATATTCCTTGCTATCAGCTGCTGACCACAAAAGGTGCACTTTCAGTTCAGGCTTCCTGCTTTTCTGAAGCCTGACAGCATCCTTTTGATTCACTGCATCCAGACCTCCAGCAGAGCACTCATTTTCTGATTCAAAAACAATTTTCCAGTCTAATTACAAGATCGTAGAAAGATACGTGTGTATGACCAGTTCCAGATATACTGGCTTTTCCTTTTACGTTTAAACAAGCACGGCTATACAAAGTCAAATGATAGATAGCCATGTGGCCAGCCATCCTCTGAAGCTGGCTGCACACAGTACTACACATCACTGCTTTCTGAAGAGGCTCAGGGAGAGGTTTTCAGGCTTTCTCCAGCCTAAAAAAAATTGAAGGCACACGTGGGGAGGGCTCTTAGATCAATGCCTACTATGCTGCTTCTGTTTCACTTGAAGTATCTGTTTCTTTCCTTTACAGAGAGAGAGCCTTAAACTTTCCTGTCATGAAACATTAATCCCATGTTGATCTGTCTCTTGCAGGGCTTTTATCCTGCAGGGCAATGCTGTGATTCAAGTGCCTTCCAGAAATAAATCTGTGGCAATCAGCAAGGCCCCCAGTGTGGTCTGTGGGGTGTTCAGTGCTGCCCGCATATTGGTGTAGGGTCAAGGCTAGGGTAGAGGAAATAACCTTAGCATTCACTTCCTTCCCACTTGAAGAGGTCTCTGCCTATTTCAGTTGATTAGAGTTTTGCAGAGGAAAGCCATTTCAATGCTGATGTCATTTGTTCCACATGGCATGGGGGTCAGGAGGTACAGTCAGACAGTTCCCATGCAGTTAAAGTAGTGAAAATTTTCCTGCATGATGTGTAACACCCCAGGTGTTTGTGCTTGGGCAACCCCTGGCCCAATTAAGAAGTCAACCCATGGTTAACTTCTTTTTTTAATGAGATAGTTTGTTACTGGAGAGAGCTACTGAAAGCAAGGCCTACCTTAAGGCAATTAGTACCACTGGGAGTCTTTAAATAACACAAAACTCCATTAAACTACAAGTGCCTCTGTCCTTCCTGGGTAATACAATGCAAACCTCTTCCAGCACAGCTATCTCCCTCCTTCAGATCTAGGGACAAGGCACAAAACCTCAACCTGTCATCCATACAGACTTTCTTAGAAAAGCTATAAGCTACAAAGCTATTCTCTTATCCATTCTCTAGGATGAGTTTTTGATGTTTCACTGTCTTCAGATGAAGCGATTTCAATTACCAAGTCCATTTTCTCCAAGTAAATGTAAGGAGAGCCAGGATGAAAGCAGAGGAATATAAACCCTCGTTCTAGTGACACCACAGCACCTGAGGCTGGAATACCTATAGAGGAAGAAGGATTTGCAGAAGTACAAAGGAGGCAAGATGCTAATCTCTGGCCCCAAATCAGCCATAGGAGAAGCTCAGGACTACAGCATCCCTGTCAGAACCCTCCTGTCACTTCTCCCTCTTCCTCTGCTCCCAGTCTGCAAACACCAAGAGGGAAGGACAAGACAAAACCAGGCAAAAAAATAACAAAATATAACCAGATTCTGCATCTTAGCGTATTTACTGACATGATCTAAAAGTAGATGCAAAGCTTAAATTGGATGGAGAAAAGATTTGTAACCAAAAAACACACACAAATAGAATCATACATAGAATCAAAGAATCACTAAGGTTGGAAAAGAACTCCATAATCATCAAGTCCAAATGCCCACCTACCACCAATATTTCCCCACTAAACCATGCCCCTAAGTACTGCATCTACCTTTTCCTTAAACAACTCCAGGGACAGTGATTCCACCCCTTCTCCAGGCAGCCTGTTCCAGTGCCTGACCACTCTTTCAGAGAAGAAATTCATCCTAATATTCAACATGAACATCCCCTGACGCAGCTTGAGGCCATTCCCTCTGGTCCTATCACTAGTTACCCAGGAGAAGAGACTAACCTTACCTCATCACAGCCTGCTTTCAGGTAGTTATAGAGAGCAATAAGGTCTCCCCTGAGCTTCCTCTTCTCCAGACTGAACAATCCCAGCTCCTTCAGCCACTCCTCATAAGGCCTGTGCTCCAGACCCCTCACCAGCTTCGCCTTTCTCTGGACATGCTCCAGGGCCTCAATGTCCTTCTTGCAGCGAGGGGCCCAAAATGGAACACAGTACTCAAGCTGCAGCCTCACCAGGACTGAGTACAGGGGGACAATTACTTCCCTCCTCCTGCTGGCAACACTATTTCTGATACAAGCCAGGATGCCATTGGCCTTCTTGGCCACCTGGACACACTGCTGGCTCATGTTCAGCTAAGCATCAACCAATGCCCCCCAGTCCATTTCCTCTACACAGTCTTCCAGCCACTCTGCCCCAAGCCTGTAGTGTTGCCTGGTGTTGTTGTGGCCAAAGTGCAGGACCCAGCACTTGGTCTTGTTGAACCTCATCAAGATCCAGCCTGTCCACATCCCTCTGTAGTGCCTTGCTACCCCCAGGCAGATTGACAGCACTCCTGCTTAGAGGACCTCACTGTTTGGGACCTGCTTCTCATTCAGCATGAACCGGGGATGCACTGCTGCACCCAGCCTGGAGGATGCTGCTGAGGGCTGATCACCACCTCCACACCTCATGCTCTCTACTTCCACAGTCCTCACCACCAACCCAAAACACTGCTAGGCCTCCCCAGATGCTCTTGCCCCAGGGCCTGCAGGGCAAAGGGACCACCCTGCCCGGTGACATCAAGTGTTTTCTCCAGCACATTCTTTGCTACAGAAAAATCATTCTGGTTTGCAAAGCACCTTCCCTTACAAGAAGAAGAATCCTTGTTAGAGTCAACAGGCAAAAGCAGCTGTTAAAATACATTCTCACAGACAGACAAGTATGAAATTAAACTAGCAGCAATTGGCTTACTAGAGCTGTCAAATCACAGAAATGAAACTTTTGGAGAGGAACACACCTCCAGCTATTAGTTAATTTTCCAGTACGCTAAGAAAGGCTATTTGCTGATGGATTTTACCGTGTTTGATATTCAGTCAGTTAAAAACCATTCCCCTTCCTTTGGAAGTACTGGTTGTCTACAGCCATTTCTCCAAAGATAATGCAAACAAGATTTCCATAAACCGTTTGCTTCAGCAGCCCGATACACAATTAATTCTTAATCCACTAATACTTTGCTGCTGCACTCGGATGAGAGGAAATCCAAGATACTGAAGAATAATAAGGAAACATCCTTGTTCGTGCCCCATACCCTTTGCTACATGCAAATGTGGCTAAGTATGTGAATAGACTGCAGCTGAAAAGTCAGCACAAATGTCTGCACTTAATCAAAAATAGCTTATGAGCAAAATTGAAGTGAACGTTTTGTGCTGCTACTAGGATTGCAAATGAACGTGTCTTGGTTTGACTGGCTCTGAGTCAGCAACAAACGGATTTTCTAGACCCTCAAGGTTTATAACAGATTTTGTCCTAGAGAAAAGTTGTGAGGAGGAGGTGGGATCACCTCCAGCACCCACACCAGTAGCTCCCCCCTTTGCAGGTAAGCATCCAGGTTCCACACTCATCCCACATTTGCTTCCATTTGTGTCGAACGGATGGAGTCTGTCACTCTCACAGGCGCTCCGTGACGCTCCTGTTTGGCCTGGGAGCTGCTCTGGAAGACATCCAGACAACATCCCTCTGAATGACAGACTACATATTTTGAAAAGGATATTCCAAAGTGCTCTAATTTATCTTCACTCCCACTAACTTCACAGTTAAGTCAATGGTGGGTGTCTTGAAAAAAAAAACATCTCTGAGACCCAGAAAGTACAAATTTTGGACAATGACGGTTCTTCCTCTGGATAGAGGGAGAACAGGAGACATTGCACGTTCCAGTGCCTCCTCCATCTCCTCTTGCACATGGTCACATCTTAGAGACTTCCCTCTCCTCTGCCTTGAATATTGCATGGTCACAACTCCTGTGCAGAGCTGACTGTGAACCGCCACCCTTATGTGCTGGCAGTATCTTACACCCAGTTTCTGTAGGAATAAGCTCACACAAAGCAAGGTAGTGAGAAGTCCAAGAATGGAGAATTTTCCAATACATTAAGGTCATTTGCTAATGGATTTTGCAATGTGTAATTATAAATGAGGTTACAACTCCCTTTGGAAATACTGGCTGTCTGCAATTGTTTCCCCAAATGATGCTGTCATGAGCGCATTGTGTAAAATTCAGCTTATATAAGGTATGACTGTAGCAAAGGCTCAGATGAGACACCTTTCTTGGGCTCTGGCCAGTAAAAGAAATACAAGATGAGAACCTTAGAAGCAGATACAATTTGACATTAAAGCAGACTGTGCTTGGCCTGCTGGTCACTAACCCATTGCTCTAAGGGAAGGTTCTCAAGCTTGCTTCTGCTGGGTCAACATTTGGGCAGGTTTCTTGCCTGTATTATTGCATCCTGCACAATCACCATCTCCTTTGAGGAGAAAATGCAAAAAACTGTGACACTGCTAAGGAAATGCAGATCTTTTTTATATCCCAGTAAAGCATCTAAAGCAGGTATGTGAGTGCTGAAAGCAGCTTCCTCAAGGTGTTCCGCCTCACATGCCCCCTTACTCTTCTCCTCCAGGTAACAAGTCTCATGGCCCTCAAGTCCACTGCCTTCATTGTCGTACCACAATTCATGTTTGCCATTACACACTGTATCCTTGCAGAGATAATAATCATCTCCGCTAATCCACACAACTGTAGGCTCTGGGAAGCTTCTCCTTCCCTGGAAATCCTAAGAGATGGCAACAACCACAGTAAAGAGGTGAAGAAAAAGGCAGTCCCCTCACCCCACTGGTGATAACAAGAAATGGCAGCCAGGCTGAATGAAAGAAAAACAGCAAATCATGATTAATAACGAAGGCATGGTAAACTCCTGCCAGCTGGCAACAGCCTAGTCTGTCGTCTGGCTGGATTTGCATGGAGGGGAACCTGCTGTTTTCTGTCTTGAAAAACTCAGAGGCCTGTAGGAGTCAGGTACAGTGAGGATGCCAGCACACCTCCTCCTTTCCCCATCTTCATCCTTGCCAACATAAGTCTTACCTTGCACCTACAGACATGTCACAGCACCTGACAGCATGACAGCCACTGCTTTGGACAAGTAGTGGCTGAACTAGTGGTGCACAGAACAAAAAGGATGAGCTTTTAGGGCTCATGCTGAGGAATTGTAGGTGATACTACTGTTTCTCATTCTCTCAGCATTTGGCATAGATGAATATACAGAAGACGCACACCTCAGCAAATGGATTTCATGTACAAGATGTGCAACAAGGAAATGGAACGTGAAAGACACACTAATTCACACATTAGGGTATTTTTAAAGAAAAAGTCCACTTTAAAATGTTATCACCACTTGGAATCCCATACAACCACAGTCTGCAAGTCTTTAAGCTCCTCAGATTGAATCTGCAAACACCATGCTGCGAGCTGATCTTAGCACCAGGAAGACAAGCAGGTGACTTGATAGGAACTTCAGATTGTCACCCATCTGACACATCTGTTCACACAGACTTCTTTATTATTAGTTTAGCATCCATGTATGCTTAGTTCTTATGGGTTACTGAATCTGTGCGACCATACTTGGTGCCAAATTTAACATACCATTCTGCACAGACATTAGGAGTTGTAGAAGCAGTATCTTTTTCAGTAAAGTCTGAGATCTTTTTATGTCGCTCCCACTTCAATATAGAAAGGAGGAATTATTTCAAAATGTATATAAAAAGATAATCAAAATACAAGTTTGCACCAACTGGGAGGAGACTGTGGCTTTGGAACATGAATCAAATGTATGGACTTCATACTACTTTTTCCTACTCACACTCTCAAGACTCCTTTTCCCCACCTCCACTCACGAGCACAAGTAGGGACACAACTTCTAACATTCTTTTATTATTTAAGAAACTTTTGATATAGCGGATGACATAAAATGTGTTAGCTGCCTACTTTTGCACAGAGGCGCTATGAACTTCAGTAACATACCATGAGCTGAATTAAATTGTCTGCCAAAAGCAAGCAAACTTTTCCAGACAATCTGTTATTTGACACACTGCAACCAGCAGAGCCTGTTGTACCATCTGCTCTACATAAAGTGCATGGTACATGTTTTACACGGTTTCTAGACGTAGCAACGAGCCAGAGTCAACACTTCTACAGCGGGAATCCCCTGCAAGAAATTGTATCAACAGTTCTTGCCCTTTCAGCTTCATGTCCTAGAAAATCCCTTTCTGTGTAGACTTCCTTGCCCTTCCTTACAGACTTTGTGTCCTCAGGAGAGCCAAAACATGTTTCAAAGCATATTCTGCTAGTGATCTCCTGAGTAACTTTAAGGACTAAGAAAGCACTGAGAACAAGCTCTTCAAACTCAGTAAGGATACAAGCTTCACAGGTAGTTGGGTAAGAAAATTATACGCTTGGATTTCTCTCACATACAACACTCTAATTTGGAGGAATCTTGGTGTGAGAGCTGTTTTCCCCTTGTCTGCACTGTAATTGTCCCAGTAATAACCTCAAAGCTTTACCTTAGAGATGTCCAGCCTTCTATCACTGATTGCTATTGATAAAGGCCCTTGCCATTACAAGACTTCTTGCACAGAAACATGGAAAAAATCTACAGAGCACACACAGTAAACTGGAGGTGCTTTGCCTCTGAGGTATACTCAACATATATCTAACTCTACTTGCACACTGCAAACCTGATGTTTCCAGAAGTTACATTATGACATATAATAATACAGCATAGGGTACGTTCCCATCAGTGCCAAGTGGAAGACTAGCATCCAGAAATCTTACACACGGTGACAAAAAAAACTGGTGTACAACAACTGCATGAAAGGAGTCCAATCTGCTGGAAGTTATCAAACATCCAGAATTTTTCAAAACCTCTCTATTCAACATCTCCCTGCCAGAAAGAGAACACATCCAAGAAACCTACATGTACACACACATATGCTAGCTGCCTTGCATCAAAAGGTAAAACAGGGATGGAAAATTTGTCACCAGGGTCTGGATGTACTTCTACATCCAGAATGTACTGGGTGGGTAAAAATGCTACACCTTTGTCTTTCATGGGTTTTTGGCTTTGTTTAATGTCAAAGGAAGAAGAAAGGAATTCTTTTTGCATGTCACTGAGAAACATTTTAAATTCTTATACACAGCAGCCAGGTGGTGTTTCCAGAATTTTTTCATGGCTTTCTTGCATTGCAAATGTGACTTCTCTAGAAGATACCTTCTCAGGGACATCTCAGCAGTGCTAAAAAGGGAGAGGGGAAGGAGCAGGCACTGCCAAGAGGCAGCTGTGTGACCGCCCAGGCAATTAGCACCAGAGGACACAAGTGAGAAGAAAACTGGCAAACAAAGAGTCAAAGTGCCAAATTACTGACATGAGAAGGAAGAACACACAGAAAAGTCAGATGCTAGGAGGAGGCAGAAATTTGAGGTTTTATTGCTTGTTTGGGTTTTTTTTTTTACATGTTTTAGTTGGTCTGTTTGCAGAATAACCTGACAAAATACAAAGACCTCATTTCACTAAGACTTCCTTACATTACTATGACAGTATCATAACTTAATGAGGTCAAAAATCTTTTCCATTACGTAGCAGAGGTGAAATTGAACTAGAAATACATTTTATTAGATTTTATTTAAAACCATACAACAGGCTTGTAATATTTTTTTCTAGTAAAAACACCCATGCTAAGAGACACATTGGAAATTGTGGCTTTTTGATTCTATACATTTTATCTTTCCTGGCTTTTGTCCATAAAAGCCTGGCTAGTACTGTGCATACAGAGTCGCAAATATATCTCATGTTCTCCAGCCTGGAACTGGCAGCTGGTTATGCAACAGGTGGTCCAGAAAGACATCCAAGCCCAGGGACAAACCGAAAGTATGTGCTGCAATTTAGAGTCCAGAGACTGACTGTCCTGTCAGGAATGGGACGACTGAATGTGATGGTTGACATTTTACATTAAAATAAACCGCTTCCCCTATGGGTAAAGTGGTCTTTAAACATAGAAGAAGAGGAGAGGGAGTCAACTGGCAAAAAGATGAACAACGGAGAAAGAAACATATTTGCAGCACATCACAGACATTTTAGTTATTATGTTCCAAAGTTCCATTTTTCCATCAAGGGCACAACCCTACAGTTGAGCTCCATTTCCCAAGAAAAATGAAACCATTCAACTGCTGTGGAACCACTCAACAGCAAAAAGAGCCCAGTGCAGGCTGCAGCTCTCTGGAGGAGATAAAACCAGATGGGCACCTGTGAAATAAGTAGAGAGCATTAAGCAATTCAACAGCAGTTCCCCCAGAATTACCTGACAGGAAGATTTTAAGACCCAAATCAAGCCATTTCCCACCTAAACAACCAGCCATTGTTCTACAGATGAAATTCATCAGTCTTTGACCAAGCTCCTCCCTTTTCCTCTAACATGCGTCTGCTATTTCATATTACTTTATCAGCTTCCTGATGAATACGTGAAATCAGTACAGCCTGAGAAAGGACATCAGTGGATGAAGTTTGAAAACTTTAACTGAAGCTGGACTGGAATGGCTTAGGCATCTCCTCTTGGCATGGAGGGAAAAGGCTCATAAATCTGGAAGCACTAAGGGGAGGATTCACTGGCAAGAGGAGCCCTGATGCACTGGTTTCCAATAAAAGTGCTAAAGAAATAGAGATGTAGGGTCTTTATTTTAAAATTCCAGGAAGTACAACTGACTGGCAGAGAAAATGAGGGGAGAGGATGTTCCAGCCTACAGTATTCCCCCTTGGTCTGGTTTTCTTTAGTCTCAAAACACACCTCTCCATATCTTATTCTTTGTGTCCTGCTAACCTTGTTACAATCCTAGCAGATTTAGAGTAACACAGGAAACCCAACCATCTCTACAGCAAGTAGATGGCCTGCTGCACACTATTTTGTTTGCTATAGCCTGCAAAGTAACACTTTCACCTCTTCTTTCTCACAATATTAATTGACTAGAAAAAAAAAAGTCAAGTGTGTGAAAACCGACAATGGCTTTTATTCTTTGGGGAGATTTTAGATGCCTGAAAGAGCAGCAAGATCTCTTCACACACACATGCACACACCCTTTGAGCTTACAGAGAAGAAGAATTTGAATTAGCTGCTTTCACGGTTTGTAAGCTTAATTGCTGAAGAGACTTTTGGAATTGACTGTGGGGATGTCTCCCTGAAAGAGGCAGCACAATAGAAATCACAGGAAGAAAATAAGAGAGGAGAAAAAAAAAAACCAGAAGGAGAAGACAGACACAAAGAATAGGCACCCCTCAAGAGTATACAGGTGCTGTTCCTTCCCACCAGCAGCTTTTAGGGTCTATCGGTATTTTCCCTCTGAAGTGTAACTGCGCGCTTCCCAATGAGGCCCATCAGCAAGGCCCCCATCAGAGAGTTTTATCCACCTAAGGGCATGAAGAAATGGCCACACAGCCCTACAGGAGGAGGGGTCCAGACCCCAGGGACAGAGCTCCAGCTTGCTGTCTCAGGTCTACAGTCTGATCCCATGCCTCAAACTGTTGTGCATCTGCCACTTCCCCTGTGTCATCGTGGTAACTCTGCCCCTTGCACCCACTCTTTGTTCAGCAGACCCCTGCCACCCCACGTCTGCAAAAACATCTTTATATTTACTATGCAGAGTACATCAGAAAGACAGGACAACAGAAAAATGAAACCAAGCAGGAGTCAAAGCACTTCAGACTTCTTCCAAGTCTCAGCCTTGTTATGTAGCCACAAGTGACATACCTTTGAGACAAGAACAGCACCAGAAGTTCCTGGAAGACTCTTCCCTGGTTCAGAAGTTCCTGGACAAAACACTGGCTAATTAGAAGAGAAACAGACTGTGTTTTCTTTCCCAGACACATTTTGATGCAATCAGTAAACAACTTCTCTAGAAAACTCAAGTTCACTGGAGGTAAACTTACTTACCTAGTGTAGGGAAAGACAATGGCAGATAACCAGTTCTCATTTACCCAAAGAAGGGTGATGGTTACAATCCATTTAAAGAAAAAAATATTTGCTTACTCATCCTGAGGACTGGGGCTCACCAAACACTCCAAAAGAAGGGATCTCCAGGTAGAGATCCTTCCCCTGTGGCAGTCAGCCCTTAAATGAGGTTTAGGGAATGGTAGAACCAGGAATTGCTTTTATCTGTGCTCCCAGGGCTGGCTGTGTCCCTTCACTGTGTGCTCAATCACTGGCTAGAGCAGTGTCTTAGCAATCACCATACACCTATCTACAGGCACTATAAATAAGAAAGCCAATACCTTAATAGTCCACCATGCTTTTCCACCAAAAATGGCTTACTGTCTAGGATTTAAACACAAACGTGGTAAACTTGATTATGTCATTGAAAAGGTTTGTACAGACAGCTTAGTTTATTCAAAACATCATAGTTTATTTGCCAGCTTAAACAGTGAGCAGCTTTATTTTTCACTAACTTACACTTCTAACAGGAAAGAGAAAGATATTTTGATGTAAGGCAAAAGTAACATCTGAGATCAATATTACATATTTCCATTTTCTCCATCTTCATACTGTTGGAATAATCTCTATCAGTCTGTTTTTGCGATTCAGACTATGCAAAGTCTGTGACTATATCTCAAATGTAAATAGTGTACTTGTGTATTCCGCACTGGTCTATGAAGTGGGTGCCTGCACAATGGATTGGTAATGTTCTGCAGTGAGTTTCAGGAATCAAACATGGGCTCTGTATCAAAGCATTCAGACACATCAAGTGTGTTACAAACTGGCTCACTGCATTCAAAGGATAGAAAATGATTAAAATGTTCATATTCGGTCTTGCAGTATTTTTGATTCAGGCACATTAGCTGTCATTTTTTTTCCCCCTGAACATTTTCAAAAGAATGACTTGTTTATAACAGGGTTTAGACAAACTGGTGTTGGGAAGAGCATACAACCCCTTCTTCCATTAAGTACCAAGAACCAAACTTCCCCTGATAAGAATCTGCAGGAACTCAAGCACGAGATTCACTTATACCACAGGAACAGACCATAAAACTCCGAGCATGCAGAAAAAAATCTGTGTTTCCTTGAGTCCTCATAACTACCCAGCTGGGCAGCAGCAATTCATCCCACACCAGAGCCCAGAGGCTGTACTAAAGCCATACAGTGGAAACAACTTGTGGTCACCAGCACTGGGGAGGAGATTCAGGTTTAGCTCCTTGGTGGAGGTGGTTGTGCTGCATTGTGTCCTAGCCAGAGGCACTCCTGCCTCTTGCTCCTACCCTCCATCAACAACATCTCTGTTTTATTTGCTCAGTAATGACCTACTGCACAACTCGCTTGCAAAGTTACAGCCTCAGCAGAAGGGATCTGCAAAGCAAGAACAAACATTAAGGTTTCCCAGCCAAGTGTTTATTCCATTAAGGAATAAAGCAAGAGACATAAGAGAACTGCACGTGAAAGAACAAGTATTTCTCACTTAAATCTTTCGAAATAAGAAATACAACTTTTGCTAGGGAAGCAACTTGATCTTGTAGTTCATTGGCAACACACACTGGATTTTTCTTCGTAAAGACATAATGAGATTATTATAAGTGTAAAAAGTATTATGTTCACGGCAGCTTGCAGAATGCTTTCCTTTATCTGCTGTGCATTATTACCACTTTCAAAGGAAGGACTTAAAGACTTACGATTATTGCTATCTAAGGATCTTTCTTTGGCTGGGTGATCAGGAACTAGACACAACAAATTCTCATCTTTAAATGTCACCACTCACACTCGGCATGCTTTGGTTTCCCATTACTACACAGATGGAGATTTGGATCAGAGATCAAGCGTCAGAGTCACTGACTGCAGGAAATTAAATCAGTTTAGAGGGAAGCCAAAATAATATCAAAACTTTCTTTTTATTACATCTCAAGCTTTATGCAATACAAACAAACATGACGTATCTTTAAGGTTAAGGGAGCAGACAGAGGTTTCGAAAGAGGAGTTCTGATTTAAAACACCAGAGAAAGAGAAGGGTTACGGTTCACATGACTTGTGGTTAGCAGGCTGCATCCGGAGGGTCCTGTTGGGACGTGTGGGGTCTATTGCAGGACAAACACTGCTAAGAGGGTCCCAGAGGAGTTTAAGAGCCTCCAGCACAAGTATACTGTTGGAAGTGGCAGAAACTGAGAGTTTCATTCCAACCATCCATGATGGCCTCTGCCAGAAGTAGAACCAGCCAGCATCTGCCACCTCTGTCTGGAGGGAAATGCAGTCTTGTCAGTCTCTTCTGTAACGTGCTTGATGTGGCAATCAGCATTCCCACTAGCAACACATTACGTTAGGCTGCAGCAGGCTGAAGCTGTCCGCTTTGGCATTAGCTTAGCAAGGAAGCCATGGTATTTTTCCATAGCTGTGTAGGAGCTCCCTCTGTTACTGCAGTCTCACAGCAGCGTGTTATCCTGAGTCCCTTTTCCAGATTGGAGAAGAAAAGTGATTAAACTTTCATCAGATGCTTTGGTAAGTGACAACTTCATTTTGGCTACTTATTCTTTTGGTGTCTGGTCCACATCCTCCATCTGACAACAGTTGATCACTTGTGTAAAGAAGTCTTTGAACCTGAGTTTCTATGGTATCTGTAATCTTCCCAGAGATGCCTTGGTGGGCCTTCCCCCACTCCAGAGTGAACAAGAAGCAAAAAAAGCGGGTAGGTTGCAATAACAGCTTCCACATTCATCTCCAGAAGCAAAGAATCCAAAGTCTCAAACAAGCATGCTTTACACTTCTATGCAGCATCAGGAGATCTCAGTAAGAACAAGCTCTAGCTCCAGCCACAGAATTACACAATTCACACACACACTTCCAGTTATTCAGGCCATCTATGCAAAACTTTGCACAAATACATACTTGCATATACAATGTTAATATAGCAAGAGTCACACACAGGTGCATGCATATACACAGTGGCAAACAGAACTGGGAATCCAAAAACCTGGATCCATGACATACTAGCAGAAAAAAAAAAGAAGAAAAAAAGGGGAAAAAGGGCAATCTAAGCTCTTGGCCTCGCTCTTCATGTTTCTTTAGCCTTGTATTTGGAATACAAGCAATACAGAACCCGCATTGTAGTCTTCAGATCTCCTTTCACAATATCTGTGGATACACAAGAAGCAACAAAACCAGGTGGGAAGTGTAAGCAATCTTAATTGGAGGACTGAAGGATTCTGCCACTGCCAAAGCCAATCTTCCATCTTTCCCCAATTATAATGCAAACTTAGATAGTTTAATTGCAACAGGAAGCAAAACAGGCACTACAAATTTAGAAAATTACTTATTTATTAAACGAACATAAGGGAAAAGGACCTTTGCTGAACTATCTTGCTGGAAGCCAGGATAAATAATGCATAGCAAGAAATAATTCTTATCTCTTGTTCTCTGATAGAACAAATAAGATAATTTAATAGGACTTTACACCTTTCATTTTTTATACACCTTTCATTGTTTATGATTATTTTATGGTATGAATTATATTGGGAATTGTCGGACACTATTTTTCGGTTGTAATGTTTCTATCACGTTTTGCTGCTGTTGGTTGTTTTCTTTTTTTTTATTGTAGTTTTCAGCTTCCACATTCTTGTTAGGCAACCACCCATTGTGTTTAATAATTGCAATGGAAGGTGGTAACTAATAGAGAGGGTTTACTACTCCTTTGATATTGTTGTAAATCATCAGAAGAAACAATGAAACACCACTAGATGAGATCCTTGAATAGTCCATAGTATATCTGTAGAAGGCACCCCTAAATCGTATTAAAATCTATTACTAACTGAGGATTTTCTCTGTGAAGCTAAAGGATCTGTGGATGTTGGCACCACTGGGTTTTTTTTAATGATCAAATTTGTATTTGAGGCAGTAGAGGATAGTCAGAGGGAAGGAAAAAGCAAGGCTTTAACTCTTTTTATATAAAAAGTGGATCCCGGCATGGAGATCTGAGCTCATGCCAGTTACTCGGTTCATGTTTAATACAAATAGCTTCCTAAACTCATAGTTCTATGCCATATGGCAAAAGGCCCACAATTACACGCATGCCCATCACACAAATTGCCAGCATCACCAAAGTGTTAGAGGAAAAAGAAAACAAAAATAAAAACAAAGCAAGTCCTATATTCTGTCATTCCCTCTCCTTGATGCACTAGGTTCCACGCTAAATACAGACACAGACTTGCCTATGAATAACTAACAGTGGAAGAGGTAATTAACTTTATTTTTAACAAACATTTGATTTTCTTACTCAGCAAAAAGATTTTGAGCTTCTGGGAGCAATGACAGGCTGAGGTTGTGTGCCTTGCCCTTTGCAAGTCAGTCTGAGCAGCCACAGCCCTCTCTTGTGCTATTTGAGAACTCATTAATGTAGCTGCATCCCACAAGCCCGTTCCACCTGGATGAGCAGCTGGTCAAAAACGTTCTGTAGGGCAACTTTTTAGTTGGAAAGTTGGACTCAATCAAAGGAATTTTTTTTGGCAGGATGAGAGAGGAACAGGAACTTACATCCCAGTAAAATCAGGCACAAAGCGTTGACTCAGCAATGTAAGCATTCACTTGAATAAAGGAGATCAAGATTCAACTCAGAGGTGTGAACTAGGCAGAGCAACAACTCAGACCTATGAATCTCACGTTCAGGAGACTGACCCACCAGCCATTCTGGGTTTGGATAAAGCAGTCAGTCTTTCTGATTCTCAGCACATTTTCTGACAGGTGTCTTCTCATATCAAACAAGTTTGGTTTTGTACCACCTAAATTTCTTATGAGACAGGAGAATGGCTTTCCCTCCAGCTCAGCTGCTGTACTTTCGATAAGAACTGCCACTCTTCTAAATCTGTAACAAACACTGACGTATTAAACAGCTTAAATTTAGCGTAACTGGTATACCTGTAATACTGTAACAACTTTAGCACAGAAATAAAAAATTTTCAAAACAATTTTCAGCTTTATTATTATTATTCTGAACAAGGAGCTATGGGTCAGTCATATAATGAAATGCACTGGTGCCACACTGTAGAAGCTACTTTCTTCAATCACCCTCAGTTTTGCTAGCCAGTATGTTATCAGTGCTACTCCAGACAAGACTGTGTGCCATGACTCACCTTCAGAGTTCACAGAAAAATTGAGAAGACCTCCATCCTTTAGCAAGTCCAATGCAAGGTTAACATTGTGAAGCTGTTGACAAGAGAGAGAGGTCAATATAACAGAAAATACTGTCCATCTAACAGCATAACGGCCAGTATGTTTTTAGAAGTATTTCTCTAGTAGCTGGAATATGGTACTGATTCATAAATATGTACTAATACTCATCTCTTTACTTTTGATGGAGTGCTCTTCAGAATTCCTACCACTTCTCATATAAAATCAGATGTACAATCCATCTCCAACAATATGTATCCCACCCATGAGGTGGGAAGAACAATCTATTTATTTAAAATAGACCTTGCATGTGAAAGTCTTCTGTGAATGGATGTTTCCACAGGGAGATAATCACAGTAGATTCACAACTGGATCTAACAGATGCATTGAATTTATTTCTACTTAAAAAACAAACAAACAAACAAACAAAAACCTGATGTCCACATGCTTACCATATTTGGAACAAAGTAACATTCAAGTAAAAAGTTGTCTATATTTCATTTAGGATTACCATGATTGGAAATCTTCTGATCAGCTATATTTGTGAGGTTTATGCTTTAACATATAAAAATGTATATACATGTAACAGAGATATATTATCTCTTATCATATCTTTAAGATATGATCTTAAAGATGATAAAGATATGATCTATCATATCCTGAGAAATTAAGCATACCTCTATGAATAAAGGCTGGGCTTCTTTTCCTGATTTTTCCTCACTTGTTTTTCTCTCACTTTCCCACATGAAAGTTGCACCACAGGCATACGCAGTAATGATGAATGATATTCCAGAATAATATAACATTCAATTTACTAGCTCCTTACAGCTTAAGGGCAGCTGTTTACTTGGATGGTAATTAGCAGGCTCTCTTCCTCTAATGATGTAACGAGGCCTGTAAGAACTTCAGATTTTCTTTGTACATTCCTGAGGCTACCGAGCAATTTATCCTTCAGGAGGTACAACATTAAACGCTGCCACGCTGTTTCCTATTATCTTCTGACAACAAGCACTGGGGTCCCACGTGCATAAGCCAAGCAAAAACCATGTGCTCTGAAGTGAAGTGATTTATGTTTTACCTGGTTCTGTGATTTACAAGTAACTGAGATTGACAGAATTTGAGCTTGTTTTCTTCTTCTCATACCTCAGCAGACAGGAGAGCTTAAGCTTATACCGATCTACACAGTTTTTCTGATCAGAATGAATAAATCAAATGTTTTCTTATTGAATTAGCACAGGTTAAAGGGTCGCATTTTCCTCCCTGTAAGCATAGGAGATTTGCAAGGAAAGGTAACATGCAGATTTCAAAGGAAATCTCCAGACAGAAATACTGATAATTACCTAAGAAAGGCAACCTAGAAAAGTAAGTTGTTCCATCCAGCTGCACTTCCACACTCAAAAGAGATGGCAAATTCTCTAGGATTTACAATCTGACAGAGATCAAAACGTTGGGGATATTTCAGCTCTGGGACTGTTTAGACAAAAAATACCAGGTCTGCACAGTTGTGATAAGCATAGGGGCCCTCCCAGGCCTTATTGCCTGACCACACGAAGTTCACCCTTTGTTCCAGTCTGACAATTCCGTAATTCTATCCTTTGTCTCAGAATATATGATTTTCTATAGACACGAGCACCCAGAACCAGACCTTATTTACAGCTGCTTATAAGCCTTGCTGTTGGTAAGAGACACCCAGAAAACCTGAACAAAAGTAACCCACTGGCAGCACAGACTAGTTGCACCTGCAGGCTGGTCACCTCCAGGATTTCAGCTCCCCTTTGCTCAGCTCTCCTTCCCCTGCAACACGAGCTCCTGTCCTCCCAGCCTCCTTCAATTTTGTATCTATTTTCCTCATCGATATCACAACTTTCATTCCAATTTCGTCTTCTTGTGATTCATGAGGCGCACTTATCAGTTTGGAACTACAAGCTTCCAGCTTGAGTGCAAGTTAGTGCACTGTGCTGATCTCAATGGTGCGTGTGGTTGTCACACTTTTATTACATGAATGACATGTTTTAAATATCAGCAAAGGTTATATTTTCATACTTTACTGTACCAATTAACGTCTAAAATGGCAGGGAGTAAGACAGCACATGGGAATTGA
>JANHGO010000039.1:37466068-37499711 GCA_024606505.1 Aquila spilogaster
GATTGGTAGCAGATTAAATTGATTTTGTTTCTTCCCCACGTTGAGCCTGTCTTCTGCCCGTGACCGTAAGTGGGGAGCGATCCCTCCCTGTCCTTGTCTCGACCCACGAACCTGCCTTTATATTTTCTCCTCATCCCACCGGGGCCGGGGTAGGGCAAGTGATAAAGAGGCTGTGTGGTGCTTTGTTACCGGCTGGGCTTAAACCACAACAAGTAACATTAAAGAAAAACTAAAAAGCATGTAAAGTAACATCAAAGATAAACAGTGGTGAACTGCAAAGAGGAATATCACTGGAGGAAGTGGAATGGAACTGAGCAAAAGAAAATTTTGATAAAATATCAAATGAAAACGGAACAATGGTGCAGTTTGCCCCATGGAATAGCTCTGTCCCCCTGCATCAGACATCTAGCACAGAGCAACTCAACAGGCTGTGTCAGGGAACAATTCTGCCACGGTACGGTATAATATATATAAATATATGTATATACATATGGCCAGGGGGGTGGGGTTGTATAATTTTATTCTGTGGTAAAATCCTCAGCAGGCCACGTTCAGAGGTGAAAAGCCCTGGAATAAGCTCAGTGAGCAGAAAGTAGGTGTTCTAAGCATCTCTACTAAAAAAAATTGGGTAGGGTACACAGTCAGTGTAACTCGAATAAAAGGCACGTACAATAACCCTCTGTCTTCAACACGTTGCTAATAAATAACATGGACATAATATTCATGACCTACCTTACAGAAAAACTGTGTGGATCAGTTAACTGGCATTTCTGAAGCACTTTAGGGGCTTCAGAAAAATGGGATTTGTTATGTAAGGTGCTTGTGTTTGGGAATTACTAAACAAATATAAATGATAATAGGGAGCTTGGCAGCAGTTAGCCACTCCAGGGAGTCCTCCATCCTTGCCATTTGGATACTGAAAACAAGGACTAAATGGGAGCAAATGAACACACTTGTAATAGAAGAGGAAAATGCATATGGTAATGAGCCAGCAAAGTCTCAGGAAAGCCAAGGGGAGCAGTGATGTGCGGCTCCGTGACTGCCTCAGCATGGCTGGAAATTTGGCCTCATACTATGCCAGGAGGAACCAACTCTCTGGAGCTGCCATGAGCCCCAGAAAAAGGAGAGTATTTCTGCATAATTAATTATTCCACATGAAGGATTTGGACTGGTGGGGTAGCTATTTGAGTCCCCAGCAGTCCTCTAGCAGTAAAATGTGCCAAAGGAAGAGACTCTGCAATCCCTTGCTGGAAGTAACTTGTTCTCTGGGATTTTTACCTCTGTCCAGCAAGGCAGTGAGCCATATTCCACATCCTTTGTTTGTGTGGGCTTGGGAACCTGACTCTGAAGTAGGTATGCAGAGTGAAATCGCCTTTCCTGTTGCTCTTTAATAAGGTAAGCCAAACAAACATAAGAAAGCCTAATGCAAACAGAGCAATCAGACTGCACCTTCCTCACACTTCATTATCACCGTGTTCACTTGATGCAGCCACTCCTCAGCATCAGCTGTCCCTCAGCCCCACAGACAAACTGTGGCCCACTGCTTTATTGTGACTTGCCTGGGCAGGCTGTCCTCGCTGACCACCCTCGCTCCACTGGGGATGCTCCAGCAGCCATGGAAGCACCACCTTTCCCAGGACGTGTTGCAGACTGTTCTGATGATTCACTTGTTAACCAAAACCATGTTTGCTCAGAAAAGCCCCTGAAGTATGGCTTTAGCAAGCTGTGAGTAAAAATGACAGTTGCCAGCATACAGTCATTTGCTTTCCAGCCCAGGAGACCTTGGGCTGCCAGCACGCCACTCAGCAGATAGCAGAGGTCGTCTCCCATGTTTCTGCCTGCTTGTTTCCACTCTGTGCTACACAGGTATATCAGCAGTTGGCTTACCCATAGTCACGGAGAGTGACACTGGCGCAGCTGAGGTGGCCCTAGTTCACCGCATGGTGCAATTAGCCCTTATGCCTCAGTCCTGTATAAGGAAATAAAGAGGAACACTAATAGGCACTAGCTATAGTCCGTTGTCCAAACTATAGTCTTTTGGGAGCATTAATCTGTCTAGAAAGCAGTTCACCTTCCAGGCTGCGGGGGAGGCTCAGAACAGGTGCCCCAGCTTCAACACCAAACGGTCAGTCTGGGGACGGTGGACACACACAAGGGAAAATCAGGACTCTGTGTACTACCTGGCTCTCCTGCACTCCCTGTGTTACCGCAGGGCCTGCGCTTCACAGGCATGCAGTGTGAAGGAAGCTGGCGTTTCCACCACACAGCTGGTTTTCACCAGAAACTTCTGGTTTTTTAATGAAGAACAGTCACAACCGAGCCACGTTCTTCCTGCCTGTCCTTCCCCTAACACCCTTCTCTTCTGGAGTACTAGGTTTTCATATCGCCAAGCTGCAAAAGCCTGAAAATCTAGCAGAAACAAGAACCCCCCACACCTAAGCCTCTGCCTCCTTTACCTGCTTTGCAGCCTCATTCTACAATGTCGCGCTCCACCACGCTGGACTGCTCAGTTCAGATATGTGCATCCAGACAAGACCCTCCTCGGACCTACAGCCCTTTTTCCCTCTCCTGTATTTTTGCTTCACCAGCAAAAAAACAACCACGTGTTTACTGGCTGTCTGCATCATTTCTTCCCGGAGCAGGAGCCTCCCAGCCCCTTCCTCAGGCATTACCAGCCATCACTGATGTTTCTGCTCCCCCTCAATACTTGTCAGCTGCCAACTTCCTTCAGAGATGCTGAGAAATCAAATGTGCCCCCTCCACATTGCCCTTTCGCTACTGGAACTGGCCCAGAAATCTTTATTTTCCCCACAAAAAAACCCTTTAGAAGAATTTTTGACCAAGAGTTCAAGACCACCTTAAAAAGAAG
This sequence comes from Aquila spilogaster, assembly GCA_024606505.1. Taxonomy (NCBI): domain Eukaryota; kingdom Metazoa; phylum Chordata; class Aves; order Accipitriformes; family Accipitridae; genus Aquila; species Aquila spilogaster. The sequence continues at coordinate 37,468,938 of JANHGO010000039.1, forward strand.
TATCTTATTTTTCTTTAGACCTTATTTCATGGAGGAGAGGGGGTTGCAGATGAAAAACTTAAGTTCCCTTTATTGAACACCTGGGTTGTGAAGGGAACAGGCAGTGAGAGAAGGGGTTTTTTTGTTTGTCTCCAGGGAAAGAAAGTGGAGGAGCGGGGCGGGGGGGGGAAGAGGAGGAAGGAGGCAAGTGAGCAAAGGTAAAAATAAAGCTATTTTGCATGATTTTACATTAATTTTCTTTTAATAGGCAAATGCAGCATTTCAAAGTAAGTTTTCCTTCAGAAGCCTTTCATTAAGAGCAGTCACATTTCTGTGACACTACCTGTAAACAGTTTCTTTCTTTTTCAATGATTTATAGCTAGTTTATTTATTTGTGATACAGCAGTTTCGTTTGGTATGCTCAATTAAACTGGCTTACGGCTTCGTTCTTTAGGTTTTTGTAGCTCTAGCATCAACTGATCTAGAAAGCAATTTGCAACAGGAGGGCAAAAGAAGCAAGTTACAGTCTAAAGAGAAGCCAAATAAACCATTTAATATGCACCCATAAGTATGAGACTATCCTTCCTTTCCACACCCCTGCTATAAAATGGAAATATTCCTTACTACCAGCTATTGACCATAAAAGGTGCACTTTGTGTTCAGGCTTCCTGCTCTTCTGAAGTATTAGCGTGACAGCATCCTTTTCCTTCACCACATCCACTTGTGTACCAGACCCCTGGCAGAGCACTCATTTTTCTGATTCAGAAACAATTTTCTAGCGTAATTACAAGATGTTATTGGTTAGAAAGATGTATGTGCATGACCGGTTCCAGATATATTGGCTTTTCCTTTTATGTGTAAACAGGCACAGCTATACAAATTCCAATGATAAATCGCCTTGTGGCCAGCCATCCTCTGAAGCTTGCTGCACAAAGCATTACTCACCGCTGCTTCCTAAGAGACACAGGCAGATGTTTTAGACTTCGGCCATGGGAAGAGGGCTGCTAGGTCAATGTGTGCTAGGCTGCTTCTGTTGCGGTTGAAGTTTATATATCTACTTCTTTCCTTTGCAGAGACACTCTGGCACTTTCCTGTCGTGAAACATTAATCCCATGTTGATCTATCTCTTGCAGGGTTTTTATTCTGCCGGGCAACGCTGTGATCTGTGCATTTCTCAGAAAGAAATGAGTAGTAATAAGCAAGGTCTATGAAATGTCAGGCACTGCCCTCTTATCTGTGCGTGGTCAGGACTGGGGTAAAGGAGGTAAACTTAATACGCATTTCCTTCTCAAAAAGACTGCTTCATCATAAGATGTCTTTGCCTATTTTAATTTATTACAGTTTTGCAGAAGAAAGGGATATCAATGTTGTCATCATTTTGACCTGATGGCAAAGAGGTCAGGAAGCACAGTCAGACATCCCATGTATTTAATGCAGTGGAAATATTCCTGTAGGATGTGAACCGCACCAGAAGAAATGTTGTGCTTTGGCAACACCTGGCTAACACGGTTAAATTCTTTTTTAACTAAATAGTTGGTTATTGGAAAGAACTACTGAAGACAGGGCCCACCTCAAGGCGGTGAGTACCTTTAGGAGTCTTTAAATAAGGCAATAACTCCATTAAATTACAAGTGCTTCTGTCCTTCCTGGATAATAAAGTGTGAACCTCTTCCAGCTGAATTTTCTCTCTCCTTCAGATCTAGGGAAGAAGAATTGCAGAGCATCTTCCAGCAGTCTGAAGAAGAAAAATATTTGTGGAAAAATAATAACAACACACATCCCTGCCCTAAAACTAGGGATAAGTTTAAAAAAGGCCAGTTCTAGTCAAACCACCTGTTGCTGACCCAAAGCACAAATTGATAGGTAGCAAAATCTTGGGCCTTTTATGGAGTTGGTGCCAACACACAACCAGCCAGTACAGAATGGACGTGTAACATACTTGTCATGAGACACTCAGCTGATGGTGTAGGCTGTCCTGTTCCTCATGCCATGTAAGCAGTGCCAGAGGCCAGGGTGAATTCACTTGGAGGATGTACGCCAGATAGGTACAACTTTGGTTGCTGTGCTCTTGCAAAAATCGATGTACGCACAGCTCCAGGGCTAAACTCAAGCACCTGAGCCTGGACCCTATGCCCAATATGGATACCAACACAACTACATCCTTCCACCAAGTTATTTTATGTATCATTACCAGAGGACTGTCGCTTAAAAAATAAAGGCAGAAATTCTCAGGAAGTCCTTTCACATCTTCTCATCATGTTCGAGCACTTATAGCACCTGTAGTGGTTTCCAATACTGGGAAGTCTGAATTATCATACTGAGACTAAACCTAGCATCCATAACTTGCACAGAGCGTATCAAGCTGGGTTGTTGGACTACAAAAAACTAAGCCCTCACTGGTGCTGCTCTTGATTTATGGAATATTTCTATGTTACTTCACTCCCCAGCGTGAGTGCTAAAACATGGTGGTTTTGTTTCAGTGTTTTAAATCTTAGCTGCTCAGTACTGACAAGACACAAAACTTCAGCCTTTCATCTGTAAAGACTTCCTTAGCAAAGCTGCAAGCTACAAAGCTACCATTGTCCATCTTAGCCATTCTCTTGCATGATTTTTTGATGATTAACTATCTTCAGATTATTTATAAAGCCGTTTCGTTTACCAAGTCCATTTCCCAAGCAAAGAAATGTTACGAGATAGCCAGGATGAAAGCAGAGGAACAGAAACCCTTGTTCTAGTGGCACGACAGCACCTGGGGTTGAAACAGCTCTGAGGGAAGGATGATTCAAAATACTGACAGAGCCATGAAAGAGGCACAGTGCCTCTCCTCAGCCCCACAAAAGCTCTGGGAGAAGTTCAAGATGACAGCAGCAACATCAGAGATCCCTCTTTTTGTATCCCTGCTTCTCTTTCTTCTTGTGCCCCAGCCCTCCCCTAACATCAGAGAGGGAAGGACAAGGCAAAGCCAGGCAAAATTAAAAAATCTGTAGCCAGATTCTCCATCTTAGTGTATTTATTGACATGGTGTAGGATTAGATGGAAACGTTAAAGGGGGAAAAAAACCCAAAACCCCAGAAGAAAAGGGAAAAATTGCACACAAATAACTTTATAATGGCATTAGACTCTGAATGGGAAAGAAAGGTTAGCAGCTTTTGTCCCCTCCACACCTTTGTTTTTTTCTTTTTTTTTTTTTAAAAGAAGCACTAGCAAGCCAGTGGAATATCCTTTGGAAGCAGATAAGCCTGGATATTTCTATTAGGAATTAATGGGAGCAAGTTGCTAATGCTATTATTTTTCTAAACCAATTATCTGAGATTCACTCGCACTTGCCCCCCACCTACTTGAGGCAATCATTGAAGAATTTTATTGAAAAAAATAAAATTCAATCACCACTTCAAAGGCTTTTTCTTGGTTTTTTTTTTTTTAAGAGAATACAAAGGTGCCACTATCACAATGGCTCTCCCCATGATAATTATCAGAATATACCTCAGACACTGGAATCTGGAAAACAGAAGAAAGGCTGAAAGTGTGACCACTGTGCCTTATAAAAAAAAATCATACAGTAACTGTCTCAATCAGCTTGCTTAGACTTCACAGTATTTCCAGCCTTATGAATTTCCCAGGCTCAAAAACATTTATCTCAGCAGGTTGCAGAGCTTTCCGCTTCTGTCTGTATTACATATAGTTGGACTGTTTTCATTTCTCGTTTGCAGGGGGTTGTTTTCTTAGGTGACCACTGTTTGTTTTCAAAGATGCGTGATCTTTCATGTGCAGTGCACAAGCCATCTCATCACTGAAGGGTAGGAGGAGATTTTACCCCAACATAGCTGTCCTCTAAGTGTCTAACACAGAGTCACTGAAAAGCAACCGTGTTAGAGATATTGTTTTACATTAGTAGTACTTCTTTTTCTTTGCAAATAAAAAGGGTATCTCTGCCTTGACTTGTAATCATGGAGACATGTGGATTTGCAACTAAATATAATCTTTATGGTAAACTTGGTATCTCTCCAGCAGCCTCAAGAAATATTCTTTAATTTAGCATGCATTTGTTCAGATTCTTACTTCATGTATCAGAAAATGAATACTGAAGTTTCTTACTTACTGGATTATTCACAATTTAGTCATTATTTTCATTTAGGTACTTTGAAATGGAATTTCCTACAGAATTTAGCATGCAGAAAGCCAGATTAGCCCGCACACACCACGACCCCCCCCATACACAGTGTCAGACACTGCAGATACCCAAAGAAAGAGCATTTTAAAATGAAAAATAGCACAGCCTAAAAAATTCTGAAAAGGAAGTTACTTGACCTCTTTCAATGTGCACCCATCAAGACTCCCGAGCTGGTGCATGTCCCCCACTCCGTATACCAGGAAAACTCACATCCCACCTGGAGAAGCCCCCCAGGCCGGCTCCCCAGGAGCATGCTCTACATGCAGACCCGCGGCAGCTCTGTCTACGAGAGCTGGTTATGTTTTGAAACTGCTTCACATTCAGTGAGCTCCAGGGACATGCCAGTGGCTTTATAATAGATGCCTTCACCCTGGCCGAGCCCCGGGAAATGTCCCTGCCTTGGCAGCCACTTGCTGCAGAGCAAAACAAAGCGCACTGGCTTGTGTGCTGAAGGTAGAGACTTTGGGGAAAGCCAGAATTAAAAACAAAGAAACAAACAAACAAAACAAGGAGAATACAAGAAGCAATAACTTCAGGAACCGTTTCAGCGGAGCTGGAGGTGGAGGGGGTTGCAGGGGTTTTATTCCAGGTCTCCGAAGAAGGGGAGCTGCTCCCCCAGCGTAGGCGGGTGTTGTGGAGCGGTGGGCTGAGCCTGGCATCTTCCCTACGAGCAGACCCGACGATGTTAATCGCACGCCTCCGTGAACACGCGCGCCTGGTTAGAAACGAGCCTGCTTATGCGAGGAGGACGACGATGACGACGGCCGCTCAGGGAGGTGGCTGGCTGGGGAACAGGGGTGGGAGGGCTGCTTCCCGGGGCTGCCTCCATCCATCCCCCACAAACACCACCATTAACCAGTTCCTGAGTCAGGAAGCCACACCAGGTTGTCCCGGCCAAAACCAAGTGAGGATTTGGGCAGCACAGTACCCGAGGGACATGCTAACTGTGCTCACACCTCTCCAGCCGCTCTCGCCCCAGCGCCCCTCCTCTCGCCCCATTCCCACCCACAGCCGGGCCCACAGGGACCCCCACAGCAGCAGCACCCACCCAGAGTCACCTTCCCCCCCCAGGAGTAGTGCCTGGCCCCCACCGTGGGGCTGTGACGGCACGCTTGCCTGCAGAGACCACCGCTAGCCGTACCCGCTTGCAGCATGTGGCATCTCCCCACCACCGCTGCCTGGCAGGGCACGAGGATCACCTCATCCAGAAACACTGGCTTTCCTTGCTATGAAATCAATCCAGTTTGCAAAGCACCTTCTTTTTTTTTTTTTTTTTTTTTAAATAAAAATTCTCATTAGAGGGCAGCAAGCCAAAGCAACCATTAAAACACATCCTCACAGAAAGATAAATATGAAATTAAACTCGCAGCAATTGGATTAGTAGAGCTGTCAAATCACAGAAAGAATAATTTCGGAGAGGAGCATAACTCCAGCTATCAGTTAATTTTCCAGTACACTAAGTCGGGCTATTTGCTGACGTATTTTGCCATGTTTGATTACCAATCAGTTAAAAACCAACTCCCTTCCTTGGGAAGTACTGGTTGTCCACAGTCATTTCTCCAAAGATAATGTGAGCAGGTTTTCCATAAACTGTTTGCTTCAGCTCCCCAATAGACAATTATTTCTTAAACCACTAATACTGGATTTGCTTCTGTGCTCGGATGAGAGAAAATCCAAGATATCAGAAAGTAATAAGGAAATATCCTTGTTCGTGCTCAAATACCCTTTGCTACATGCAAATACAGCTAAGTATGCAAAGTGGCTGCCGCTGAAAAGTCAGCACAAATGCCTGCAGTTAATCAAAAATAGCTTATGAGCAAAATTGAAGTGAACATTTCATGCTGCTACTAGATTGCAAAGGAGCGTTTCTTGATTGGACTGGCTCCAGGCCAGCAACAAATGGATTTTCTAGAGACACCAAGTTTATAATAGATTTTGTTCCAGAGGAAAGTTGTGAGCAGGAGGTGGGATCGCCTCCAACACGCATGTCCGTAGCTCTCCCCATAACAGGTCAGCACCCAGGTGCCCACACTCATCCCACCCTTGCTTCCATTTGCATCCTACGGGTAGAGTCTGTCACTCTCACCAGCGCTCAGCGACGATCCTGCTTGGCCTGGGAGCTGCTCTGGAAGGCATCCAGGCAACATCCCCACGAATGGCAGACTACATATTTTGAAAAGGGTTTTCCGAAATGCTCTAATTTGGCTTAACTCCCACTGAATTCACAGTTAAGTCAACGGTGGGTGTCTTGAAAAAAACCATCCACGGGAACCATAAAGCACAAATTCTGGACAGTGTCAATGCTTCCTCCGGGTAGAGGGGGTAGGAGGAAAGGCATTGCTTGCCCCAGTGCACGCTCCACTGCTCCTCGCACACGGTTACCTCTGAGAGACCTCTCCTGCCCTCAATCCTGTGTGGTCACTTACTCCTGTCAAAGCTGCCTGTCTATTACCACTGTTACGTGCTGGCACCATTTCATACCCAGTTTCTGTAGGAATAAACTCACAAGGAGCACGGCAGCGAGAAGTCTGAGAATAGAGAATTTCCCAGCACACTCAGTAAGGTTTTTTGCTGATGGATTTTGATATGCTTGATTACCAATCCATTAAAAAATTTCTTTGGAAGTACTGGCTGCCCACCATCATTTCCCCAAATGATGTTGTCGTGAGCACATTATGTTGTTATTATTATTATGTTATTATTAAGTGCTTGGTCATATACAGTAGGGCCCCACCAAAGACTCAGGTCTGAGACCACCTTTCTCAGGCTCTGCACCAGCAGAAGTACAAGATTAGGACCTCAGTAGCTGGCATAAGCTGACCTTAAAGCTGACTGTGCTCAGCCTGCTGGTCACTGACCCCTTTGCTCTAAGGGACCCAAACCTGAAGGTCCCCAACCACCCAGCTTGCTCCTGCTGGGTCGAGGTTTGGGCAGGTTTCTTGCCTGTATTACTGTGTCCTCTTGCAGTCACCAGCTCCTTTGAAGGTAAGACGTGAAGAACTGTGACACTGCTGAGAAAATATGAATCTTCCCTGTGCACCTTCCAGCTTCCCTCTTCAGCCCCAGCAAGCCTCCTCCTCCTCCAGGCTAGCTGGGCCCCCTTACTCTCCTCCTCCAGGTAACATGTTCCACTGCAATGTCTTGCAGCCCTTAAGTGCACTTCACTGCCCTGCCACAACTCACGTCTGTCACGGGGTCTTCACTGCTCCTCACAGGTCGTATCCTCACAGAGATGCTGATCTCCTCCCCTCACGCAGAGAGCTGTAGACTGGACAGGTTTCACTCTCCCTGGAAACCCTAAGAGATGGCAAGGACCATGGCAAAGAGGTACGGAAAATGGTAGTCCCCTTGCCCCACTGGGGCACTGGCAGCTCCACTGGCGATAACAAGAAACGGCAGTCAGGCTGAGCAAGAGAAAACCGGCAAATCATGATTAATAACAAAGTCATAATAAAACCATGCCAGCTGGCAACAGCGTCGTCTATCAGCGGGCTGGATTTGCGGGGAGGGAACCTGCTGTCGTCTGTGTCTTGAAAAACTTGGAGGCCTGTAAGAATTGTGTATAGTGAGGATGCCAGCGCACCTCCTCCGTCCCCCACCCTTGTCCTTGCCAACACAAGTCTTACCTTGCTCTTACAGACAAATCACAGCATCTGACACAGTGCTGGCCACCGCTTTGGCCAAAGTAGTGACTGACTAGTGGTCTGCAGAAGAAAAAAATACGAGTTTTTAGGGCTCACACTGAAGAACTCAGTAATATTACTGACTCTCATCCCCCGAGTTTGGCACAGATGGGTTCATGGAAGACACACCTTGGCAAATGGATTTCACATGCAAGATGTGCAACAAGGGAATGAAATGTGAAACATGCATAGTGATTCACAGCTACAGATATGATACTTTTTAAAGAAAAAGTCCATTTTAAAGACACTACCACCCCTTGGAGTCACATACAACGACAGCCTGCAGGACTTTAAGCTCCTCAGTAAACACTGTCCTGCGCCCCGGTCTTTGGGATGCTCAGTATATTAGCGCAGCTTAATGGCAAGCAGGTAACTCGACCATAGTTCCAGATTGCCACCCGTCTGACAAAATGAGAAGAGCATTGCAAGAGCAAGTCACTTGGATATAAAGCCTTGACCTGCTTGCTGAGCACACCAGACCAGTCCAGGTGACAGCCAGCTCAACTAAGTACTTTTGCCTGGATTACGCTACAATGTTTTCGAGAAACTTTCAGAGAAGAGAAAAACATGCAATGACATACAGAGAGAGACCTGAAGAAGCTTTATAGGATCCCTTTGCAATATGATCATGCTTAACATGATCAACCTGTACACAGATATCTTTACTAGTACTTTAACATCCATGTTTGTGTGTGCTCAGTTCTTCTTGTTAAGATTAAACAATACTTTGGTTTATTGAATCTGTCCAATCATAGCTGGTACCAAACCTAATAGACTATTCTGTGTAAATGTTAAAAGTTTGTAGAAACTGGTTTTATTTGCAATAAATTCTGAGATTTTCATGTTTCTCCCATTCCAAAATAAAGGGAGGAATTATTTCAAAAAGTATATTAAAAAGAGAATGAAAATATAATTTTGTACCAAGTGGAAGGAGATTGTGGCTTTGGAACATGAATCAATTTCATGGATTTCAGATTGCTTTTTCTACTCACATGCTTGAGACTCCTCTCCCCACCTCCGCTCAAGAGAACAAGTAGGGACACAACTTCTAACATTTTTTTTTATTATTTAAGAAACTTTTGGTATAGCAGATGACATAAAATGTGTTAGCTGCCTACTTTTGCAGAGATGCACAGTGAACTTCAGTAACGTGCTATGAGCTGAATTAAATTGTCTGCCAAAAGCAAGCAAACTTTTCTAGTCAATCTGTTATTTGACACACTGCTACCAGTAAAGCCTGTTGTACCATCTGCTCTGTATAAAGTGCATGGTACATGTTTTACATGGTTTCTAAACTTAGCAGCAAGCCAGAGTCAACATTTCTACAGTGGGGATCCCCTATAAGAAATTCTATCAACAGCTCTTGCCCTTTCGGCTTCATGTCCAAGATCCTAGAAAATCCCTTTCCCTATAGCCTTCTTTGCCCTTCCAGACAGACTCTGCACTGTCAGGAGACCCAAAAGTCTTTTCAAAGCATATCTTCCTGGTGATCTCATGAGTAACTTTAATGACTAAGAAAGCACTGAGATCAAACCTGTGGCTCTTCAAGTTCTGTAGCACTACTAGGATGCAAGCTTTGCAGGTATCTGCATATAGAAATTATACGCTTAAATTTCTCTTACCTAAGATACACTAACTAATTTGGAAGAGTCTTGGTGTGAGCTGTATTCCTCTTGTCTGTGCTGTAATTGTCCCAAAACCAACCTCCAAGCTTTGCCTTAGGAGATGTCCAGCCTTCTGTCACTATTTGCTATTGATGAAGGCCATCATGATGACAAGTTTTCTTATACAGAAGTATGTGCACAAAACCTGCAGGGTGTACATAGAGCAAACCTGAGCTGTCACAACTATGAGTTATGTCCTACACGTACCTAATCCTACTTGCACGCTGCAAACCTGAAACATCCAAGAGAAGTTACACTGCTACACATGACAATAGAGCGAAGGGTACATTCCCACCAGTGCCAACTAGGAGACTAGTATCCAGAAATCCCACGCATGACCACAGAAAAATCCCAGCGTACAACAACTGCGTCAGAGGAGTCTGATCTGGTAGAGTTCTCAAACATTCAGAAATTTTCAAAACCTCCCTATTCAACATTTTCCTGCCAAAAAGGGAACACATCCAGGAAAACTACACACAGACACACACACATACAGCCCCTAGCTGCTTTTCATCAAAAGGTAAAATGGGGCTGGAAAATTAGCTCATTATTGTGATCTGGACGTACTTCTGCATCCCTAATATACTGGGTCAGTCAAAATGCTATCTTCTAGCTTTGATTTTTTTTTTTTTTTTTTTTAATGTTGGAAGAAGGACAAAGGAATTCTTGCATACCACTGAGAAACATTCTAAGTTCTTACACACAGCAGCCAGCTGGTGTTTCCAGATTTTTTTCACAGCTTTTTTGCATTGCAAATACGACTTCTCTAGAAGAAGCTTTCCCAGTGACACCCCGGCAGCTCTGAGCACGGAGAGGGGAAGGAGCAGGCGCTGCGGAAAGGCAGCTGTTTGACCACCTGAGCCGGCAGCACGAGGGGGGCACGAGAAGGAGGAAAATTGGGGGGAGCAAGGAGTCACAATGCAAAACTACTGGAGTGTGCAGGGGGAAGAACACATAGAAAAGTTGGATGCTAGAAGGAGGCTGTAAATTGAGGTTGATTCATTTTTTGCATTTTAGTTGGTGTGTCTGTAGAATAACCTGACAAAATAAATAGATCCAATTCCACTAAGACTTCTTTATATTACTATGACAGTACCATAACTTAACATGGTCCAAACTCTCTAAACTCTTTTCTATTTCATAACAGAATTGCATTCTTCAGATGCATTTAGGGTCACATCATATGTTTGCAATAGTATTTCTAGTAAAAACATCCATGACAAGAACTACTTTGAAACTTGTGGCTTTTTTACACTATACATTTTATTTTTCCTAGCTTTTGGTCCCTAAAAGCCTGATTAGCGCTGTGCTTACAGACCTTAAAGTAATTACTGTGTTCTCTGGCCTGGGGCTGGCAAGTGGATTATGCGACAGGTGGTCCTGAAAGACATCCAAGCCCAGGGACAAACTGGCCCCCATCACCACACTGGACATTTCACTGGAAGTACGCTCTGCAGTTTAGGATCCTGAGACACAGACTGTGTGGCATGAAAGTGATGACTAAATGTGATGGTTGACATTTTTTCATTAAAATAAAATGCTTCCCCAATGGGAAAATGGGGCTTTAGACAGAGAAAAAAGGGGAGAGGGGGAGTTAAGTGGGGAAAAGATGAAAAAAGATGGAAAAAACATATTTTCATTACACCACAGGCATTTCAGTTCTTATATTTCAACTTTCCATTTACCATCATGGGCACAACTCCACAGTCGGACTCCATTTCCCAAAAGAAACTAAACCACCCAATTGCCAGGGAACACGTGCTGCCTATAGCATGAGGACTAGCCCGGCGCAGACTGCAGCTCCCTATAGGAGGTAACGCCTGATGGGCACCTGGAATACAGCTGCAGGGAACAGCATGAAGCACCTGAACTGCAATTCCCCAGCATTTCATGACAGCAAGATTTTAGGACCCAAATTTAGGTAGCTCCCATCCAAGTGTCCAGCCACTGTTCTACAGATAAAACTAACTTTGGCCAAGCTCCTCCCTTCTCCTCTAATATTTGCATGCTATTTTATATTATTTTATTGGCTTCTTGCCAAGGTGTGTGAAAGTCATTAAGTACAACCTGAGAAAGGGCATCAATGGATAAAATCCTTAAAAACTTTAATTTCTTAACCAGTGGCTGGAGCAGAACGGCTTAGGGGACTTCAGTTGTAATGGAATGACATGGGGGGAAAGACTTAGAAATCTGGAGGTGCAAGGGGAAAAGCCAATGGCAAAGGTGCCCTGATGCACATTGTTCAAATCAAAATGCCAAAGAAATAGAGGTGGTTTGTTGTGGTTTGGGTTTTTTTTTCATTTCTAAGTTCTAGAAAGTACAACTGGCTGATGGAGAAGACGGAACAACAGGGATGTTCCAGTCTACAGTACTGCTCTCTTGATTTCATTAGCTCTAGTCTCAAAACTCATCTCTCCATATCTTACTCTTTGTGTCCTGCTCACCTTGTCACCATCCTAGAAAATTTTGAACAGCACAGGAAACCCATCCATCTCCACCACAGCAAGCAGGGCTCATATACACTATTTTGTTTCCTCCAAAGTAACACTTTCATCTATCCTTTATTACAATATTAATTGACTAGGAAAAAAAAAATCACTTGTGTAAAAACTGACAACGGCTTTTATTCTTTGGGGAAATTTTAGCAGTCTGTAAGAGAAAGAACAGCAAGGTCCCTTCACACAGATGCAAACACACACACCCCCTTTGAGCTTAGGGAGAGGAAGAATTTGAATTGGCTGCTTTCATGGTTTGAAAGCCTAATTGCCAAAGAGACTTTTGGAAGCAACCGTGGGGATGTCTCCCTGCAAGAAGCAACACAATAGAAACCATACGAAAAGAATAAGAGAAGGGGAAAAAATGAGAAGAAAGAAAAGGACAGACACTAAGAATAGGCAGCACCGCAGAGGAGTAGAGGTGCTGCTCCCACCCATCAAGTGCACTTGGGGGCTGCCAGCATTTTCCATCTGGAGTTTAACTGCCCAGTTCCCAGAGAGGCACACCAGCAAGCTCCCAGTGCAGAGGGTTGTAGCCACACGAGGGCATGAAAAAAAAGGCAATGTAATCCTACAGGAGGTAGCTCCTGAGGAGGAGAAGGGGTTTTGACAGCAGGCACAGATCTCCAGTTTGCTTTCCCAGGCTTTACAGCCAGTATCTGTCTTGGTCCCTTGATCCCACTAACAAAAACTTTTGTGCATCCGCTGCTTCCCTCAAAGTCATCGTGGTAACTCTGCCCCTTCACCTGTGCTTCTCTCCACAGACCCTTGCCACTCCGCCCCTGGAAAGATGTCTTTATATTTACAAGGCCATGTATTTTGGAAAGACAGGACAACAGAAAGATGACAGCAAGCAGGAGTTAGAAACACTTCAGATTTGTTCCACATCCTGGCCGTTGCCTTGCCGCAAAGCCACCACGCCACTTGTCTTTGAGACAAGGATAAGAACAGAAGCTCCTGTAGGGCTTTTTTCTGCCTCAGAAATTCTTGGACTATTTACCAGTTATTTAAAAGATAAACAGACTGCATGTTCTTCCTTGAAAACAGAGTGTGACACAGTCAGTCAATGACTGTTGGAAAACTGAACAGTCATCGCAGTTAAACTTACATACGTAGCTACACAGCACAATAAAAAACCCCAACACCTTCATAGTCCACCATGTCTTCCATCACAAACAGCTTACTATCTAGGATTTAAACATGAAAATTGTAAACTTAATTATGTGTCAATGAGCAGGCTCACATAGAGAGAGCTTAGTTTATTCAAAATATCTTAGTTAATTTGCCAGCTTAAGCAGTAAGTGGCTTGGTTTTCCATTAACTTACATTTATAAGAGAAAAGGGAAAGAGGTTATCTTAATGTAAGGCAAAAGTAACATCTGAGAACAATAATATATATTTCTTTTTTCCCCAGTTTCATACTGTTGGAATATTCTTTTTAGCTCTGTCACTTTATATTTACTATTAAAACTATGCCAAGCCTGTGACTACATCTCAAATGTAAATAGTGCACTTGCATATTCTACACCAATTTATGGAGTGGGTGCCTGTATGATGGATTAGTAAAATTCTGTAGCGTGTTTTAGGAATCAAACACAGGCTCTTTATCAAAGTGTTCAGAGACATCAAGCGTGTTATAAATTGGCTTGCAGCATAAAAAACAGATTAAAACATTCATTTTTGGTCTCGCTGTATTTTTGATTCAAGCACATTAACTGTCATTTTTTCCCCTGTATGTTTTCAAAAGAATGACTTGTTCATAACAGGTTTAGGCAAGCTGGTGTTGGGAAGGGAATATGAGCCTTTCTTTTATTAAATATCAAGAACTAGACTTCCCCTGCCAGGAATCTGCAGAAGTACAAGCACTGGATTTACTTATGCCAGAGGAGCGGACCACAAAACTCAGAACACGCAGAGAAAAATCCAGCTGTTTCCTTGAGCAGTAATAACCATCTGGCCAGGGCAGCACCAGCGGATCCCCCCACCACTGACTTTTTCAGAGCCTCCAGGTTATGCCTGAAGTCACGCACTGGAAATGACTTCTGGTCACCAGCGGCAGGGAAGAGCGTTGGCTTCCTTGGTGGAAAAGGCCACGGGGCCACCAGCGTCACCACCAAACGCCCTCCTGCCCCTCGCCCCTGCCCCCCGCAAACCACATCCCAGTTTTACCTGCTCAGTAATGATTTATTCTACAATCTGCTTGCTATGTTACAGCAACGACAGCAGGGATCTGTGAAGCAAGAACAGAATTCTGAGGTCTCTCAGTCGACTGTTTGAAGCCCATTAAGGAATAAAGCAAGATACCTATGGAGACTTGCACGTGAATAAACAAGTATTTTTGACTTAAATCATTCAAAACAGCACACGCAACTAATTTGCCAGGGAAGCAAGTCGATCTTCTTGTAGCTCCTTGGCACCACACATTGTATTTTTTCTCTGTAAAACCATAACAAGGTAATCATTGGTGCAAAAAGGATTAGGCTCAGGGCAGTTTGCAGAACTCTTTCCTCCAGCAGCTGTGCAGTATTACCATTTTCAAAGGCAGAACTCGAAGACTTATCAGCATTGCTATCTAAGGAGCTTTCTTAGGCTGTGTGATCCAGAACTAGACACAACAAATTCTCATCTGTAAATGTCAGCACTTGCGCTAGGCGAGTTTTGGTTTCCCATTAACACACAGATGGAGGATCAGATCAGAGATCAAATGTCAGAGCCACTGACGACAGGAAATTAAATCAGTTTAGATGGAAGCCAAAATAATATCAAAACATCTTTTTTTTTTTTATTAATTAGATCTCAAGCTTAGGCAACACAAATATGACATAATTTTAAGGTCAAGGGAGTTTAGGGAGGTTTTGAAGGAGTTCTGATTTAAAACCCCCGAGAAAGACCGAGGGTGACAGCTAACATAAATTGCGGCTGGCCTCCCCTGCACCCAGAGGGAGCTGCTGGGATGCCTGGGGACGGTCACCGGACAAATTCACCTCAGAGAGCCCCGGAGGAGTTTGAGAGTGCCCACAGCACGAGTATGCCGACAGAAGTGGCAGAAGCTCAGAGTTTCGCTGCTCCCGCCCATGACGGCCTCCCCTTCTACCAGCTGCAGAGGAAGGCAGCACGTATCCACCTCTCACCGGAGAGACAGCGTGGCTGTCCTGGTCGCTCGTATAACCTGCTCTGCACAGGAATTGGCGTCCCCGCTAGTCAGACATTACATTAGGGCTGCAGCAGGCTGGAGCTGGCCACAGTTTGGCATTAGCTTAGCAAGGAAATAAGGGCGACTTTCCACAGCTGTGCAGGAGATGCCTCTGTTACTGCACAGTCTCACGCCAGCATGTTATCCTGGGTCCCTTTTCCATATTCGAGCAGGCAAATGGTGAAATTTTTATCAAACACTTGATAAGTTCAGATTTCATTTCAGCTACCTATTCATTTGGTGCC
Source organism: Aquila spilogaster (assembly GCA_024606505.1). Taxonomy (NCBI): domain Eukaryota; kingdom Metazoa; phylum Chordata; class Aves; order Accipitriformes; family Accipitridae; genus Aquila; species Aquila spilogaster. The sequence continues at coordinate 37,484,368 of JANHGO010000039.1, forward strand.
CAATCCACATCCTCTTGTGTGACAACAGCTGGCCACCTGTGTAAAGAAGGTTCTGAACTTGAGCTTCGAGTGTGTCTGCAATCTTCCCAGAGATGCCGCCGTGGGTCTTTCACCTCTCTAGTTTTCAGAATGAACCAGAAGCAGGGAAGTGGGGAGGCTGCAATAACAGCTTCCAAAATCATCTCCAGAAGCAAAGAATCCACAGTCCAGAATAAACACACATTGCACTTCTTTACATCATTAGGAGGGCTAAGAGAGAACAAGAGACAGGGCTGGAGCAAGAGCTACAGCCACAGAATTACACAGTACACGGGCCCTGGACACACACATGCTTACAGTTATTCAGGCGGTGTATGTGCAACCTTGCATGAATACATACTTGCATATACAATGTTAATACAGCAAGTGCCGAACACAAGTGCGTGCACACAAACAGTGGCAAACAGAGCTGGGAATCCAAAAATCAGACCCTGACACGCTAGGGGGAAAAAAAAAAAAAAAAAAAAAAGGCAGAAGAAAAAAAAAAGCCCAAGCTCTTGAGCTCTTGGCCTTGCTCTTCATGTTTCTTTGGTCTTGTATTTGGAATACAAACAATACAGAATCCGCATTATAGTCTTCATATCTCCATTCACAATATCTGTGGATACACAAGAAACCACAAAACCAGACGGGAAGTATTAGCAAGAGACTGCAACTGCCAAAGACAATCCTCCACCTTTCCCCAATTATAACATGAACTTAGACAATCTAATTGTAACAAGAAGCAACACAGGAACTACAGAGCCAGCAAATTATTTATTTATTAAATGAACTTAAGGAAAAGGGACCTTCACTGCACTACCTTGCTGGAAGACAGGCTAAATAATGCATAGTAAGAAACAATTCTTCACTAGCAGACAACAGAGTAGATAATTTAATAGGACTTTACAGCTTTAGTTTTTTCTGATTCTCCTATGGCAGGAATCATGTTGAGAATTACCTGACACTTTATTTTTTGGTTGTAATGATTCCATCGTGTTTTGCTGCTGTTGGCTGTTTTCTTTTTTTCATTTAGTTTTCAGCTTCCGTGTTCTTGGCTAAACAAACTGCGCTTGTATTTAATAATTGCAATGGAAGAGGCTAACTGATTTAGAGGGTTTACTGTTCTTCTTACAGTGCTGTAAATCACCAGGAGAAAGACTAACAGTGAAACACTAGTAAATGAGATCCTTGAACCATCTAAATAGTGTAGCTGTAATAAGTACCCCTAAATCATACTAAATTCAATCACTAGCTGAGGATTTTCCCAGTGAAGCTAAAGGGCCTGCAGATGTTGGCACCAATATTTCTTATATTGATCAACTCTGTATTTGAGGCAGTGCAGAATAGCCAGAGGGAAGGAAAGCAAGCATGGGTTTAACTCCTTTCATACAAAAGGTGAATCTCAGCATGGAGACCTGAGCCCACGCGGAGTACTCTTTTCAAAGTTAACATAAATAGCTTTCCAAACTCCCAGCTCTATGCAACGTGGCAAAAGCCCACAATTCATGCATGCCTGTCATGCAAACTGCCAACACCATCAAAGCAGTAGCGGAAAAGGAAAACAAAAGAAAAAACAAAGAAAGTCCTAAATTGTATCCTTCCGTCTCCATGATGCCATGGGTTACGTACTAAACACATGCACCCACTTGCTTATGAATAACTAACAGGGGAAGAGAGAATGCTTTCTATTTTTAATAAAGATTTGATTTCCTTATTCAACAAGTTTTTGATGTGCAAGGGGTCAGGCTAAGCAGTCACAGCACCGTTCATTAATGTAGCCACATCCCTCATCCCACCAGGAGCTGGTCAAAAATTTTTCTGTGGAGCAGTTTTTAATTGTAAAATTGGACTCATCCAAAGGAAATTTTTTTTTTGTGTGGTGGGGCAAGAGAGAGGAACATGCATGTACATTGACTCAGCAATGAAAGCATTCACTTGGATGTAGGAGATCACGATTCAGCTCCCAGGTCTGAACCAGGCAGAACAGCAACTTAAAACCTATTAACTTCACATCCAGCAGACTGACCCACCAGGTCTTCTGGGCTTGAATAGAGCAGTCAGTGTTTCTGATTTTCAGGACATATTCTGCAAGGTATCTTTCCACATGAAACACGCTTGTTTTTAACGCACTAAAACTTGTTATGAGATAGGAAAAAAGCTTTCCCTCCGGCTCAGCTGCTGTAGTTTCCCTCAGAGCTGCCACTGCTTTAAATCTTTAACAAATACTGACTTACTAAACAGTTTAAGTTTAGTGTAAAGTTACTAAACTTGTAACAATCCAACATTTTTAGTATAGAAATAAAGATTGTTCAAAACAATTCTCAGCTTTATTGCTATTCATTCTGAATGAGGAGCTATGGGGCAGCCATATAATGAAATGTGTCAGTGTCACACTGCAGAACTTACTTTCTTCAACGACCCTAACTTTTGCTAAGCCAGGATATTAGCAGTTCTATTCCAGACAAGTATGCGTGTCATGACTCACCTTCAGAGTTCACAGAAAAATTCAGGAGACCTCCATCTGCCAGCAAGTCCAATGCAAGGTTAACATTGTGAAGCTGTTGATGAGACAGAGAGATATCAATATTACAGAAAATATTTTCCACCCAACAGTGCAGTGGCCAGGAGGTTTTAAAAAGTATTTCTCTAGTAGCTGAAGATACTGATTCATAAATATGTACTCATATTCATCTCCTTAGTTTTGATGGAGTGCTCTTCAGAATTTCTACCAATTATCATATAAAATTGGATGTAAAATCCATCTCCAACAAAACATATCCCATGAGGTGGGCAGAAGAATCCATTTATTTAAAGATAGGCCTTACATGTGAAAGTCTTGTGTTAATGGATGTTTCCAAGGGGAAAACACGCTGGATCTAGTAAATGCATGAAGTTTATTTCTATTTTTTTTTAACAATGCCCATATGCTTACCACATTTGGAACAAACAAAAAATACGTAAGGAAGAAGGTCTCTGTATTTCATTCAGAATTACAAAGATTGGAAATCTTCTGATCAGCTATATTTGTGAGCTAGACGTTTATGCTTTAACATATAAAGATGTCTATGCACAATAACAGTAGTGGTGATATCCTTAATATTACTCATGAGAAATTAAGCACAGGTCTATGAATGAAGGGTGGGGTTTTTTTTGTTTTTTCCTCACTGGTTTTTCCTCTCCCCCATATAAAAGCAGCATCACATGCATATACAGTAGTCATGAATGATTTTTAAAGTAATATAGCATCCCATTACTAGCTTTTAACAGCTTAAGGGCAGTTGTTTACTTGGCTGGTAATTAGCAAGCTCCCTTCCTCCAATGAAGTAACAAGATCTGAATGAACTTCAAATTGTCTCTTCGCACATTCCTTAGGCTACTGAGCAATTCATCCTTCGGGAGGCACATCAGAACTGCTGCCGTGCTGTTCCCTATTATCTTCTGACAATAAGCGCAGGGGCCCCCCACGCATGAGCCAAGCAAAAACCGTGTGCTCTGAAGTGAAGCAATAGATTTATGTTTTACCTGGTTCTCTGGTTTACAAGTAACTGAGACTGACAGTTTGGATTCGGGCTTGTTTTCTTCCTCTGACAGTCAGCAGCCAGGAGAGCTTAAGCTCATACAGATCTAAACAATTTTCTGATTGGAATGAATAAATCAAACGTTTCCTTAATGAACCAGCATAGGTAAAAGGGGCACATTTCCCTCTCTGCAATGTGTATGAGATTTGAAAGGAACAATAACATGCAGATTTCAAAATAAATCTTCAGACGGAAATACTGATCATTACCAAAGAAAGGCAACCTAGAAAAATAAGTTGTTTCATCCAGCTGCGCTTCCACACTCAAAAGACCTGGACAATTCTCCAGGATTTACAACTGGACAGAGGTCAGGACATTTGGGGTATTTCAGCTCTGGGCCTGTTTTGGCAAAAGTACCAAGTTCACCCAATTTTGATAAGCACAGGGGCCCTCTTTCATCATCTTCTTCATTTCCTGACTGCACAAAGTTCACCCCTAATTTCAGCCTGACCTATTTTGTGATTATATTCTTTGTCTCAGAATACACACCTTTCTATACACATGAACACCCAGAGCTGGACTTTCTTTACAGTTACTTGTAAACCTCATTTTTTGGTAATAAACACCCAAAAAACCTGCAACAAACCTACCCACATGTAGTGTTGTCTTCTTGCACCTGTAGGTGGGTAACCTCCCAAATTTCTGCTCCTGCTTTCCTCACCCCTCCTGTCCCTCTAACACAGGTTCCTGCCCTCCCTATTTCTTGTTTCTATTTTCTCCTCAGAATCACTGTTTCCATCCCAATTTCTCCTCCTTGCGATTCACAAAGTGTACGTACCAGCTTTGAACCACAAGCTTTTAGCTCGAATGAAAGTCGATCCACCGCACCGATCATAACGGTGCGTGCGGTTGTCACCATTTTTATAACATAAATGATGTGTTTTAAATCTCAGCAAAGGTTACATTTTCATACCTTACTGTACCAATTAACGTCTAAAATGACAGGGAGTTAGAAAGCACAGGGGAATTGAAAGACGTATTTGATGTATAAATGACAGTTGAACTATTGTCCCTCAATATTTTTAGTTATATTGTCATCCCACTTTTCATCTTGTAATGAACATCAGAGGAGAAACAAATGGTAAATACCGCTTTGGCAAACTGTTCAACGATAAGTCCAGTACTTGCAAGCAACTTTGCTAAAATGAAATTACTAGGATGTAGAGAATTGTACTGAACCAGTACCCAACCCCATTATATCCTTCTCTGAGGCCAGTGACCAGCACGTGCAGGGTATGAACTAGAAAGTCTGAGCTCTGATTTGTACCTGAAATGTAGGGGTATCTCGTTTTTGAAAGAGATCTGTGAGGCTTGAATAGGGCTGATCCAAAAAGAAAAAGGTTATCTATGAAATTTTAAATTAAAAAAAATTCAGTGACTTCCTCTGAAAAAAGTTAATGGAAATAATAAAAATTTATTTCCAAGTCAGTGGATCGGAGCAAACAATTTTGAAAACTGAGTGGAGGAGGAGAAAGGGAAGAAAAACAACTACAAGGAAATGCTTTGATTTTGTTTGATTCAACCCTTCAAAATATATTTTCCCCATTCTCAGTCATCTTGGATCAAAAAAATCTGAATTTTCTTAATACCTTAAACAGTCATCAACAGTCAGCAATGAATTTTTGACAAAATTTAAACCTAGGTCTCAGATAATCATGCTTTTAAATATTTTGATGGAAAGCTCCACAGGAATAGTTATTAATTAATACAAGACCTCTGAGAATTTTCATTACAAATAAATATTGCCCAGGGAGATTAACTGTGGTGAGGTCAGGAATCGGACGACGGCCTCGTTTGTGTGGGGAAGCTGTAACACAAACCACGCCAGAGGAGAGATTTCCTTCTCAGGCAGCTCTCAAGCAAAAAGGATCTGACACGTTTCACCTTCAGAGATCTAACTGAATGTAACCCAGGAAAAACAGCTACCGTTTCAAGATTTTCAGAGCTGTTCAGTGACCCAAATGAAAAATCCCTACCCACACCAGAGCCAATTTGAAAATATCTCAAATATCCCAAAATATCTCAGCATCCTAGGTCTGTAGAGGAGGCGTTTACACCAGCAGCCCCGCACGCACTACCTTCTGGCTGATGCCACCTCCTTCTTCTAAAGCACCCATGAAATCTGCCTGGTAGAGGTTGAAAAAGGCGTCGAGCAAGTCTGGCTGGGTAGGTTACAGCTCCCAGCCTTGGGGGAGGAAAAGATTAAATTATCAAGAGCTTCGTAAGCACAAAGGGGACCTTCAAAATCTTCTGGTCATGTCTCGATTAAGGTATATTTTTAGGACAGCGTAAGGAAACCTATAGGGATCCAGTTCTGCTACGTAAAAGGTGTCATCCACTTTAAAATGTTGTTTGCAGGACAGACTTGTAGGGAGATAGCATACCAATTCCTCACCACACAGAGACTCTGGATTTTACCGGAAGGCTTCAGAAGCATGTATCTGCCCAATAAATGCAAGCAACAATAGCTTGCCTCCCATAACATAATAATTAATTTTGAAGAAGACACCGACCTGTTCCAGGGTATTTTAACAGCATCGAGTACCTGCATTTGTACAGTCCCAAACCACTATCCTGCAAACACTGTGCATGCATATGACTTCATATGCAGCAGCAGTTAAAGCAAGAGGCAAAGCTCTTCACTGACATGGAAGCATTAAATACACAAGATGTTTGAAGCCTCAAGCTCTAAGTAATTAAATAACAACCTACCATCTCCGTGGTGCTGGCTGGAGTCAGGAAGAAATCCCTTAAATTCAGAAAGTAACCCTCCAGTTGTCCAATTAACAGCAGTAAGATAACTCCATCTGCAAACTAGATGAAGAATGATCTGAGTATTATTTATTATGCTGGCTTTTAGTAAATTACTCCGATAAATGCCTTTCTAGCGATAAAGGAATTTAAATGGTACTCTGGCAAGCAGACAGCCTAATGACTCAGCTCCCTCAACCTCTTCTACAGTGAACTTCGTATTTAGTTACATAAGGGTCCCAAGTTCATAATAGTGAAAATACGACCTTGTAAAAGGACAGCTATTAAAAACAAACTATTCCAGATGCGAAGAGACTTCAGACGACCACAAGCGACAAACGCACAGCTATAAATAAAAGAAAACTGTGCCTAGCGCCCGAGATTTACGAGACAACGCTTGCAAAGCTTCCTTTCTCACAGTTGCCCACCAGGAAAACCCAGAAGAGCACCGGAGCACAGCTCCGCTTTTCGTCTGCGCGACATAAAGCGCAGGGACCGCCACCGCACCAAGGTCTTGAGCGCGTGGAGCGAGGCGAGAGCTGCGGGCTGCTTTCTGCGCGCGTGTCTGCCGAAGCAGGGAACGAGAAAGCCGGAGGGACGTCCCCGAGCTCGTTGCTCGCCCCCCGCTCGCTCCCCGGCGCGGCGCGGGAGGATGCTGCAGCCCCCCAGCTCCGCGGCGGCAGCAGAGGAGGACGGCAGAGGTACGGTCGTGCCTCCCTTCACCGGCGCCCGGGGAGGTGATCCCGAGGTGCCTAATGAGCACTTCTGCTAATTCACGGGCTCTAAGGAAGCTCGATGTTCAGAGGGTGGGACTTTGAAATGTAATGAAAATCAGGCCTTCCCACCGTGAAGCAAATCCAGCATTAAAAATCACTAAGCACCAGCAATCGGCTTGGCTTTCGGTTTAATTTTCAGAACACCCTTATTTCCATCCTGACAGAAAGAGCATCCACAAGAGTTGGGCAGACTCCGAAAATTACTCCCTGTAGCATTACGAGGGCAGGATTCAATACGAAGCTGTATTTTTTCATTACTTATTAGCTTCAGAAACTTCGGAGGCTGAAGCCCGGTTTCTTAACCTGAAGCTAGAAATAATTGTTACGTTGCCAAGTTTCAAATTACTACAACAAAAAGGAGGAATCCTAATGGTGAGAGGAAACGCTCAAATGGCTGAAAAAACATGGTTAACGTGCAGCTTAGAGCAGGCTACCTGAGATGCGATGTCTTTCACATTTAATCCTAATTTTCCAACATGCTGGTTGACAAATTGCAAAAATACCTAAAGAAAACAGAAGGGGAGGAGAGGGTGGAAGAAAAGAGAACTTTTTTCAGTGAAGTCATGAATTATGCTTTACCTTACAAATTTTGATGTCTATTAAAAAAGTAAATCACCTTTTTTACAGCATCCAGTTTATCTGGAGCACGGCTAAATAATTCATCAAAGGCATCATCTTCTGTATCAAAACAAAATTAATTGGTGTTATTTGGAATAACTGTCAGATCAGAGGTTTCAAGTGGCTCCAGGAGGAGAAAGGTGTTCATACCTTATAAGCCAAGGAGGAAAAAAGTCACAGGGAGACAGGGAAAAATCCTGCTTTTCTATTTATCAGAGGACAGGGTGACAGGCTTCCCTTCAGCCTGACTACATCAGAGAAAACAATTTACTTCATTCAGCTCTGTGATTTTCGCCTGCAGAGGTTCTCAAGATTTGTGCTCACCAGTGTGAGCAATGGCTAAGTTTCGCATCTCTACAGTTTATCTCTTTTCAGTTACCTTTTTTTTTAACCCTGAACCTCTGGGATAAAATTTTGTAAGCAGAGAAGAAGAGCTATACATTTTACTGCTCTCCCCCAACATTAATATCAGTTACATCAAACTTGCAGAAAAACAGCCCCCTTCCTTCAAAAAACCACAAACTAGATACTGGGTTTGGAGACGCTGCCCTTCCTCTGAAAATTCACGGACCTCAAAAATGACCAGTGCTGCCATCCAGTTTAAAGGCAGGCACCGAGCCGGTGCTAGCAAATCTGCACCAGAGAACTAGCACAAATTTAAAGACTTCCAAGGAAATGAGATTCATCGAAGTCCTTGTGAACGCCCACCCTCACCTCCATTTTCAGCCCAGGTTTGACGAGAGCAGGATACAGCTCCTCACCGTCACCCGGCCGCAAGACCGCTCTGGTTCAAGCATGAACAAAGCACGTGAAACACCCTTAAAAATCAAGGACACTCTGGCAGCAGAAAGTGGAGAACCAGTTTCTACAGCGCAGGAAAGCAAAGGCAGCTCTGCTTAAGGAAGATTCCTCCCAAAAGCCAGCAACAGAGAATCCTCCACTGTGAAAGGGTTTCCTCAGGCTTCTCCATCCTCCCTGCTAGGGGTTGCTGCAGGAGCAATGTCAGGGAACAGGTGAATCCATCAAACAAATCACTGAGCCACAGTCTGAAACCTGCAGCGGTCTCGCAAACTAGAGAGCCCTCTTCTGGAGCCACGCTTCGGGATTTCTCTCTTTGTTAAGCAAGCTGCGTTAAAAATAGACAGAGAAAGCATTTTGAAGAGTGAAATGCAGATTTGTCTTTCCAGCAGAATCAGCCCACTGGAATTACAGGGCTGGGTTTGGGGTTGGTTTGTTTGTTTGTTTGTCTTCTTTTGTTTTGTTTTTAACAATTTCAGCCCACACTAGAGGCCACTCAGTGGAATAAGTGATAAATATGTATTAAATGATATAGTTTGCACCTCTGCAAAGGGTGAAAATGCTAGCATAAAGGGCACAGCAGAGAATTAAAATGGTTGCATTGATTCATTGGGGATGCAACGTGCTCCTTTGGAGCAAGGAAGAGCAGCTCACACTGAAGCCTGAGCAGTGCCCAGACCTTCTGCAGGCTCTGCGCACGTGGACATTTTTCACCTCAGGTGTTTCACAGCCCTCAAAAACCCTAAGGGTAAAATCTTGGGGGATGTTAGTTTTACTGGGCTACCATCCATAACCAAGCACCAATAGATTTCAAAATCTCGTTTGCAAACTGCAGAAAGGAAACTACATTGAAACTGGTAGCAACAAGAAGCACAATTCTCAAGTCGTTATGCTCATAAATAGTTCCAACAGTGAATGAGGTCAATACGTAAATCCAAAACATGCATTGTCCCTCAGCCAGGTCTTCTCTGTTGGGTTATCAACCCACTCTATCATTTCTTGTCTCACCTCCCATCTGTTGCCTGTAGTCCACGGGCAAAGTGACCACCCAATTTCCAAACTATATATCAATTTCCAACTGATACGAACAGACATTAACAGAAGACATTTGGAGAAAAACACTAGGAGAAGTCCATGAATCTCCATTAACTCTAGTGGGAGCATACCAATTTTATCAAGTGGTAAAAACAGATCAGAATGTGGTGTATAATAGCACATAATAGTGAAACACTGAACTTGGCAATGCCAGTACTTACTTGACTGCGCTTCTAAATTCTCCCTGAAAGTGCAGTAAAAAGCAAGAATTAGAAAAAGCATTCAGCAGAACTAATGTTATTCACAAGAAAAGCTTATCTGGGCCATCAGCTGTCTTGTAAAGCAGGAGATAGAGTACAAAGCGCCATTAACTCTACGTCAGAGTGACTTTCCAACAGACATTTTTAAGTACACTGTATATCTGTATAGGCTCTTGGAAGTATATGAGATTTTAACTGTCCCACAGACTAATGAACATTTATTTTATAAGCACAATCCATGATATCCTCTTCCAATAAGCTGCTCATGATATTAGAGTTTGAAGATGTTCTAGCATATAAAAGATGATAGTAGGAAAACCTGTTTCTAGTTCTTGGAATGATGTCCACATTTTCTGCGTATATAAAAGGTATCCTACTACTTAACTCCTTTAATAATGACAGTACCTCACAAACTCAGCAAGCTCAAACCTTTCTTTCACACTGAAATAAGAACTGATTCTTTTCCCTTTATTTAATGACACAATAGCAATAAATTCAAAGTAGATTTAAACCACTGTGGCTTTAGGAAATTTCCAGTTTAGTCTGGGACAGGCAAATTTACAGTACTCAATTTTTGTTATTATATTTGTTATTATATTCCATGGCAATGACAAACACTAAGCGTCAGAAATGGTCATACCCATTATTTTAGTGAAGTTTACATAAAGAGTAAAGAAAGGTATTATACCACAATACCAAATCTGAAGAGGAAAAAAAAAAAGGAAAGAAATCAGAGAAACAGTTCACATGCATATGCATGCCTGGGTTTACATTCTTTGTCATCATCATGATCCCAGCTATTTTTTCTAAGGGGGAAAACACCCACAATATTTCCTTTCTGATTGACAGTGTAAAAACCAGATATATCCCCCCTTACTTGTTTTCTGTGATATATTCCACCGCATTTGCCGTCTTTAATCCTCTGGAGGTGTTCTGTTGAAAGGAAAATCAATATTTTTGGTTTTGTTACACACAAAAAATCCATAAGCATTAATGAGGCTTTCATGACCTGTTTGCTGCCTTAAATGATTACCAGAGGGTATTTATTCAAGAAGTCCAGTGCAATTAGTACAGGCACTTTGAGAGGTTGCTGCTCCCTTCTGCTCTCTTCGCTCTTCAACCAGAAGTTACCTACTTCCCCATCAGAGGAAGCCAAAGGAGAAGCACGTGGTCCCTCCGCTGGTGAAGTTCAAAGGCTGGCATGACTTGATGAATGCATCGAGCTGCTTTGGGCAGGCAACAATTTCCTTGTGCACTTCACTGCATTAAGGACTCTTCAGTTTTACAGCACTGGAGGTGGTCACCGCTGCCTTATAATAACCTCACGCCATGGCCTGCCACCCATTGATCAATCCCCCTGCAGAGGTTTGGTGGGTCGCTTAGATTTAGGTTGGCAATTCTTACTATTTCTGAAGCCACCTGGGATCTTTGCTTATGTCCTTGTATCCTTGTTCCTCTATATAAATCTTAGTTCTCCACAAAACATCAAAAGAACAGTGCTTCCACCCAACTGACAGTCTGAAGAGATAGGAGAGGACGGGCATGCCTGCTGCTTTATTCAGGCACTTGGCAAACATCTCCTACGACAGAAAAGTCTTTAGTGTTTGCTGCTCTCCCCTTTTAGGCAGTGAAAAGCACGCCCTGTTCACATACTGAGTCAACTCCTTTGGGTCAACTCATCGCTGAAGAGGAGCACAGCCAGCCCCACGGGGGCAAAGGCAGGTCCTTCCTGCAGGCACGTGTCGCGGAAAGGCCAGGCCTTCTCTGGTCTCCTTTGGGCTTCCCCAACATTTCCCCCTTGCTGCCCTTGAGCCCTCTTCCGAGCTGTGCCTTCACGGGCTTTCCTCACTTTTGACCTAATGATTACCGTTCCCATCAGGGGCATTGATTTCTCCTACGGGGAATCAGCTCCCCACCACAACCCCACTATCTCCATTGCCTCTCCTCTCTCTCCCAGGGTGAACGGCCCTTTCCGATGCTGCGGTTTCGCAGACAATCCCTCCCGATTTCTGCGCGGCTGAGGCGCTCGCAGCCCCATGAGGCACTAGGTGGAGGGCCGCTCTCCTCAGCGCCTGGGTTGTCACTGGCCAGACCCACGCGACAGCAGCGTGGGCAGCAATGCACAGTTTGGACTCCCATTAGATACCAGAGAGACCACTCCTCTGTCGAAGCGTTCAGCTGCGACAGGGCCACAACGGCGACCTTCGCAGAACCAAGCCCCAGAAGAAGCTGTCCCTCCGGGACACTTTCAAACCTCCTAAAGTGACACACGTAGCTCGAGGGCATGCTTCGCTTCAGTTCCAGTTAGGATCCTCCAAAGAGGGAAGAGCACTAGGTCATGCCATGCAGACCGTGTGCTGGGCTCCCAACACCACTGAATTGCAAACCCTCTGTTAAAACTGTAACACAGCGGTGCTAATTTTTGCAACTATATCCCCAATTGCGGGATATTTGATGTTCTCCCAAAGTCCCAGCGTTGACTTTAAGAAACAAATAGAGAAAGAAAGCCTGTAGATCTCAGCTTGTAGAGAAAAATTACAAAACGTGACCCCAATGGAAGGGGAGTAGAAAATCCCTTCCCCTAAAGAAATAAATCCTCAGCATTGAACCAGCGTCACAATTTATGCGTGCAGGCTTCTATTCTAAAACACTTAGAGATAGTAACAGCAGAATTTCTTCTTCTTTACAGAGATTAATAGCTGTTGTCAGTTTGGACCATTCCTTTTTTTTGATCAAGGAGAAAAAACAGCATAGTGTTTCTACCCTTTTAAAGATACAACATCTGAACTGAGAACAAAATGAGGGTCCAGTCCAGCAAACTCAGAAATTAAAAGGCACAGTTCACAGAAAATACAAGTATCTCTTTCACAGTTGTACACACATTTCTCCCTAATTCTAAGCAAATCAGTCTTGTGAAAGGTCTCTAGGATCTACTGTAACAAATACTGAAACTATAATTACCTCAATGGTGATTGTTTCCACTTGAACATTTGGAGGCATGGCCAGGTTGGGTTTGAAGTGCTTTGCTATTGCAACCAGAAGATGCAGTGTGCTCAGTAAGTCCTTTGCCAAGATAGCTATTCCGCATAAAGAAAGAAAACAACGTTTAGTATGCAAAACAAGTAAACCTCACTAAAATGTCATGAATTCTCCCTGCGTAGAGGATCCCAAAGTCATGGAGGGCCATAAAACATGTGGGACATCAGATTGGGGTTTATATAATATCACAATTCAGCAATACCACACCTTAAAAGTCCTTTTTGTGAGACATACACAGAGATGCTGAGGGCTGTTAAGTGGTCCACAAGCCACACACCCAGAGGATGCAGCTTGCATGACCCAGTCACGGTAGGTATTGCTGTCTCACTTCTGATTCAACTGATAATTGAAACAGGTTGTTTAATTACTGTTCTGGCACCCCTTTGCCTCAAAGCAGCCTTATAGCAGAGGAAGCCCTGTGATGGATAATTTTCTCCAATTTCACTTCTGCACCTACATTCCACACTCCATTTCAGCTGACTTTCTTCCAGTTGCAAACACTTAGCCACAGCTTCCAGAATCACAGAGAGTTTCTGTCTCTGCTTTTTTTCTGTTAATGCAATCTTGTCAACATCCAACTTGAGAGATCCTAGGTTTTCTGTGACAGAGAGTCCATAGGAAGGAGAAGGATGTATTTTAACACCATCATAGGAAAAAAATAAATCAGAAACGTAAAATGACAGCAAAGCACACAAAATCTTGTTTTAAATATTTGATACCACTTAATAGCTTCCACAGACCCACATCCCACACCTGTATGCCTTGTTAAACTCCTGCACTGTCTGAAAGCCTCAGTAAAATCAGTGAAGCTCTGCAAAAGGGAGAGGACTCAAGTCATTCCTTGCTGCATCATCCCCCACCCTAACACTCCACGTTCCTCCTCTTCCTAGTGGAAGCTATGGGAATCCAATGAGTGAATCCTTCCTGTAGACAGTGTACAAAGGCATTATCGACTTACATATATAGAAGAAATCCCAGCTCATTGCTTAGGCAAGTAAACTATGAAAATAAGCCAATCCTGCTCATGCTGCTTCCCTCAGCCTTGGTGAAAAGGAGACAAGATTTGAAAGACATTCCCAAAAAGAGTGACAGGGGAAAGAAAAATGAAGTAGGGACAGGAGAGATGGAGAAATAGAAATAGACCAACAGGCTGTTCCAAGAGGTCACATCTTTATACAAGCACTTCATAGTATAGAAAGCCTCTTAGATTTTCATCAGTTCCAGTTCCAGCCCAGTGCTTTAGACCTAGAACTTTTTCATTTTTTTTAAAAGCAGGGAAACATATAAATTATAGTGCTGCTTCCACTATATGCTGCTTCATAAGCTCCTGGCTTCTAAAGCCCTCCTTCCCTTCAGAGGCACTGTAATTTCACACTTCAAAGTTAACCTTTTTATTATGTTAACTAGCAGGTAAAAAGACCTTCTTAGAAGAAAAAGAATTATATAAAAACAATAGCAGATCATCATGCATTTGCTCAGAATTGCAATTATCACAGATGGTTCACAGTGCAGTACCTTCTCCATTAGCGAGAAGCAAGACTCCAGCAGATCACTGCTATTGCAATTTGTGAGGTTTATTCTCTGATCTGGAAGTTCCTCCATGATGTGTTTGTGAGCTAAACTCAAAGCAGCAGCTTACCCAAAAGATGATGAAGTACCAGCCCATCATACAGATCTTCTTCCAGACTTTTAACTACTATGTGTTCCTCTTTCAGAGTTGTGTTAATCCAGTCAATCAATAACTGCGGAGGAAAACAAAGCAGCTGGCAATTACATTCTTGTTGTTTGGACAGTATAGCACTCAGTGCTACCATTGTGTTTCACCTTTCTCTTTAGTCCCTTATCTCACATCTTGGTTTGCTTTCAACCTCCACTTCCTTTGTGCTTTGTGGTTGTTTTTTAAAGGGAAGTTAAGTATCAGTTAGTTCTCCCTAATTTTCAAGCGAGATAGACATCTCAAAAGTTATATTCCTATGAATTTTGTAGAAATAATTATACAGGTGGAGAGACAGACCCTATTCCCACTTCCATCACAGAAAAGGCTACAGAGTACACTTCCCAACTCCTGCCTTCATTAGACATCACAGAATTCACACAAATTCAACTGTCACACAAAAGTTTGTTAGAAAAGAGGCTGCAGTCATTCTGTTGGTTGTTCCTTATAGTCATCCATGTTACTAGCACTCCTCCCTTTCCTATTTTTGTTTTCTTTTTCTTTCTGCAATTTTATACTAATCGCTCTCCAAATACCTTTTCAGGGGGAAAAAAAGCATTTTGTTTATTTTGCTTTCTTGTGTGGCAGTCCTCCTGTGGCGGGTTGACCCTGCCTGGATGCCAGGTGCCCACCAAAGCTGTTCTATCACTCCCCCCATGCCCTCAGCTGCACAGGGAAGAGAAAATATAACAAAGGGCTTGTGGGTCAAGATAAGGACAGGAGAGATCACTCACCAATTACTGTCACGGGCAAA
>JANHGO010000039.1:37499811-37522615 GCA_024606505.1 Aquila spilogaster
AAAGGTTATATTTTCATACTTTACTGTACCAATTAACGTCTAAAATGGCAGGGAGTAAGACAGCACATGGGAATTGAAAGACATATTTTGTGTTCAAATGACAGCTGAACCATCGTAGTTCAATATTTTTAGTTTTACTGTCATCTTGCTTTCTTTCTTGTAATAAACATCAGACAAGAATAACAGTAAATACCACTTTGGCAAAGTATGCAACAGCAAATACAGCTCTTGAAAGTAACTTTGCTAAAATGAAATTGCTAGGATGTATAGTATTGAATTGAAGCCAGTACATAGTCCCATTATAACCTCCTCTGGGGCTGGTGACCAGTGGAAACAGGGCAAGAACTAGGAATTCTAAGCTCTGGTTTGTATCTAAAACATAGGGACACCTCATTTCTTGAGATCTCTGCAGCTGAGATCTATTAGCCCAGTAATAATAAATATATTGTATTTATCATAATATAATATAAGAAGCCCTATAAGAAAAAGAAAAACATTATCTACAAGATCTTAAATGAAAAAATATTCATCGACTTCTTCTGAAGGAAGTTATTGAAAATGTTAAAAGTTTATTCCTAATTCAATGAACCAGAGCACACAGTTTTGAAAACTGAGTGGAGGAGGAGAAAGGGAAAGATTTTACCGTTTGACTTTATTTAACTCTTCAAAATCTGTTTTCCATCATCTTAGATATAAAAACTGAATTTTCCCGGTACCTTTAACAGCCGTCAGCTTACAACAACCAATTTTTGACAAAATCTGAACTTACATCTCAGACAGCTGCGCTTTTAAATGTTTTGATAATCTCCACAGAAGTATTTATTATTTAAGAAGGGACCTCTGAGAATTTTCATCACAGATAAATAGTGCCTGGGGAGATGGGCTGCAGTGAGACTGGGAATCGACATCTGTGTGCGAAACCCTGAATGCAAATCACATCAGAGGAGAGATTCCCTTTCTCAGTTATCTCTAGAACACAGAGGATATGAAACATTTCATCTTCAGAGATCTAAATGTATACAACCCAGGGAAAACATCCAGGGTTTCAAGATTTTCTGAGCTACTCACTGACCCAAATGAAAAAAGTTTTTTGATTTTATGGTGCAAAGGCATGTGCGTATGCAAAACCATCAACGTAAATAACAGTCCTCATGGTCAGCTTCCCAAAAGTGTGAGTGATCCACCAGGGTCAGCAACTGAGCCACATCAGAAACAATTTGAAAAGATCTCAGATATCTCAAAATATTTCAGTATCCTGGATCTGTGGCTGGGGCATTCACACCAGCAATCCAGCATGCACTACCTTCTGGCTGACACCACTATTTTCTTTGGAAGTTCTGCCTGGTAGAGGTTGAGAATGAAGCCAGGCAAGGACAGCTGGGTACATTACAGCTCCCAGCCTTGGGGGAAGAAAGGAGGCATATTCTCGAGAGCTTCTAAAGTACAGAAGGGACCTTCAAAATGTTCTGGTCATGTCTCAATTATCGTATATTTTTAGGATGACATAAGGAAAGCTATATGAATCCAATTCTGTTATGCAAGATATGTCATCCATTTAACAATGTCATTTGTAGGACAGACTTGTAGGAGGATAGCACACCAATTCCTTGTCGCAGAGAGCCTCTGTTTTTAACTGGAAGGCTTCAGAAGAATGTATCTGCATAAATAAGTGCAATTAACAATAGCTTGCATCACATAAAGCAATAATAAATTTTTGAAGAAGATAACAACATGTTCCAAAGTATCTGAACAGCACCTAGTACCTGCATTTGTACAGTCCCAAAGCATTACCATGCATGCATATGGTTTCATATGCAGCAGCAGTTACAGCAAGACATGGAGCTCCTCTGACATATGGAAGCAATAAATACACAAGATGTTTGAAGCTTCAGGCTCTAAGTGATTAAATAACAACTTACCATCTCTGTGGTGCTGGTTGGAGTCAGAAAGAAATCCCTCAAATTCAGAAAATAACCTTCTAGTTGTCCAATTAACAGAAGTAAAATAACTCCATCTGCAAACTAGAAGAGGAATGATTTGAATATTATTTGTTACGTGGGCTTTTAGTAAATTCCAAAGATAAACACCACTCTAGTGATAAGGGATTTGCTACGGTACTCTGGCAACCAGACAGCCCAATGACTCATCCTCCTCAACCTCTCAGACAGCACGCTTCATACATACTTACATAAGGCTCCTCAGCTCATATTAAAAAAATACAACCTCATGAAAGGAGCACTATTAAAACAAACTGTTCCAGATGTGAAGAGACTTCAGACAGCCACAAGTGACAAACACATGAATACACTTGTGCATAGCGCCTGAGATTTATGACAAAAACCTCCCAGAACTTCCCTTCTCACAGGCTGATTTCTCCTGCCACTATAGTGTACGTGTCCATGGAAGCAAAGAAAAAAGCACCGGGGACATCCCTGAGACCTCTCCTCATCTCTTGCTCCATCCCTGAGAACAGCAGAGGTGTGACTGAGCCTCTCTTCACTGTGCATGGGAGGTGCCCAGCAAGCACTTCTGCAATTTCATGGACTCTCAGGAAGCTCGATGTTCAAAGGATGGAGTTCTGCCATTTAAAGAAAATCAAGGCTTCCTACCCTGCAGCAAACCCCACATTAAGAATCACTAAACACCAGCAACCAACCTGACTTTCAGTGTAATTGTCAGAATCAGCCTTACTTCAGAAAGATGGGAGTTCAGTCGACTCTGAAAATTACTCCCTGTAGCATTACAAGGACAGCACAGTACTCATTTCTTAGAAGTTTCTCAAACTTCAGAGACTGAAGCCTGATATCTTAACCCAAAGCTAGATACAATCATTATGTTGCTAAGTTTAAAACTGATACAACAAAAAGGAGGGATCCTAATGGTAAGACGAAACACTCAAGTAAGTGACAGGAGATGATAACGCGCGACTCAGAGCAGGCTACCTGAGATTCCATGTCTTTCACACTTAATCCTAATTTTCCAACATGCTGGTTGACAAATTGCAAAAATACCTAAGGAAAACAGAGGGAGTAGAATAAAATAGAACTTCTTTCAGTGAAGTCATGAATTATGTTTCACTCTGCATATTTTGATGTCTATTAGGGAATAAATAAATAAATTACCTTTTTTACATCATCCAGTCTTTCAGGAGCACGGCTAAATAATTCATCAAAGGCATCATCCACTGTATCAAAACAACATTAATTGGTATTATTTGGAATAACTGTCAGACCACAGGTTTAAGCCAGCTTGGGAAGGAGAAAGGCAATCACACCTTATAAACCAGGGAGGAAAAAAGTTTTAGGGAGAAGGGGAAAAATCCTGCTTTTAGATTTAACAGAGGAAAGAGGTGGAGGCTTCCCTTTAGCCTGATTATACCAAATTTAATTCATTCAGCTCTGCAATTTTCACCTGCAGATGTTCTGAAGATTTGTACTGCACCAGTTCTGGCAGCAAAACCAAATGGGGAATAGATTTCTAGGTAGATTTCAGGTAGGCAAATGCAACTCTGCTTAAAGAAGGTTCCTCTTGAAAGTCAGCAGCAGGGAAGCCTGTGCTGTGAAGGAGCTTAGTTGGTTTACCCTCCCTCCCTGCTGGGAAGCAGGTGGATGGATCCCATCGCAACTCAAAGCCAGTCTGCAACCTGCAGCGGTCTCACAAACGAGAGAGCCCTCTTCTGGAGCTGTGCTATGAGACTCCTCTCAGTCTTTGTTAAGCAAGCCGTGTTAAAAATAGATGGAGGCAGCATTCTGAAGAGTGAATTTCAGATTTCTTTTTCCAGCAGAATCAGTCCATTGGAAGACATACTCAATTACAGTACTTTTCACTATTTCAGCCCACGCTAGAGGCCAGTCAGGGGAATAAGTGATAAACATGTATTAAATAATACAGTTTGCACCTCTAATGCAAATGCTAACATAAATGGCTCAGCAGAGAATTAAAACAGTTATACCGATTCACTGGGGATGAAGAATGCTCCTTTGCAGCATGGAGCAGCTTATGGTGTGCTAGCCAAAAGCCTCAAGCCAAAGCTTGGGCAGTGCCCAGACATTCTGCAGGCTCTGCACACGTGGACAATTTTCACCTTAAGTGTTTCACAGCCCTCAAAAGCCCTAAGGGTAAAATCTCCAGGGAGGCTGCTTGCTTTAGTGAGCTGCTATCCATAACCGAGCACCAGATTTCAGAATCCTATCTGAAAGCTGCAGAAAGGCAATGGCATTGAAGTTACTGAAGCAAGAAGAAACAATTCTCATGGCACTGTGTTCATAAGTAGTTCCAACAGAGAAAATGAGATCAGCGCAGACTAATTATTTCTTTTAATTCAAGGCATACTTTGTCCCCAGCCAGGGCTCCTCTGCTGGGTCATCAGCCCACTGCATCATTCCCTATCTCACCTCCCACCCATATTACCTGTAGCCCACAGGCAAAGGGACTGCCCAGCTTCCAAGCCATATTGTACTAAACGTACAGACTTTAACAGAAGACATTTGGAGAAAAATGCTAGGAGAAACCAATGAGTGTCCACTAATTCCAGTGGAAACATAATGATTTTATCACATGGCAAATATCAATCCCACTTTGGGGCATAATAATACATAATGGAGAAATGCTGGATTTGGCAATGCCAGTACTTACTCGACTGCTCTTCTGAATTCTCTCTAGAGGTGCAATAAAAAGAAAGAATTAGAAAAAGCATTCAACAGAACTAATCTTATTCATAAGCAAAGCTTATCTGGGCCATCAGGCACCTTGTAAAGCAGGAGATACAGTACGAAGTGCCATTAACTTTATGTCAGAGTAACTTTCCAACAGACGTTTTTAAGCACACTGTATATCTGTGTAGGCACTTGGAAGTATATGAGAATTTAACCGGCCCACAGACCAGTGAACATTTATTTTATAAACACAACTCATAATAACCTCTTGCAATAAGCTGCTCATGAAATTAGAATTTGAAGATGTTCTAGTGTATAAAAGATGACAGTAGGAAAATCTGCTTCTAGTCCTTGGAATGATGGCCATATTTTCTTGGTGTGAAAATGGTAACCTGCCATACCTTTAATAATCACAGCACCACACAAACTCAGCAAGCTCAAAGCTTATTTCTTCAACATCGAAATAAGCAAAAATCTGCCTCCTTTCTCTAAATTTATGGACACAATAGAAATAAATGAATAGTAGATATAAACCACTGTGGCTTTATAAAATCTCCTGTTTATTTTACAGTGAATTTACAGTACTGGATGTTTATTACTATTTTTTTTTATTATATTCCATGGCAATAACAACCTCATAAATACTCATATACGTTCTTCTAGAGAAGTTTAAATAAAAAGTAGAGCATGCATATGCATGCCTGGTTTTATGATTTTTGTCATCACCATTATAACAGCTATTTTTTTTTCTAAGGGGAAAAACACCCACAATATTTCCTTTCTGATTGACAGTGTACAAACCAAATATATCCCCTCTTACTTGCTTCCTGTGATATATTCCACCCCATTTGCCGTCTTTAATCCTTTGGAGGTGTTCTGTTAAACAGAAAATATGTATTTTTGGTTTTGTTATGCAAAAAAATCTGAAAGCATTAGTGACACTTTCATGAACGGTCTGCTGCCTTTAATGACTACCAGAGAGCATTTACCAAGAAGTCCAGCACAATTAGTACAGCCACTTTGAGGGGCTGCTGCTCCTTTCTTCTCTCTTCAACCAGGAATGACCTGTTCCCTTTAGGAGCATTAATTTCTCTTGTGATGAAACAGCTCACCACCAAAACCCCACCATCTCCATTACCACTGCCTTCTCTCTCTCAGGGCTAATACCCATGGTCCCAGTTCCAGTTATCATCCTCTGAAGAGTGAAAACAATAGGTAATACCATACAGGGTGCAGGGCTCAAATCATGACTGAATTGTGACCTTACTGTTGAAACTGCGACATGGTGGTGGCTATTTTTGCAACTGCATCCCAAACAGTGGGCTTTTTGATATTCTCCTGAAGTCCCAGAGCTGACTCCAAGAAACACAGTGGAGAAAGAAAGCATGCAGATCTTAGCTTATACAGAAAAATATCAAAATGTGACCCCAATGGACAGTCCCCTACAGAAAGAAACTAATGTCATGTTCAAGAAGCGCAGGCTTCTATTTTAAAACATTTAGAGACTGCAGGAACGGAATTTCTTCTTTTGCTTCATTACTGAGATCAACAGCTGTTTTCAGATTAGATCATTCCTTTTCAGATCGAGGAGAAAAAGTAACACAGTGTTGCTATCCTTTTAAAGTTACAGCATCTGAACTAAGCTCAAAAATTATGGTCTAGTCATTAAATTGGAAAACATAGTTTACAGAGAATAAGTCTCCCATTTACTGTTGCACACGCATTTCTTCTTAATTATAAATAACACTAAGTCTTGTGAAACATCTCTAGGATATTCAGTGACAAATATTAAAGCTATAAATACCTCAATGGTGATTGTTTCCACATGAACATTTGGAGGAAAAGCCAGACTGGGTTGGAAGTGCTTTGCTATTGCGACCAGAAGATGCAGTGTGCTCAGTAAGTCCTTTGCTAAAATAGCTATACCACGTAAAGAAAGAAAACAAGGTTTATTGTGCAAAACAATTAAACCTCACTGTAATATCCTAAGTTCTTCTTCTACAGAGCATCCCAAAGTCACAGTAACACAGATGGGACATCAAGTTGGGGTTTATATCACATCACAGTTCAGCAATACCACTTCTTAGAAGTCTTTTTTGTGAGACATTCATGTGGATGCTAAAGGCTGTTAAACCACATACCTGGAGAACACAGCTGCACCTAGTCATAGACAGAGTCTTGTCTCACTTGTGGTTCAGCTAATAATTGCAAACAGGTCATTTAATTACTGTTCTGGCACTCCATTGCTTCACAGCAGTCTTACAGCAGAGGAAGCCTTGGGATGGCTAATTTTGTCTTGTTTCACAGCTGCACCTACCTTCCACACTCCATTTCAGCTGACTTTCTTCCAGTTGCAAACACTTAGCCACAGCTTCCAGAATCACAGTGAGTTTCTGTCGCTGTTTTTTTTCTGTTAATGCTATCTTGTCAACATCCAGCTTAAGAGATCCTAGATTTTCTTTGACAGAGAGCCCACATGAAGAAGATGAATGCATTTAACACCACCATAGAGAGGGAAAAAAAAAATCAATATAAAATCATAGCAAAGAACACAAAGTCTTGTTTTCAGTGCCCAGTACTATTTAACAACTTCCACAGCTCAGACCCACAACCCACCGGCATATGCCTTGTTAAACTCCCACACTCTCTGATAGCCTCAAGTAAAATCAGTAAAACTCTGGCAGTCTCAGCCCATTCCTTACATCTCCCATTGCCAGCACTCCACAGTGCTCTTTTACCTAGGGGAAGCTACAGAAATTCAACACATGAATCCTTCCTGTGGGTACTGCACAAAGGCCATACCAACTCACACATATAGAAGAAATCCCAGCTCATTGCTCAGACAAGCAACCTATGAAAATAAATCAATCCTATTCACTCTGCTGCCTTCAGCCTTGAGGAAAAGGGAGACGCTAATTGAAATGAGTGCCCAAAGAAAGAAAAACAAAACAGGGACAGGAAAAATGAAGAAACAAATGGACCAAGAGGCTGTTCCAAGAGGTCACATCTTTAATTAATAGGGGTTCATCAGTTCCAACTCAGAGTATTAGATCTGAAACTTAAAATAAAAGCAAACAAAAAAAAAACCCCATAAATAATTGTGCTGATCCCATTCGATGTTTCTGGTAGCATCACAAGTTGCCTTTGTGCTCTTGGCTGATGCTAAAAAGACCTTCTGAGAAGACAAACAATAATTGTATAAAACAACAGTGGGTCACCAGGCATTTGTTCAGAATTGCCTTTATCACGCCTTATTCATAGCTCTTTCCATTCAAGAGTATGTTTATTCTATCTTTGTAAAGTTTTTCCATTATTTCTTTGTGAGCTTAACTAAGAGGCAGCTTACCCAAGAGATGATGGAGTACCAGCCCATCATACAGATCTTCTTCCAAACTTTTAACTACTATGTGCTCCTGTTTCAGAGTCGTGTTAATCCAATCGATCAGCAGCTGTGGAGGAAAACGAAACAGCTGACAATTATATTTTTGCCTGGACAAGTCCTCAGTGCTATGCCATGCTTCACGTCTCTCTTCAGACTCCTGTTTCACGTTTCATTTTGCTTTCAACCACTACTTCCTTTTTGCTTCTCGGTTATTTTTTAAAGGAAATGGAAGTTAAGTGTCAATTAGTCCTCCCTAATAATACAAGGCTCATTGGCCACTTCTAGGCAATTTTTTAGGTGAGACCGATGCCTCACAAGTTATATACTTGTGAATTTTGTAGAAATAGCTATACAGGGAAGAAGGCTGACCCTATTGCCACTTCCATTAGGGAAAAGGCTGTACAGCAGTCCTCCAACCCCTTGCCTTTATTAGACATCAGAGAATTCACACATAAACAAAAGTTTGTGAAAGTCTTCTCTCATTCTGTGGGTTGTTCCCTTCATGCAGGAGACCAAAGGAGCTCCTCAGCGCTTTCCCAAGCCCTTATTTAGTCACATGGCTAATACAAAGGGAAGAGCTTCTACCGAAGCAGAACTAAAAAGCAGCAGGCCCAACTGGTTATTAATAAGAACCTCTTGTAAAATGATATATATTGCTCGTATTGCTATTTTTACTGCTGCAAGTGAGTGCTTGGAGTATGTCGTATGGGTGATATCCTCCTTATTTGCTGTAAATATAAGAGACAATTCATAGCAGGTCCCTGTAAGTTAGCCAACAGTAACAGAAATATAAGAAACAGTTTATAAATAATAAAAAGAATGATCTCTGAGATGCTTGAAACTGCATGAGAGAAAAATGGCATGTGTAGCACACTTTCTCAACAAAGAAGTAACCAATGTTTTCTAGAGCAGAAAGCTCTGCCCCTGCTAGTGCTTGCAGGTTAAGAGCTGATGATGTCTAGGTGGGCAAGGGATAGACATATACACCAAGCGTCATGGTACAGGCAAGACAGAAAAGCAGAAAGTACTGCTAAGTATAGATATCTAAGACTCCTTGTTGGGTATCTCAGCTCTTCACAACCACAACCACAGCCTGCAGCTCAGACTACTCTTTCAAGTCCCGTTACTGGGGTTCCACTCAGCTGCAGAGCAGAGCAGTGTGTAAAAATGAATAAACTGAGAAAGGAGAAAAGGAATACCTAAAGATGTTTGCTACTGGCTTCTAAAAGCAACCATCCTCTTTTACACATTCTTCAACATTTATAGCAACTACAGTGAGCCATTTCACATTTCTTAGTTCCCAGAGGCCCTTCAGAACACAAATGCAATGCAAAACCGTCTTTTTCCAAGTTAAGAAAGGATCTCCACGACTCCCCCTCTCCACCTCAAGCTCTTCTCCAAAAGAGGCACAAACTTCAGATCAAGAGGGCAAGCAGCGGCAGTGATGGCACACAGAGGATGCCCTCCTTTGGGTCCCCATTTCCACATCACCATCTCCCAACAGAGAAGACAGCAACATTCTTTCAGGAGTTTCTGAGAGGAAAAGGATCAAGCACTGAAGTTCACAGAAATCTCCATATAGTAAGGAATCTCTTCATTTTTGGCAGTCTGGAAAGAACAAATGCAGTGTCTGTGTAGACAACATAATTGCATTTTGCAGCACCACCTTTCAAGATTTTCTCTTTCATATAAAAACATTGTGAAAGCCTGACACAGAAATTAAATATTTTTGATCAAATGTGCACGAAGGTTTAAGAAAACATAATAAAGAAGCACACATATTTATGGATTTATGAATGCCATATAACACGCGCATCAGCACAAAGCCTAAGCTTGTTTTTGTAATATTTGTAACACTTTTAGTATCTCCATAATGCAAGATGTGCCAGTCTCGAAAGAGACACACCACTTTTCTTGTAGGAAATTTCAGTACGCTAGCCTTCCCCTGGGCTATGCCGCTGGAAAAATACAGTGATTGAATGCACAGGGGGAATTTTCAAAATTACTTGGAAATAAAGCGCTTTCCCATGAAATAGGATTCATCCGTCACAGCTACCTCAAGCAGACAATGAACTGCACAACAGCTTGAAGGCTTTTCTCCTCCATTCCAGTGGTGACTTGCACACCCTCACTCCTTCCTACTCTGTTATTTATTAACTCATCAGGCTGCACCTTAGCTTGCGCCAAGCCAGCAGCCACCAGCGAGCTGCAGACACAAGGCAGAGGACATGAGAGAAAACCTCTGACCATCAGCATAGCAATTCCACAGCCTTTTATCATAGGATCAGGAGAATCAACCTGCATGTACTTGAATGTCTCCTGTTAGTCATAGCAAGTGCTGACATGGATTTCCTTTCAACCACAGCTGGCTGTCTGGATGGATACTTATTGCCATTACATTATCGCTACAGCCAAATAGCATCTGGGTACTTCATACACATGCCCCGAGTTATGTGAGAGGTCATATAAGAATAATCCAAGATTTTAAACCTGCTCTCCACTTTACACACAGCAGAGACCACTCTGTGGGGTGTCAGCACATAAACCTTGGAATTGTACTTGACAAAGCCCAAGTGCCAGCACCAGGACGTGCCCATGTCTTTAGAGAGTGTGGGACTGGGGTCAAGGAGCTGAGTAATTTACACGGCTGAGCAGCAACGCGGCAGGTTATGGCTATCTCAGGGTTAGACACTATAGTAAAAGAAATTGTACCAGTTTTAATTCCTCCAGTTTGGGGTTGTTGCTTGAGGTGGGTTTTATGAATTTCCTCTTCTCTCCTATGAAGGAAAGAAACAAGATCAATTACAATTATCAGATTTCACTCACCCAAGTTTTCTATAAAATCTGCAGTATCACTAACTGACATATCTAGAAATTGTCACTTTTTATTTCAACTGATTCCCCAAGAGGAAGAAAATGGCTTATCAAAACATGAATGACTGCTGCCAGAAGTTATACTTCAACGTAATTCAAATCAATAAATCTAGAGGGACAATCCTGGAAACAGACAAAACAAAGTTAGGAAGACCTTTATGTATGAAATTTCAATTTCAGTTAAAGGATCAACAAATTGCACACACATCCCAGGGTTTTTTTGTTGCTGATGAAGCCAGGAGACTGCTGTTGAAAAACACACGATTCATTTGTACTGCAGTTTTTCTGCTTGTCTGTTCAGGTCATTCCCTGGACCTTTTTCTGTCTCAGTTCACAAAGTATGTACCTGGAGTGATGACATTCTCAGTGAGGAATTGATTAAGGGCAGCAGGCTGTGTAAACGCATTTAAGAAGTCCGCATCCATTGTATTTTTTCACTCCTGGTAACCTGATAAACGATACAGAGTGAAAGGAAAAGTGAGTAAAGAAGGCACGGACAGAACAAAACAAGTGTTAGGAAGAAAACAAATTGAAGGGCTGGGTTTTTTTCAGGTATTATTTAATGACATATGCATTACTTCTAAAAACAATCTGAAAGTAATATCTCAATGTGTGAAAAAAATTAAGGTTAAAAATAAGCTTCACTTCTTCTGATTAATTCCAACCAATTGTTTCATCTGAATTAATTAGTAAAATCCATTTTCAACTTACATTAAAAAAAAAGCTTTCAGTTTCCAGATATCAATACATACAAAAATGATCAATACTTAAGAACTGTTAAATCAAGAATGCAGTAGTTAAATTAGACACAAGCTTACAAATACAAGCAGTTTCCTGTACTAGACCATCTGGTATGGTTGTGTAAAAAAGACGTCTTCCTTCTGGGTATACAACCTCAACTTCATATTAGATTAAGCTGCACAGCTTCTCAGCGATTTGTACCTCAAACACACACTGGAGAATGACTTCCCTACTCAACCCAGTCATCTTGGAATGAAAGCAGAATGGCCATACACAACACAGAGATGAAAATACCCTGTCAACAAACAATACCACAGGCAGGGTTTTCTAAAATGGTTAGGAGCCGTGCAGGAGGACAGCAGAAGCCAGAGAATGGAGTTGTGGGAGCAGGGTGGAGAGGCTGTATAACCCTCTGTGTATGTACTTCCCAACTGAAGTTCACTCTATCAACAGCAATGATCTATGAATAAGGGGCTGGCAAAGATGTCTCCAAGCGTTCTCGAAGCTTTGAATTAAACCACAGTACAAGCAAAGACAAGTCTGATTTTTTAACCACACATACGTAAGTCTGTTCCATGATGCCTACACAACGCAAAAGTCAGAGCTAGGCTCTACGGGATGCTTAAGTGGTAGGAAATGTTCAGTTTTAAGTGTTTGCTTTTGCAGTCTGTATGTTTATGTAAAGGCTGATCAGCCAAGTCCACAAGACTAAGAAAATTAGGCTGCTTTAACCTGGCAAAGACTGAAGTAAGGGACAGTAGAACCTGAGTAGTCTCTTTTACAAGTTGAACCAAAAAGAAGAATAGCTCTTCATTAAACCAAAGGTAAGTTAACCTCAGCGGATCACAGAATCATGGAATATCTCAAGTTGGAAGGAAGTGACAAGGACCATCGAGTCCAGCTCCTAGCCCCACAAAGGACCACTCAAAATCCAAACCCTATGTCTGAGAGCGTTGCCCAAATGCTCCTTGAACTCCGGCACTTGGGGCCATGCCCACTGTTCTGGGCAGCCTGTTCCAGGCCCCACTGCCTTCTGGTGCAGAACCTGTCCCTAACCTGCAGCTGCCCCTCCCCTGACACAGCTCCATGTGATTCCCTCAGGCCCTGTCGCTGTCACAGAGAGCAGAGCTCAGCACTGTCCCTCCACTTCCAGTGAGAGCTGCAGCCGCAATCAGGCCTCCCCTCAGCTCCTCTGCTCTGTGCTGAGCAAACCCAGGGACCTCAGCTGCTCCTCATACTCCTTGCCCTCTAGACTCTTTACCATCTTTGTAGCACTCATTTAGATACTCTCTAACTGTTTTTTGTCTTTCTTATATTTGTGATGCCTAAATGTGCACACAGTGCTCAAGGTGCAGCACAGAACGTAGAGTAGCGTAAGAAATAGGATTTATATACTGCATGCACAAATTATTGCCTGCAGAGGTGAAAGGAACTACTGACTGATGTAAGAGGTCTCATCCTTCCTCATGCCCTGCATGAGAGGGTCACATAGCAGAGGACTCCTGCTGTCGATCTGGATTAGGAGCTGTCCCTCAAGGCTCCTTAGGTAGCCAGCTGATGTGGACAGATGCCTTTAAAGAGCAACCCTGAACACTTCAGTGAGGGTCTTGCCCCAGCCTGCATTTTTCAGTTACCACCGTCATCCTGTTCACAACACCATGGTCTAAGCTGCTATGGCAGGTGCTTGCAGTTAGATGCCAGGATTATCCATCCCTATAAGCACAGTGGAGCAAGAGAGCTGCTGCAAATGCCATTGCACACTGCCCAAAGTTTCCAAAGTGGCATTTCTCTGGTAGCTTTACACTCCAAAAAGCATAGCCCTCCTCTGCAGACTCTCTCAATGTCCATTAAAGGGTTCAGTCAAAGTCCACTATAAACATGTATTTTAACACAGATCTTGCCAAACCACGATTATTGGTAGAAAGTGGCCATTAAATGTTTTTGTATATTGGTCTTGCAAACAAATTAGATACAAAATGCCCAATAAACCACCAAGGAAGAAGGGTCGCATGGCAATTACTGTCATTATGACTGCAAAACCAAATACTGTCACTAGAAACATGGATAGTAAACTAAGATACTTAGGAGAAATTGAGTCATTTAGTGCTTGGCGAGCAACTGAACTATCTGAGATGAGACTGTCTAGATGTAATAAACTGGGAGGAAAGAGGCAATTAATACAGAGAAACCTAAGTCCAACTTAAATTAGGTTTCTGACATCTTTTTTTGCCTTGGAAAATTCTGCTCTAAAGCCTCATGTAATAGTCCATGAAAACCACAACTTACCAACTCATCTTCACTGCAGTATTCAACTTGCACATCTCTTACACTTCCTTTGAGTATTTACAGATCAAAATAAGGCATATTGCCTGCCACATCCTTGGTATCTGTTTGGCCAAGGAACCCAGATATCAGAAAACTACCTTTAACATTTGGAAGCCTGTAGGAAAGAGCCTGAAATTAAGAATTTACACTAGCAAAAGTTAGTGTACTCCAAGGACTAGGTCTTCTGCATTGTACTTGATCAGAATGGTAAAATGGCTGTCCTGGGTGAGATGAAATGTCTAACCTGATCTCAGAGATCATTCGGATGCTGCTGGGAAAAGGCAGCAGACGCTTAGGGAAAAAGAAAACAGAGCAAGCACTCACATGTTACTTCCCTAAAACACTCACACAAGTTTCAACACCCTCAGCCTTCCTAAACAAAAACTGAGATCCTAGTAATTTGATGCTGTCAATACATTTAGTTTTCATGAACTTCCCAGCCTGCCCATGAATGAATGTCTCTCTCAATGTTCAGCAGTGAGGAGTTGAAGAGCATGGCTTCACCTGGTATGAAGAACCACCTCCTTCTGCTTGCTGTGACCCTAGGCTAGCTTCCTCTGAAGCTCCCCACTACACATAAGTGGAGAGCCACAGTTTCATTTTCTTCACATCATTATGTTACTTTTTGCTACCCTACACCCTCAACAGTCAACTCTTTCCACAAAGAAGCCCAGCCTATGTCTTAGTTGTCCTTTGCAGGGATACCATCCAAGACACCCTTTTCGGAGCCTCCTCCAGTGCTACCACATCCTTTTTGAATTGCTGGGAAGCAGAACTGCACAGGTTTAGGGAGGTGCCTGCAATGCTCTCTGCATTGTTCTGCACATCTTTCCTCCTAATTTCTAATGTTGTTTGCTTTTCTGATCACTGCTGAGCATTGAGCTGAAACTGTAATAGAACTGTCTATTAAAACCCCAAGATCTTATCCCTAAATACCAACACTCTGCTCTGAGCCCATCACTTATCTGTAGAACCAGTATTGTGTTTTCCCACTGTGTTTCACTTTGCATTCATCTACACTGATTTCCAACAACCATTTCAGAGCCTAAGAACTGCAGCTCCTCAGCATTTAATAGATTCATTACTTGTTACTAATAATTAGTGCTCTTGAGTAGTCTCTTGTGACAAGTTTCATTGCTGTGAGGCTTGATCCTAGGTAGTGGGCTTACAAAAGATAACCTGCTCCAGAAACAGTGTGAAACAGAACAAAATGGGATTTGGACTCCTCCTTGGGTTTAATTGCTTAATGAAAAATCGGAAAGGATGGGAGATTTGGTTCTCACCTGCAAGCTTCCACACTCCCCATATCTCCTGCAGCCCATCACTCAAATTCACTATCCAGAGCTGTTACTGGCGTGCTGTTTTTCTCCAGCCTCCTGCATGAATTACTTATCACTATTAGGAGGAGAGATCATTCTAGGAGACAACTGCTTGAATATTGATTGTAGTGGCATTTCACAATGGAATTTTTTAACAAAATTGAGCTTTAATTATTGACTATGCGAATGAAATAGCTTAATGTGGTCCTTTGTTCTCTTTTACTGGGATGTCACAGCTCGTCCACTTTAAAAGCAACAGGTGCTGTATTCCTCTTGCACCACCTGCCGTGGCGCCAAAGAGTGAATTTTTGCTAGGCCAAGAACTGGACTATTGCATAATGTTGCAGCGCAACAACAACAGATAAAACAACTCATTCTTTTAGCAAGCCACATCAGCTCACCTCTCTTCAAGTCTTCACACAGTTTGGCTCCCAGACATCCCTGACATATGATAGAAAGCATTGGTGAGAGGACCGTGGTCCTCGACATCTGAACTGACTGCAGAATATACACAGGCACTCATCGACGTTACCAAATTGTTTCAACTGTTGAACTTCCTGTTTGAAAAAGACAAAAGCCCTGCTCCGCATCAGCACAAACACATTTCCTAGGAACAGTTTTCAAAACAGATCACACAAAACAGAGAACAAAACCCAATTCTGAATGCTAATACCATGATAATATTTCTGCCTCCAACAAAGCAGAATAAATAAAAAGAGAGAACACGCACTGTACACCCAGTTTAAAACTTATTTTTACTTCCTTGTTCAGTATCAGACTTTCGAGAGCCATATTTACTCATTAGCATCAGAAGAGACATTGTTTCAGCAAGAACAATCCATACTAAAGCATGAAGCACTACAGCTGAAAAGAAAACACCAAACTTCCCCTGGAAGAGTCCCTTTCCCAAACTTACTATTTGATCCTTCAGTATTTCTCCAGAAGTTCTTCTCACAGCAGTGCGATGCAATTGCTCAGAGGCTCGGTTCCACTGCAGCCCCTGCACGGGGCAGCACGAAACACGCACACTATGTGTGGGGGAAGCTGCACCGCACAGCACTGAAGGTACTTGAAAATGAAACCAGTCATAAGCGGAACTTCATTGTCTGTGTGCTCAGTTCCTGCTGGAGACTGCAATAAACAGAAATACAAATGCAGGAAGCATGTATCCTCACAACTCCTGAAATGCCAGAAAGTGTTAAGCAAGATGTCATTCTTGCATAGCACCACATCGTTTGCTAGTCCACATCACTGCATGTTTTCTTTGTCTTTAATAAAAGATCCAATGACAGGTAAAATCATCACGCTACATTACACCTCTTACTCATGGTCCCTAGAGCATTTTGTAAGGCAGATCAGCACTCTTCTTCCTACCTGGCAGAAGGGGGGCCTCAGCAGGAGGAAATGAGCTTATTTGTCCTTGGACAGCTAGTCACACAGTGCCCCAGATGCTCATCTGGTACAAGAGTTACCTCTGCGAGGCACATCTGATACTCTGCCTCTCCTTTTCCACCACTGATGAAAGAGAGAAAGCTCACCACAGCCATCACTTTCCCCGGACATCTCCTTCAGGTATCGCTTGCAGTTGTTAAGTCTTCCAGAATGAAAAAGCAACAGCTCTGCAGTCCTCCATGAAATCCCAGAACAAGACAGAAGACAGCCACACTAATTAAGCCAGGCTGTTTTAATGCTATTAAGGGACTGACACTACGGCGTTTAGCTCCACACCATAGAGGAGAACTAATAGTTCTACATGAGCTAAATAGGATAAAGGAAGGTGAGATGAAAACGGACTTCCAGATGCTATGAATTCTTAGCAACTGAGAATTTAACTCCAAATCTTTCATCTAGGGGTCGAAGTACAAACTTAGCCATATTCTCTAAGCAGATAAAAAAGCACATTACATCAACTCAGAAAAGACCAAGAGTACATCCTAACCTACAGAGGAGTGCATGCCACAGCCTAGACAGAGGGAGCAGGAACAACTAACAACTGGGAAATTGATTTGTAGTTATTAGGTACTCCCTGCTTCAACTAGCAACTCATGTTTCTTAAAAGCCTCAGACACAATGCAGTGCAAGACAGAGCAAAGAACAGTCTCAAATACATATGGTGGATGGGCACATTTTTCTTCCAAAATATCATTAGCAGTGCATGAAGCACCCAGTCTTCTGCAGAACAGCACTAGTAAATTCTGTGCCAGAGTTGCATCTCCCCCCATGAGTCCTTCCATACATTCTCAAAGCACGTCTCACGCGCACAAACACGCACACATAGCCTTCATATAAAAATAGCCACTGAAGAACAATTCAAGGAATCAGTGGTACTCCCACCAATAACAAGCTCTGATCGTGTATTTTCCTGCTCTCCCAGACAGCCTTGCTTTACGGGAGAGACACTCTTTGTCCTCTTCATACCAGAGCAAACATACAGGCATTTTCAATGTCATTCCACACTTTGTTGGGCTCCTGACTTCCCAAGTGCTCTGCAGACTTTCATCATGTCTGGCTTCCCTCCTGCTCTGCTGCAGAAGAACTCAGCCCTGAGACTTCTAAAAGTATCAGACAGCATAATTCAGTTATCTCTTGTGGAAGGGAGAGGGTGAACAATATGATCAAGCAGGGCAATAACAAAAAAGCTGTCAATGAAACCACATTTGTGTCGGCCTGTAAAGTCACATCACCTGTACCAAGGCCAGAAAACTGAGACTACTGATTTGATAGGTCGACATGGGTTACCATCCATGCACCTAGGACCCTTGACAGCTGAAGCCCATCATCTTTCAAAGGTTCTTCCCACTGATTTGTCCACTTAGCACACAAAAAAAGAGAGAGATGTGGAAAACCATGTGATTGTTTATTTATTTATTTGAATAAATAGTACACCAGTCACAAAACCATGCACAACACTCCTGCTGTGATCTGCAGCAAACATTGCATTGCATTGTAACTTGCTTACAGTACACAACCCTTGTCACAAATGACAAGTCCAGAATTTTATTTGCAAGACTAGTTTTTGTAAGGTATCAAGAGTAAACACTGTTAAAAACTGTAGAAAAGATTCATAAAAAAATACATTAATACTGAAGGCACTGGGGTTTGAGAGGGAGGGGTGAGAAGCCCTATAAGTTTTAACTGATCCAAAAAAAAAAAATCTGCTTAGCTGCTTTTTCATCTTGAGAAATAGAACGCAGCTAAGGAATATGTGGGCTTCTTCTGCAGTAATACAGCTCACTGGATCTGAGTATGTCAAGCGGACACACCTAAGAGGCGAGTTGTATGGACTGGAAAAGACAGACATTCATTAAGTATTTAAACATGTGGAAACTTCAATGTTGCAGAGCAGCCATCAGTCCAGATGAATTCAACAGGGTTCAAATCTACCCCACTGGTACCCAGGGGAACATATCTAAAACTCCAGTAAAGCGAAGACTTCGTGAATAACATTCTAAACACTGACTTATCTTTTTGAGAGTAAGTATCATGCATATGTAATGAAGTCATGACAAAAAACATGTGCTTAGAGAAGATTTTACCTATACTGCTCTTCCTGTAAACTGTTCCACTTGCAACTAAGCTCCAGTTCAGTTAAGGTCCATTCCCTCTCCCAGTATGGTTAACAGTAAAGACAGCATTCTCAGGAAGAGTGGCCTGGCTAGACACCAACGAGCGAAGGAATGAAAAATGCGGTTTCCCTGTGCAACATGTACCAACAGACTTAAAGAAAAACAACAAAACCCACAGGATATGACACTTGCCCCCAGCACGTCCAGTGTGTCAATCCTGTCTTAGCCAACTGGGATGTTAGTGTAAGAAATGCTAGAAAATACCCATGCCTCAGGTTGCAGAGGACGGATTCAGGTTTCTGCAGAGTGACCAGAAACACCTAATTGAACAAGACAGAGACTCTCTTAAAATTTGTTATGTTCACATCTGCTTACAGGCAATTAAGATATCAGATGTAAATTCCCATCTTAGAAATAGCCTTTCCTTCTCTCAGACTGAAACTGCTCTCATCCACCTCCTCTTCCTATTTTCTGTTTGTTTTTCATATTAATACCACCAGTAATTTCACAACTAGATTCTCTGCAGGTCTTTCCCGACATCTCAGAGAACATAGATAGCACTGGCACTTCCACAGCAGCTGAAGGGGATGTGTGGAATGATGGCTCTTCCACAGACTCATTTCCCACAAATGCTTTGCATTAAACAGAAGTTTGAGAGACCTTTCAGTTCAATCATCTTCCAGCCTATTTCATAGCACAAAAGTTAGATCAATTTAATTAACTTGCCAGGGGAGTTGACTCACCTGGGCTCAGTGCTTCTACAAGTCTCCTCTGCAATAACTGCCAGCACCATGGTAAAGTCTAATGGTCTCATCCGAAATTCAAGTCCTATCATACTAGGCACTACATAAACACCAAGAGGTCAGCTCGCTCCTTAAGTACAAACAATGACTCCCAAAGAATCTGACAGAATACATAGACCTGAATTTTTCATGGAAAAACAGAGAAGATTCCTTTCACTTCTGTTTTGGAGGCATGAGGGGAGGTGGCACAAGTAGTTCATTACTAGAAATCAGAATCCCAAAATAAGAAACAAAGAAGCAGAAGCCCATTTCCCTTCTTCCTAAGATTAAAAAATGTTTAATGAGTGAAGGAGAAAAATCCTATTGTAAAATTCTACAATTCAATTCTTGGGATGACACAGGACAACTTGAAATCAGATTGAAGCACAACTAAACATCACTGAACAGCTTCAAGTGTGAGAGCTAACCACTGGCTTGCACTAAGTACACTTTGCCTTATGTAGAAGCCAGGGTAATCCACGAGGTAAGCTCTTACTTACACAGGAATTTACTTCTAATCTTTAGGAAAGAAAATACATAAAAACTGTTTATAAATGTTTGACCCGCAAAACTGTACAGGTGCCAATAACTTCAAGAGGAATCCAACCCCTTATCTTAGTTACATGAAATGAAGTGCCAGCCTTTGAACTGTCAAGTTCATTATTCCCCACATACATCTCAGAAAGGACTGGGACAGAAAGCATTAATCTAACCTGGGCATATTTGACAAGTTCCTATGACTGACCTGATTGAAACTGCATACCTAATGGATAACAGTGGTTCTAGCAAACATATTTCTCCTAGAAAGGAGATGAAATAAAAAGAGACCTCAGAAGGCTAGACGGTTATCCCATTGCAAGTCTTATTCTGTGTAAACATTGAATGGAAATAACATAGTATGAGGTTAACACAAAAACTGAAGCTTCAGATAGTGCCTGTAATTAGCCTCAACCTCACTCAATAGAACATACTAAACTTTATTTAATAGAAAAGGCACAGCTTCCCAATAAATTTCAATGCTCATTTCTAATTGTTAATGGTTTCTAATGCTAATGGTTAAGTCTGGAAAATCATCAAATGAAAGAAAGGTTATTATAGAATCAGTCTACAGTCATTAGTAAAGTCTCAAGTTTTCCCTGCTTGTTAAAGTAGTTAGTGGTATATTTCCTTTATCAAGAGAATATTTGTTGATCATAGCAAACAACAGACCCAAGAATATCTTCTGGTAAAAGTGTGAAATATCTATACATTTTTAAGTGACCTAGAGATTACACATGCATAACTTTTAGTGGGACTGCCATACAAACAGCTACAGAGATCATAGCAATTGTGGAAAGAATGCATTAAGTATAGCATAAGGCACAAAGGGAACGTGCAGAGGGTGTTTTCACTGTATTTTTTGCCTAAGGAGATTGGTAGGATGAAGATCTCAGCAGCTTCCAGGATCATTCCACATTCTTGTACTTTGTGAACAGATTGTATAGAACCCTGAGGGTAGACTTCAGATCCAAGTTGACAACATCTGTGGAAAAAAAGGAGAAACCCTTAATTTGCATTTTGTTCTCCATCATTTGCCCTCAAAGGAACACAAATCTTCACAACTCTGAGCCTGTAGGAACTGCAACAAAGAAGTTCCAATCACTCCAAGCCAAGCTATTTAAGTGTCACACAAGATGCATTTCAAAACACCTTCACAATACTGGAGTCACAGCTAAAATCTCTGGGAGACAGAAGAAAGATAATTCCCTTCACTCATCTAAAATTGGTTACAGTGAAAGCCTGCTTCTGTCTGAGATGTGGAAATGCTACATTCTGGCAACATCACTCCTATAGTACTGTCTGAGTTTCCACCAACAACTTTACTAGCCACAGAAGAAGCAAACATGTAGCCACATACATCATAAAACCTGAACCTCACATACTCTAGACAGGCTTGAGCAGTGAGCCCAGGTAAACCTCATAAGGTTCAACCAAAGCCAAGTGCAAGATCTTGCACCTGAGGCACAGCAACCTCCACTAACAGTACAAGCTGGAGGGTGTAAGGATAAAATACAGATCTGTTGAAAAGGACTTGGGTGTACTGGTGGATGGCAAGCTGGGCATGAACCCCTCGCAGCCCAGAAAGCTAAATGTATCCTGGGCTGCATCAAAAGAAGCGTGGTCACCAGGTCGAGGGACCTGCCCCTCTACATTGTGTTGGTGAGGCCTCACCTGGAGTACTGTGTCCAGATGTGGGGTCCTCAGTACAGGAGACATGGACCTCTTGGAGCACATCCAGAGGAAAGCCTCAAAAACAATGCAAGGGATGCAACACCTCTCCTATGAGGACAGGCTGAGGGAAATGGGTCTGTTCCAGGGTGACCTGACAGTAGCCTTTCAGTATCTAAAGGGGTCTGTAATACAGAAGGGGACAGACTCTTTGTCAGGGTCTGTTGTGACGGGACAAGGGGGAGTGGTTTCAAACTAAAAGAGGGGAGATTTAGATTGGGTATGTAAAGAAGAATTTTTTTTTACAATAAGAGTGGTGAGGCACTGGAGCAGGTTGCCCAGAGAGGTGGTGGATGCCCAGTCCTTGGAGACATTCAAGGTCAGGCTGGACAGCACTCTCAGCAACCTGCTCTAGCTGTCCCTTTTCACTGCAAGGGAGTTGGACTAGATGATCTTTAAGGGTCCCTTCCAACTCAAATGATTCTATGATACCCACAACTCAGCAGTGATATGCTCCACAAATAAAGCTTAAATTCTTTCAGCAGACTCGAAACTTTTTATTACCTAATATTCTTCTTACCATGCTAGACCAGGGAACAAAACAATTTCAGTAAAAAAGCTTTTCCACTAACACCTCACATCCTATTACTCTAATAAAATGCCAGGAAATGCCACAAGTAATCAGGAATGATAGTGAAGGCTGAAGAGGTGAAAATAAAGGCTGGGTAAAATACATAAAGAAGGAAGCAGAGAAGGAAGAAAAAGATACACAGGAAACAGTATCTATGGAAAGGGAAGTAAGCAAGAATAGATTTTTAAAAAATCACAGAAGAAACTAGGAAGACTGCAAACAGTTAACAGGTCGAGTACAATTAACATGAGGTCCAGCGGAAACAGCTACTGCCTGTTTTGAAGAATCATTGCCAGGACCTCCCCACCCTTCCCTCCCACC
>JANHGO010000039.1:37522715-37565500 GCA_024606505.1 Aquila spilogaster
CTTAAGAACTTTTATCGTGGGTCCTATTGGTTTGAAGAGGTGTATTGTGCTATAGGTACTCATAGAGTAGAATCATACGTTCCCAAAGCACACCTCATGCACACCCCCCGCCACACACACCTGGCCCTCACATAAAAATAGCCACTGCGGAACAATTCAAGGAATCAACAGCACTCCCACCAATAACAAGTTCTGATAATGCATTTTCCTGCTTCTCCACACAGCCTTGCTTTACTGGAGAGCCACTCTATGCTCTCTCCATACCAGAGCGAAGGGAAGCACGCAGGCATTTTCAGTGTCACTCCAGGCTTACTCGGGCTTCTGGCTTCCCAAGTGCTCTGTAGACACAATACAGGACTGGCTTCGGCATGCCAGGGTCCCCTCCTGCGCCTCTGCGGGAGAACTGCGCTGTAAGTCTTCGAACAGTATCAGAGAATGTAATTCAGTTACTTTCCTCTTGTGGAAGGAAAAAGGTAAACAACTTGATCAGGTCCAGTAGCTGAGCAATATTAAAAAAAAAAAAAAAAAAAGCAGCTGATGAAACCTACAGAAGAGCTAATTTGTGTCTGCCCACACAACCTCATCACCTGTACCAGGGCCAGAAACATGAGATCACTTCTTTGCTAGGTCTGCACGGAGCATTGTGTACCTAGGACCCCTGATGAAGAAGACGGCTGAAGCTCACCTTTCAAAAGTTCTTCCCACAGACTTGTCCATTTAGCAAAAAAAAAAAAAAGATGTAGAAAAGCAAGTGATCATTATTTATTTATTTATTTGAATAAATAGTACAACTGTCACAAACCATGCATAACACTCCTGCTGTGATTTTTAGCAAACATAGCATTGCATTGTAACTTGCTTACAGTACACAACTCTTGTCACAAAGCTGGATGCCTCCAGCACATGACAAGTCCAGAATTTTATCTGCAAGGCTGGTTTTTAGTAGTTAGAAATCCAGAGTAAACAGTAAAACAGAGTTAAAAACAGTAGAAAAGACTCTTAAAAAATACATTAATACTGAAAGCACTGGGGTGTGGGGAATAGGGGTAAGAAATCCTGTAAGGTTTAAACTGATTTTAAAAAATCTGCCACTGTTGGTTTTTCATCTTGAAAAACAGGTCCAGCTGAGGAATATCTGGGCTTCTTCTGTGGTAATATAGCTCACTGGAACTGAGTAAGTCAAGCAGATGCACCTAAAAGGCAAGTTGTACGGACTGGAAAAGACAGATACTCATTAAGTACTTAAAATGTGGAAGCTTTAATGCTGCAGAGCATTCAGCATTCCAGATGAACTCAACAGGATTTGGATCGACCCCACTGGCACCCAGGGAATATATCTAAAACTCCAGTAACACAGAGAGTTCATGAATAACATTTTTAACATTGACTTATCTTTTTGAGAGGAGAAGAAGTATCATGCATATGTAACAGAAAGGCATGACGAAAGCAGGTGTTTAAAGAAGCTTTACCTACATTGCTCTTCCTGGAAACTGGACTGATTGGGATGAAGATCCAGTTCAGTTAAATCCACCCTGCTCCCAATCCAATAAATACAGCATATACAAGGAAGAGTGAGCTGGCTAGACAGCAAGGAGCCAAGGAATGAAAAATGTGTTTTCCCTGTGCAGCATTTACCAACAGACTTAAAACCATAACAAAACAGGGTATGACAACTGCCCCCAACCTGTTCAGGGCATCAAGCCTGCAGTTTTGACTGACAGGGATATTAATGTAAGGAACATTAATTAAAAGGGACTCATGCCTCAAGTTGTAGAGGAAGGACGCAGGTTTCTGCAGAGTGACCAGAAACACTAACTGAACAAAACAGGGACTCTTTTTAAAATTCGGTAGTATGTTCACATTTGCTCACATGCAATAAAGATGCCAGCTGTATAATCCCATCTCAGAAATAGCCATTTCCCCTCCCAAAGCCAAACTGCTTTTATCAGTCTCCTCTTGTTATTTTCTGTTTGCTTTTGATATTAATATAGCTTGCAATTTCAAAAACTAGATTCTCTGGAGGTCTTTCCCAGCAACTCAGAGAATGTAAACAGCATTGGCACTTCCACATCACCTGAAGTGAGGTGGGTGGAATGACAGCTCTTTAATAGACTTGTTTCCCACAAATAACACTGCATTAAACTAAAAGTTTGAGACACCTTTCAGTTCAATCACCTTCCAGCCTCATGATACCCCTATTTCACAGCACGAAAGTTAGACCAATTTCATTAACTTGCCAGGACAGCTGACCCACCAGGCCTTAGAGCCTCTGGAAGTCTCCTCTGTAATAATTGCTAGCGTCATGGTAGAGTCTAGTGGCCCCATCTGAAATTCGAGCCCAATTGTACTATGCTCTGTATAAACAGCGAGAGGTCAGCTCCCTCCTAAAGCACAGGCAAGCAATGATTCCCCACAGAACCTTGTAGAGTAGATGAGATCTGAATTTTTCATGGAAAGAAAGGGCAACTTCCTTCCATCTTTTTTTTGGAGGTGTGAGAGGAGGTGACCCAAATAAATCAAATACTAGAACTCAGAACCCAAAAATATGAAACAAAGAAGCAGAAGCCCATTTCTCTCCCTTTGAGATTAAAAAATGTTTAAGGAGGGAAGGAGAAAATCCCAACTGTAAAATCATATCATTCAAATAGCATGTTTCCAACCGAACTCAGAAGGGTGAATAATGTTTGGTGTAAGAAATCCATTCTTAGGTAAAGAAGATGTCTACTTACAACAGGACTCAAGTAAGGCTGTGGAGCAGAGCAATACTACCTGCTTCCTCTTTGGGGCTCTCTGCCTAATGTTTCACACAAAATCATGGCTGCCCATAAAAGCTGCTGCTGTGATACATAAAAGCAGGAATCAAATCTCTCCCCTATGCACTCCAAGGAAAGGAGTGCTGTTATATGCATATTCCACAAATAATTTACTCTGGAAATTACAATCCCATTTCTTTTGCACCGCTCTCCTCAAAAATCTACTCAGATGGCTCATCTTCCAGCGCTCCTTGTACACACTGCTGCTCCTAGCACATCACCAGCCAGAACAGCTCTACAGGTGAAACCTGTTAAGTACTATGAGGTAACTAGAGTCTACCAGATAAATCTAGCAATCCTTTTTTAAAACAGATTCCCACTAAAATCTGTAACAGCATAAAAGACTACAGGACTAGGCCAGAGCCTAGGAGAGTATTTCTTGGGATGGCACAGGGCAACTCGACGAAATTACTTTGAAGCATAACTGATCACTAAAGAGCTTCACATTTGAGTGCTAACCATTGGCTTCCACTATGTATACCACGTCTTACATAGCCCAGTGCAATCCATAAGTACAGGCAAGCTCTTATTTTTACAGGAATTCAATTTTACTGTTTAGGAAAGAAAATATATAAAACTGTTTATAAAAGCCTTACCCACCAGAACTGTACAGCTGCCAGTAACTCCAACAGGAATGAATCTGACCCTTTAACTCAGCTATGTGAAATGAAGAGTCAGCCTTTAAACTGCCAAGCTCATTATTCCACGCATTTGTTTCAGAAAGGACTGGGGGCAAAATGCATTAATCCAGCCTGTGCCTATTTGACCAGCTCCTGACTGACCTGATTGAAGCTGTGTCCTTAACGGCTGACAGTGGTTCTAGCAACCAAATTTCTCCTAGAAAGGAGATGAAATAAAAAATAGATGTCAAAAGATTAGCTGGTCATCCCATTGCAAGACTTATTCTATGTAAACACTAAACAGAAATAACACTGAGTAGCATGAGGTTAACACAAAACCTGCAGATTTTGCCATTAGCTTCAGATAGCGCTTGTAATTTCCCTCAGCCCCACCCACCCAAAAGAACATACAAAACCTTATTTAACAGAAAAGGCTCAGCTTCTAAATAAATTCCAATGCTGAATTTCTATTGCTAACACTTAAGCCTGGAAAACCATCAAACGCTAGTTGCAACCAAGGAGTATGCAAAAGAAAGTCTACTGTAGAATCAAAGAGTCTCCAGCCATGAGGAAGGTCTCATGTTTTCCCTGCTTATTAAAGTAGTTAGTGGTATACTTCCTTTATCAAAATAACATTTGTTGACCATAATAAACAACAGACCCAACAGTATCTTCTGGTAAAAGTGTGAAATATCTACACATTTTCAAGTGACCTACAGAATACACATGCATTATTTTTAGTGGGATTGTCATACAAACAGTTACAGACAGACAACATCAACTGTAGAAAGAATGCATGAAGTATAGCATAAGGCACAACGGGAGCGTGCAGAGGGCGTGTTTATTGTAATTTCTGCCTAAGGAGGTTGGAAGGATGAAGACCTCAGCAGCTTCCAGGATCATTCAACATTCTTGTACTTTGTGAACAGGTTGTACAGAACCCTGAGGGTAGACTTCAGATCCAAGTTGACAACATCTGTGGAAGAAAAGGAGAAATCCTTACTTTACTTTTTGTTCTCCCTTGTTTGTCCTCAAAGGAACAAAAGTCCCCACATCTCTGAGCCACTGGGATTAGCAACAAAAAAACCCACTGAGTTCTGATCTTCCCAAGTCAAGCTTTTTAAATGTCCTATATGATGCACTTCAAAACACCTTCACGATAATAGTCACAGCTAACTTCTCTGGGAAATGGAAGAAAGATAATTCCCTTCCTCATCTAAAACTGGTTACAGAGAAAGTATATTTCTGTCTGAGACCTGGGATAAAGGCTTTGGGAAATACTACCGATAACTTCACTGGCCACACAACCAGCAAACAAGTAGCCACACACATCATATGAGATACCGAACCTCACACATCGACAACTCTGCAATGATACAGTCCATGAATAAAAAAAGCCTGAATTCTCTTAGCAGACTCAAAGCTTTCTATTATCTAATATCCTTTCTTACCATGGTAGGCCCCGGAACAGGTCTAGAACAGTTCTAAACAAAAAGCTTTTCTGCTAGCACCTCCTCCCAACCTAT
This sequence comes from Aquila spilogaster, assembly GCA_024606505.1. Taxonomy (NCBI): domain Eukaryota; kingdom Metazoa; phylum Chordata; class Aves; order Accipitriformes; family Accipitridae; genus Aquila; species Aquila spilogaster. The sequence continues at coordinate 37,527,675 of JANHGO010000039.1, forward strand.
TACGATAATAAAGTGCCAGGAAATACCACAGTGTTGTGGTTTAAGCCCAGCCGGCAACTAAGCACCACGCAGCCGTTTGCTCACTCCTCCCCGCCCCAGTGGGATGGAAAAAAGAATCAGGGATGGAGGGGGGGAAAGTAAACCTTGTGGGTTGAGATAAAGAGTTTAATAGGACAGCAAAGAAAGTGATAATAATAAACAAACAAACAAATAAAATTATACAACACAAGTGATGCACAATGCAATTTCTCACCACCCACTGACCGATGCCCAGCCCAGCCCAGGCCCAAGCAGTGATTGCCGCCTCCCCGGCCAACTCCCCCCAGTTTATATACTGGCCATGACGTCACATGGTATGGAATACCCCTTTGGCCAGTTTGGGTCAGCTGTCCTGGCTGTGTCCCCTCCCAACTTCTTGCACCCCTCCAGCCTTCTTGCTGGCTGGGCATGAGAAGCTGAAAAAGCCTTGATTTAGTCTAAACACCAGGTAGCAACAACTGAAAACATCAGTGTGTTATCAACATTCTTCTCACACTGAACCCAAGACATAACACTATACCAGCTACTAGAAAGAAAATTAACTCTATCCCAGCTGAAACCAGGACACGCAGACATGTAATCCAGGGACTATGGGGGGAGGCATAGCACAGGGAAGGCTGAAGAGGTAGAAAGAAATGTTGGATTCAATATGTAAGAAAGGAGGAGGAGGAAGCAAAAAATTAGACAGTAAACAACATATATGGAAGCAGAAGTAAGGAAGAGCAGATAATAAAAAAATCATTCAAAGAACTAGGAAGACAGCAAACAGTTAACAGACTAAGTACAATTACTGTGAGGTCCAGGGGAAACACCTACTGCCTGTTTTCTAAGAATCATTGCCAGGACCTCTCCACCCTTCCCTCCCACCCCATACTGGATAACACTCTAACCCCCACACTTCATCTGGTATTTTCAGTAACCTCTCACACTTTTCTTTCTACCCTTTTTCCTGTATTATTTTACATATTTCATTTATGATTTTGTATTTTGCATTTGCAAAATAATATTCTCCTGCCCCAAAGGAAAAGATCCTAACTGCTGTGAAGTAATACACCCTGAAAAAAGAGACGTCTTACCTGGATAACAGTAATATGAAACACATTTCTAATTCTTCCAGGTATCATAGAAAGTGGCTTACTACCATAGCGTTCTTAGTAAGGTAACAGCCAGAGTCAGCATCGGTTCCCCTGTACCAAGACCCAGTTCCCTCAGAGACGGATTTAAAATGTTAATTTAGCCATGGGAAACAACACTTTGCAACAGCCATGCATTTCTAAAGCTGGAAAATCAAGGCAAATATCTAGGGAAGAGACAACTACCAGCAGATTCGACCCACTGATCCTGGCAGTCACTTTTTTTTGCTGAACAATTAAACAAAACAGTGCTGGCACTATGAAAATGCCAAAAAAACTGGCCCAAACAGTCAGCTCTGTAGTGGTCAGCGATTTGTAGTGTCTGTTTTCCCATTCCTCCCGAATGGTTTTCTTTTCCCCATGCCACCCCTTTTCAGCTTCGCACTGAAAGCAGGATGGGTCCTGTCCCTGAGCCACCACAACCTCCATCTCGGCTGAGGTGGCACGAAGCGGTGTAATCCAGTCTCGCAGGGTTCAGCTCCGTCTCTGGCTGACATCACTTCAGAGGCAGGAGCTGCCTGTGCTGTAAACCAAGGTCAAGGTGCCAGTGGAGAGAAACAGGAATCTGGAGGGCAGAGCAGAGACATCGCTGGAAGCCAGAAGCACAGCTAGGAAACCAGGGCACATCCCAGGGAGAGAGAAGCTGGGAGTAAGAGGCAGCGAAGTGCCAGAGCAAGAGCTAAGAAAGAGCACACGCAGAAGCTGGAAGGGGGCCCAGATCCGCAGCACTGTGCTGGGCAGGTACCGTCCATCCTCCCTCATGGAGGCATTTAAGGCTGGCTCCTACAAATCTCCAACAGCAATTTGAGCTAGGTACCTGCTGCTGATCACCCCTGGTGATTACCCTGAGGAATGAGAGGTATGGGAGGCCCCATCACTAAAAGAAGGAATGGACCCAGCCCTTTTATCTGGCAGTGTAATCACATGTAAATTTAGGGTCAGAAGAAACTATTGTGGTGACATAGTCTCACCTCATGTACAACACAGTCCTTAGAGAACTTTACCTTGGAAATCTTGTATTGAGCTTACAAAGCAACCTGTGGCTGAATTAAAATATAAGCTTAACATTGCAGGGGATTTTTTTGGTTTTTTTTTTCTTTTTAGATCTTCCAGTGGTGGAAATTCCACCTCCAACCCTTGACAATTCAGACTGATGGCTAATTACCTTCACTGTTGCAAGTTATACTGTAATTCTAGTTTGACATTTTCCTAACTTTCAGACCTTGTTATGCCTTTGCTGCATTAAAGAGTATGGTAGTGTGAGATGCACCCTCCCTGTGTGGACGATTACAGTGTTCTTTACTGATCAGTCTCTAGCAGGTATTCTCAGGAACAAGCATACTCTCAGCCTCCCATTTCTTATTTTAGAGATGAAGCATGCACAGTCATAACATTTTATTAGTTGTTGTTGGTAATTTTAACTGCAAGTAGCCATAAATTATCAAAATAGTTTAAAACATTCCATCAATTTAAAACTTTCACACTCCGTAACAACCCCATTAGAGCCCAATAAACTAATCCACTACAACATACTTTTGCTGCAATAACTCAGCATCAAGTTCTGCTGCTAGCTCAATCTACTGAATTGGGCTGGAAGAACAGAGAAGAGGAGCTGTCCTGTATGCTCCTATTTATGTTTATCACCCATACAAAGACACACTAAAATATTAAACAAGACCTCTTTCTTGCAAGCACTGCAGGAAGCATGGGCTACAGAAATAAAAACTGTGATGTTCTGCTCTAGACAATGTTTTACATGAAAATGCTGCAACTAATTCAAGAGGCATTTACTACCCAATTCACGCTAAAGGACATGGATTCACCTAACAGGTTTTCCAGCCTATTTAGGAACAAACAATAGACCAGTATGGCATTAACACGAGTATACTATACACAAAACTTTTTGCAGAGCACCAGTCTCTATGACAAAATGAATTCTTGTTCCAAGAAACACATATTACCTGACTGTACTGACTGTCAAGATCCTACAGAGGATTCAATGAAACTATGGTGACAAGCAAAGCCCAACATATTACTGTCCTCTCCACAGGGGCAGCTTTTCAAGAGGAACAGTCAGTTTTACAGGCAATTCCAGCCACACAGACACCACACGAGCACATGCACTCCAACAGCTATGAACTACTGCTGCCGGGAATAAGTACATACACAGAAGAGGAAGGAATACACGCAAGAGACCGTACACCCTGCAGCAGCAAGAAGGAATGTTCTATGAGCTAATTTGGCTCTCTAACTTCTATTAATAATTAAATTCTCAATCAGTAAAACACTTAAGCATATTCTGCTGCTTACTGAAACTACACACCTTGTCCAGAGCAAACAAAAGATCTGTTGTTGCCTGTTACTGTATTCTATCACACATGATAGTGTAAGGATAGCCTTATGGGAAGGTAATCTCCTCTGTTAGATCAACCGATGAAAACAAAACAAAAAAAAGGACAAGCTTTCAACTAGAGAAGTCTTCTCCTAGGTTCTTAACATTTTATCTCTCTTGAAACAGGCTTACCTAGCCTATCCGGTCTCCTTCTGCAATCTCTTTAACACTTCCACTCAAAAACCTGCCATTCCTAATTGTGCATTTGTATTTCTCCAGCTTCCTTGTCCTCCCCATATACCCCCTGACTCAGCTCCAATGCTCAGAACTCTCCTTTACTTTCCCAACTTAGTGTCGTTTCACTGAATTCTTCAGGAGCACTTTTCACACCCAAATTTAAAAGAACAGCACTGACAGGATATATATGCATTTAATATTGTCTTTTGTCTTTTTTCCCCACTATAAGCAGCTCCACTATTTGTTAATCTATTTACTATCACCACTTTGTCTCATTTTAAGTCAGACTGAACATTTCTTGGGGGCTCCTCATTTTTCTTTGTTCTGTGGAAGCCTCTAACACATATGTGGTTTGTAACACCAGGAATAAAAATTGCTCATTTAGCAGTCATAAAATTTTAATTCCTCTTTTTATCCCTAGTGCAAGCAACAATGGAGACCTCATCATTAATTAATTTCAAGGTTCAGAGACTTTAAAGGAAAAACACAGTTTTTACACTTTTCAGTTCTGACTCCCAAGTCCACATAAATCAGGAAGAGAGTTTGCTATCGGTTCTCCTAAAAAAACCAACAAAAGCCTTTCAGTTATCTACCACTGAAATCCGTTCACAAGACTCTAGCTGTAAGAATTATAAGAATTAGACCATGAAAAGCTTCCTGCTTGGATCGTTATTGAGAATACCAACTGAATTTATAATATAGCACTGAACAGCTTTTGGATCATTCACTAAAGCTAGACTTGTACACCTCAGTAAATCTATTCCAGACAAGAAACACAGGTAAGGATATACCCCAGATACAGACAATGAATACTTTGGAAAACTGTCAAGGGGCACATTTACAACTCCACTTTGTGGTACTACTGCTACTGTCTTCGAAAGGAGTTGCACTTGAAATGTACCTGCTATTATGTCCTTATATTCAGTTTAAAGCCACATGGCATATCCGTACCTTCAGGGCGAGCTTTTGGTTTCTTCAGTCCTCCATCTTGCATCAGCTCAAAAGCAAAGGAAACATTATGGACCTGAAAGAGGTAAAGTGTTTAGAACCTCAAAGTTACATAGGTATTAAAAACCTTTAATTACATTTTAAAAACACCTTATTCTCTCTATGCTTGACATAGAGAAATGGTAATTCTATTTAAATCAATATTAAACATTTACATGTTTAAGCATGGCAGAAAGTACATATGAGAGATTAAGAAATGAAAGCTTGTATCATTATAGGGCAAATATTCACTTTTTGATACAAAGGAGGTAATTTAAGATATCCAAATTTCAAGTGTAAAAATGTGACTGAGTACCACATGAACCAGGAAAGCCCATTAAGCCCCGATCTCAGTCTCTATGGCAGAGGCCAGAAAGCTCCCAGTAACAACTACAACAGAGATATATTCTGTCAAGTTCTTCCTGCCTGTACCCAAGATCAACATTTCCAACTACAAGGCAAGAGATCACTCGCCACCCAGGCAACAAGGAATGTAACAGAAGTGACATAACTGAACAGAGATGAGAAAATACATATGGGTGTGTAAGTGAGAAGAAATAAGGACACTAAATGGAATTATTTTCAAACATTAGTCTTTTCTACATCATTATCAGCTGCATGTCAAGCAACATCAACATCACACCATCAAGGAGCCAGGCTGCTTGTTGCATGACCTTGTGCTAATCCCTTAGTCTCTTGGTGCTTTGGCTTCCTCTACTTAAAAACAGAGATAGAAGTCAAATTAAGTTTCTCTAATGAAGCAAATGCTTCAAAAAATGCTTCGTGATGGCAGTTCCCAGACAGACTGTGCAGTGAGCTTGCAAAACAATCTAGGCACAACTGTACAGAAAGAGCTTCCTGAAAAAGCCACCAAAGATCATACACGAACATAAAGTCAGAGGAAAGAAAATGGACAAAAAGGAAAAATGCAGGAAAGCAGGTGTCTTCTTTTAATCTCTCCTTTGAGGAGCAAACATTATGGTTTAAAAGGATCTGCATAGCAGCTTTCTCATCCACGCTTACTGAAATTTAAGCAAGGTAATTTGGATTATGAATTCTGTGCATTTTTGTTACTGCAAATGACAGTTCTGGAGATACATAGCAAGGGGGAGAGATTTAATTAAAGCTACTCATCTTGAAAATCAGGGAGTTACGCATATAAAGCTCCCCTACAATAAGGAAGAAAGGCCCCTTTCACTGGCGCTTATTGCTCAGGACTTTATTAATCTCTTTTTACCTGCTACAGTTCCTCCTCCTTCATTGTGACAAAACCAGTCACTTTCAAGATGAAAATATTTTTTCCTTTCCCAAAAACACAGAGTCTACCTCTCCTTCTTTAATTTACAAGTCCCCTTTCCTCAAGGCAGAGCGTCCACACAAACCCACAATATTACTTCAGGAATACTGGATAATCTTTATGAATTTAAACCGTTAACAACAAAATCATAACTGAACAGGTGCTGGCTACAACTCCGCATCCTGCATTTCAACATGGGCAAAAATTCAATATACTAGGATAAAAAAGCAATAGAAATCTGTAAAGGAGAGTTTGTATAAGATGTAACAGAGAACCATTTTCCCACTGCTCTATCAAGGTCCTGTGCAGTATACAACATTTAAAATGAACTAATACCCGTCCTATCCACAAACTTAACACCTAAAGAAAGCCCCTCTTAACAGACCCTGATTTCCTGCCTTCAGGGAGCCCCTTTAAGCTCCCACATAGCAACTAGTCACCTCCTGAGAAAGTCAACAAACCCTATATAACCTACAGAACCAGCAGACTCAGCATGTTAGCCTGGGTCTGTAACGGCGCTCATTTGGTGCAGCTCAATTTCCTCTTGCGATGCTGGTATGATCCCCGCAGGCAAAGCTGGCTTATTCTACCAATGGTGAAGTCCCATCCCTCAGAGAGCATGTACCTTTGCTGAGGGGTGCTTGACAGCAACAATCTGCACTGAAGTCACTACGAAAACCCCACCATTTTAAACAGCCCTCACGTTACAGAGCATTCGATCCTTTAACTTTTGCCAATGTTTCCACTCCTGACCTAGCCATCTCCTGCTCCAGCTCAGCCAACGCAATACTTGCATCCTCTCCACTGCAGAACCTGGCAGAATAAAAAGCAGGGGGCCGACGCGTTACTGCAGTACAACCAGGCTCAGAGTATTCTGATACCAGGCACTGAATATACACAGAGGTGCGTGCATGTTCAGGAACAACTGCAGAAAGACGCATACTTTTGGTTATGGCAATGAAATACGTTAAGCGCTCTTCTCATCGTTAACACTAGGAAGGACACATGACAATGGAGCAAGTGTGGGACTAAGACCAAGATACTTATTTCGTCTCCTTCCATCTCTAATACTCTGATTATGAGTAAGTCAATCTAAGACTGCAAAGAATCCACTCTTCTTCCTTAAAGCTCATTTTGTCTGAGACACTGTTAGACAGTAAGTCATTCACTCCTTTCCAGACAGAAAGGAATATCCAAAAAAGACAAGCTAGCACATTCTCTCAAAAGTTTAAGTCAGCAATGTTGGCAATGATCCTGCCAGGAACTGGACACAGAACCAGAAGTCTGTGCTCACAAATTGACTTCAGACAGGCCACTGTTTGCATGCTCCCTCCCTGGCAGGATCAGGGCATCCATCTTGGCTTTAGATCAGCTCCAAAACATGTTACCTGTGAGCACTCAACATACAGTTTCTAACCCCAGATCAACCAAAGATCATGGCTCAGGTACCACCTCTTCTACTACAGTATCTCATTTACATATCCAGTAATGATATTTATTCACTTGGTTTGTAGGAACATTAAATAAACTACAGAAAAAGAACTAATAGGTATTAGGCAACTGATATTAATGAGATGAGGGGGCAGGTTTTAGGGATGACATTCCGTGACCTTGGGAAAAAGCTCTACCTCCATGTCAATCCCAGTGTACAGGATGCCGCTAAAGCAGAGCTTCCCATCTCTCATGTTTTGTCTTTCTTGCCTATTTACATAGTACATACTAGGCAAGGTCAGGCATCAGCTCTGCTGTCTAGGACAATAAGACATCCCTGTGCACAAAAACACTTCAGGCAGTACTACAATTTAAAAAATCACTTTTATTATGCAAAGTACTATACAGTACAAAGCACTTATTACTGATTTATTCATTCCAGATATTCATGAGCTTTATGCGTCGTTTCATGCTAGTAACACAATACCTTTCTTTCGTAACTATGGGGAATTTACTCATTCATTTCACAAGCAACTTTTAGTGGTATTAACTATCAAGTGTCACAGCCAGTGCATCTTTGCTGCAGCTCCTGAAAAGAAGAATATATCGCGTTCTGATTTACTGGGCACAAAGAGAAAGGACACAATGACTGGAAAATAACATGTGGTAACAAAGCAAAAAGAATATAACCTGGAGTTTCTACCTACCTTTTGATCAAAACTTTCAGGTGTTAAGTAGAAGTTGTGAAGTGGAACAAAATAGTCTTCAAGGAGACCCATGAGCAAAACCAAGTAAACACCATCTGCAAACTAAATAGAAATACTGATGACATTTCTAGGTGAAAGCATCTGTTTTCAGATAAGCATTCATAAACAAGCAGAACAAAGAATGCTTGGCCCAAATTATGTACTTTGATTTCTACCACTGTTGTTTGCTAGCACAGAAGTGTAAGATGGTTCAGGAGTCACAGACTGCTCCTTTCAGGCATAGCAAGGAACTGACAGCAAGTGTAACAAGCATTTAGGGGTTTGTTTCATCTGCTCCCTGGATTCACCTATACCCTTGCAATCACCAGTGCAGCTGAGCAAGGTAAATCAGTCTTTTCTTAAGAGCCTGTTGACATAGCTGCTTTCTTGTCAGTTCTCTAAAGAAAAGAAAAAAACAGGATACCAGGCTTTCTCCCTACATCTGGTAGCATTATTTCCCCTACTCTCATTTCCTGAGCAAAACAAGCAAGCCCATCAGCTATTGCTATAGCATTAACCTATGCAAGATCATGTGCCAAAGACTATTTAAATTACTTACATACAGTAAATAGCTTTAAGCAGAAAAAATTAAAAGTAATTCACCTGGGAGTTATCTACAATTTGTACTCCTTAGTTGTGCAGAGTATTTGGTCTGAAAAGGCAGGGACTGAAAACAACATCTTCTTTATCTCCAGCCAGTTACCTATTTACTAGGCTACTGAATACTTTGAGGTGAGGTTAGAGTATGTAATCTGTTCTTGCTCTTCCTCACATTCATTTTACTTGCTTGAGGAATCTTGCCAACTTCACTACTGTATTTAACAAAGCTCTTTTAGTTTAATAAAAAAAAAAAAAAAGACTTCCTGGGAAACATGTTTGCACATTATATACTCCCAGTCCTACTACTACAGTACCTGGTCATTTCAGCCACAATCCCTCTTAAGTCGTGTGTGTTGGACATTCAAATCTCTGCCCTTAATCAGAACTTGAAATTAAGTCTCCCCTGTCACAGGTAGGAAGTTTAACTTCACAAAAGAATTTTTTTCCCAAGTAAAAATAGATTGTTTACAGTTTCAGTAAACACTAAATAATATACTAAATACTTTCAGCAATACTATTCAATATTCCTACCAATAGGATGACTACTTACTGGCTAAGGGGGGGTAATGTTATGTATTTCTAACAGACTTCTCACTTGTGATCCTGATATGGTGTACGTGATATCCTCTAACCTTTTCAAAAATAAATTGTTGGGTACTTCCAAGGCATTAAGCAACAATTTATTGTGACAAATCAGATCCAGTCACCCATTTATTTCAGCAAAGCTATAAAATAGCAGAGAATGACTGGCATTAAACTAAGCCTGGCTCAAACCAATTACCTGTACTGCTGGTATAATTCTCTAGATGCCATGCTTATTTTTTTGCCAGGACAATAAGATAACCATCTCTCCACAGTTCAGTGAACTCTGGAAAGAATATCTGCTTCTGCTAAGCCAAGCCCATGCCTGAAAATTGCTGAATTTTATCTGTAAAGTGAGAACTACCCCACTGACACTGAAATTCACACTTAAGGTTTCCAAGCACATTCGGTACCAGTTCTGCACTAGAGACGGAGAAGTCCTCAGAGCAGACGGTGGTGGTTGACACTCACCTCCGCTAACTTGAGACAAACTAACCTGGAGTCAAGCCACTGCAGTACAGGAGCTCTGAGTCATTAATCCACGCTGCTGAGAAGCAAGCACAGTGCATGTGCTCACAAGACAGCAGAGTAGAGAGGAGGATATGAAGGCCTTTGCTGCAACAGCAAAATTGTTTCCAGTCCCACTTTGATGTGATCAAAGCTAGTACTGATATCTCTATGACGAACTGCACACTGCAGTCCACACTCCTCCCAAGAGCCCCAGGCAGCCAGCTATTAAGAGCTTGTATCAGTTCATCATGAACCCTCACAGCTAGAAAAAACACAACCCACCATCCACCCATAACTATACCAACTGCTTTGCAGAACTCCACTTTGATCCGAGAGACAAGCTGCCCTGAAATCCAGCCATATTCTACAGTCATTAACATAACCCTATTAAATATCCAAGAATTTCACCTTATAATACAAATCAACAGCAATATGAAGTACATGTAAACATGAGTAAAGGAAGCAAGCATCAGCAAATGTCATTGCTACTTAAAACAGAGAGCTTTTGTCCCCTAAATTAACGTGCCCAACAGTTCCATAACAGGGTTTTATGGAGTGAGGGCCTAGATTTGCAATTTACACAGTTAGATTACATACAAAAAGACAAAGTCTCCTACCTGGGTTTCTAACTCCGTTACTTCCAAATTCAGTTTATTCAAGTGTTTGTTCACAAAGGTGATCAGAGACTATAAAAGAAAACACCAGAACCAGTGATGTTAGACACTATAGTCAGTGCCTATGTGAAAGGGTTAACATAATCTTTTAAGACTTTTTTTTAAAGCTTAATAAATATGCATGTGTGCTATTTGCTTTTGCATAAATAAGTACATAAAACAACTCAGTCGTATAGTCATTTTTGTTGCACCGTATGCCAGAAGTCACCAGATGGTGCTATTACATACAGCTTACTAGTTATTTTTCTTGGCACATAAAGCATACTTTAGTGTCGTGGGAAAAAGCTGTGATGACATTGGTTCTTTTGGAGGTTCTTCGTGAAGATGAAGCAAACAGTTGGTGCATTTACTGTCCACACTAATCTCTTCAGGTTCTTGGAGAAGATCCACTGCCTGGGAGCAAGGCAGCAGCAGCACTGAGCTAAGACTCCCAAGAGAAGATTCCAACAGTACACTGTCCTGCACACACCTCTGTTCCTGGAGTGATGTGTGTATATCAATTAGAAAATTACAGTCAGGATGTAACCCAAGTCTGGCATTTCTACTCCCATAGGAAGCAGACATCCAAGATCCTGCTACTATGAGCCACATTACGTGCTCATGTATTGAAGCACAGAGATCTGCCAGCCTGCTTATAACATTTTGAAACGAGACATAGAGTTGGGTGTTAACACTTTCATTGTGTGGATAGAGTTAACTTAATTCTCTATCAACTTTAAAAACACTCTTCTAGAAGATGTTTCAGATTGGAAAGATAAAATCTTCCAGAGACTTCAAAGCATTATTTTAAATGCATACATCCGCTGTTTCATACAAAGTGAAGGGACAAATTACAATACTGATCTTTGCATACTACTGTTCTAATAAATACCTTAACAGCCATGTTGGAACAACATGGAGTCTCTTCCTTATGTGTTCTCTAAAACTAACAAGAGCTGGCAGAGATCAACCCCTACTCTACCCCTCCACTCTGCCTAGCACAAAAAGCCATGTCAAGAATACGTCTGGATAGGCATGCTTTGCGATGATGCTCAGCCTTGGAGGAGAAACCAGAGGACCATATGAATTAGTGTTAAGTAGAAAACCCTGGGACAAAAGCAACTCTTCTGTAAAAGCTTTATATTTAGCAAACTTATTTATGGGTGAATCACATTTCAGGGTACTGTGGAAAAAATCTTCCAGTTATGGAAGATCATCTTTAGTACAAGAATGAGCTGAAAACCAAACAGCGAGTGCTTCTTGGGGAGACTAAGGCTGAAGACACACGCATGACTGTGGCTGCCCCAGTGAAGGGGTCACCACTTTAATGAGCCAGCCGCTCATTAGCCTACAGCGCAGCCCCTCCTTGCTGGAGGACAGCGCCTGGGACATAAAAGCGTGTACAATTGTCCAGTCAGAATGATCTGTACCACTGCAGAGTAGTGCAGAGTAGCTTTTTCTAACCTGCATCATTTTGATTGATTCTAGCAGCACTACCTAGCACTACCATTAGAAAAGCCTTGGCCAATAAACCAGAGTAATGAGACAAGCCTGACCGAAGCCAATGAATCCAGGTATCACCTGGCTTTGAAACAGTGACCGCTGGGGGATAAACACGCTTCTCACTATTTCAGTATCCTCTTCTCCTATCTATCTCCTATCCTATTTTCCAGATCTTTCTGGATATCTTTCCAAAACCATAAGAAAAAAAGCAATGTAGAAAATAAAACTTGAATTTTATTTTTTACCTTTTTGACTACGCTGAGTTTGTCTGGTGCATGATCAAAAAGTGTGTCAAAGGCATCACGCTCTGGTTTTAGGGGGGGGAAAAAAAAAAAATCAATACACCTCCAACAGCCAACTATGGGAAGCAGGTTATGTGTCCCAAGCTTAAAGGTCTTTCTCAGAAAACCACATAACAGAGACTCAAGCTAAAAGTTATCACCTGATTTTGGTGTCTAACTAAATGCCAGAGCAAACTCCCCATGGAATTTTAGAGGTAACTGAAAATAAACATACCATTCACTGATTTCCCTTTTCTGCCATTCATAACTGGTACACAAAACATGTAGGTGGAATCAAAATTAAAATGAAACACAAATTTTGACTATGCCCCAATCCTAACTTAAACAATGAGCCACTGAAACATCACCTGGTTTTGATGCACTACAGCTACAGTGATAGCTATGGTTGCATCCACCACTTGGTGTCAAAATCAGATATTAATTTGGTTAATTTAAAATTACTGTTAGTACCCCTGACTTCAGTAAAGCTTAAAACTGAACATGAGTGAACCTGATCCAGCAGTGTAGGAAAAGCAAAGCTTACATACAGTATGAACATTTAAATTATTTTTAGACTTTCAAAGCATTGTATAACAATATCTAATCCAATCTAAAATCTACTAAATTGACTATAGTAGTGCAACATTTCACATTGTGGCAGCTTTGGGCTGACTGAAATTTTCCAAACACTGAGTTTTTTGGATTACAACTGTCATCATCAGGTAAAACAAGAAAAAATTGGAAATCTAACCAATTGCAGTTGCATTTGGAAAAAAAAAAGCATAAAAAAATGCTGGAAAAGTGTGCAGGTTTTAAGCTGTTAAAATTTTCAACATAGTTTTTAACAGTTTTTCCAATTTCAAATTCTTTTTGTTTACCTTTTAATAGTTTTCTATTATTAAATAAACAAACATATTTATTATCCAAATCCCTTTCGTATCTGAAGAAATGTTATTTAGTCCCTATAGCACCCTGACATTACTTATTTTCCGAATACCTTATTAATCATTACTATAGATATTCTGCAAGAGGGGAAATGATAGCGTTCACATATTACAACCGGGGAACAGAGAAACTAAATTACTTGTTCTTCATCACGCATAGTCCTTTACAGGAGCCCACATCTCTTCAGTGAGAAGTGGTGACTTGATGCCACTAACAAAACTAAATGCAAAAAGAGAAGTCTCTCGGCAGCAACACCAAAAAAATTGGGTTTTGTTTCGAAGACCAAATCTACGGTTGGCAAGGTCCAAACTGTAAAATCTAGTGAATATGGAGGAGATAAGACACTCCATGCAAAGGAATTATAGAGGGCTGACTGGCTGCTGAAAGCGGACAGATAAACAGAGCTTTCTTAGACCTTGTACCATACACCTTTGCTTCAGTAATTTTCATGTATTCATTTGTATATAAATTAAATGGTCACATCATGAAGGTGTAACTCTTATTGCTGGGGGTTGCAAAGATTTTTACTTGCAAGCCACTAACAACAGTACTAGGAAATACTGCCCTGTGCAGCATTTTCACTATTCATTACTTGCAAATGAAAACTAATCAACAGAGACCAGTCTACAGAGCACAAGCAGTATACTGGATGATCTGGTTCTACCCATTATGCTCCACATCTCTGTGGAGTAACAAAACCTGCCCGCGCAATACATTCCAACCCCACAGAATTGCTCAACCTATTGTCCTGATCTGCTGAAGGAAAACAGACAAGATTTCTGTGGCTGACATAAATTAAAAAAAAATTCAGTCAATTTTGTTACTTACCAAATCTTCCCATCATCATCCTGCAAGTCAGAGCATTCAAAAATATCTGGTTAGTTCACGAATAATCACTTTGAAAAGACAAGACCATGGGCTTAACAGGCCTTTTCCTGCAAGATGCCGAGGGATAACCACTCCTACCAAGTCAGGAGGCTGAGCACGGTGCAAGACCAGACCCATCGTGCTGCAGGAATGTCCCCAGCAGACCGCCAGTGATGTCAGGGAGATACATTTTAAATGAATGGAAATGTGTAATTATGTTTTACACATAATTACGATTTCTTATGCATAACTATTTTTATGATGAAGACTGAACAAATGTACTTCTGTGTACAGTTTCCACAAATACAGTCCACAGAGCTCAGAAGGAGCAAGGCTATCTATCTCACTTCAATCTGTTCTCTCTGAAGAAAGAAAACATACATCAGAGCTGGATATTATGTAAATAAAACTGCCACATATGAATTATATACACAGCCAGTGACATCACCAGACATATGCAGATGTTTATCAGCTGAGAATCTTGCCCTGATTTGCACAGAGGAATTTGAAAGTATTCAATCAATGCTGGATTCTGCTGATCATTGCATTTTCCGTAGCTATCCTTATAACTGGGTGTGCAACACATTAAACAGTAAACCTCTTAATATTGTGTAATATTAAATAACTTAATAAATAAATGTATAAACACACATGCAAATCTGTAAACATGTTTCTTGCTAAAAAAAGTGTCTAAACCCCACTCCGCAGATTACATCTTACAAACCACATCTGAAGGAGAGGACAAGCAAACTACATTGTTGAAGAACATAGGAGTGAGGGGAGGAATTTTGGCCCACAAACCTGAGGCAGAGCTCTGATCCTACAAAAAACACTATGAGATCTTTAATGTCCACAGAGAGATGTTATGATCTCATTTTTGAGCATTTCCATCTGAAAGATCTTCCCCACTGAGCTAGCCACATGGTACTTCATTTATCTTCAAAGTCATGGAAAGCTGAGCCAACTCTACAGGGAGCCAATACACTGATAAACTGAAGGAGGGCTCATGCAAGCCCCTCTTACAAGAGATGCCTTCAGGCCACGTGAAGAAAAATCTCAGCTTTTATTTGCAGCCAAAGTGCATGTCTAGCCTTCGCCTTATAAAAAGGACTGTAAAAACATAAAGTAATCCGTTGCAAAAACTGGAGAGGGAAGAGGTTTATTTATTTAATTTATTTTTGCTGAGCTCTACAGAGCTCATCTCTGAGATGAGACATCATCATGAGAGATCATCTCTCCCTACAATTTTAACAGGGTATCGCTTCAGTTTTGAGAGGTATTCCAAAGAGCTGCCTTTTGTCAAACTAATTCTTCGCCAAAATATCTACATGGGCCCTTCGCTTGAGAGAGGCAACAGCACTGGGCAGAAATTAGTTATATATGGCCACCTCCAGAAGGCAGGGGAAAAAAAAAAAAAAGGCCCACAAAGGTCACTTTCAAAGAACTATTCAGTTAAAAGCTTCTGTAATGCAAGAATGTCAAGAAAATACTTCTCTCCTTTGTAACATATTTCCAGAGACCAAGTTATTTCTATATAGTTAAAAAAGCACCACATTAGGGGATTTTGTTAATTCAGCAGGGACAGGGGGAAGATTAAGTCTCTCTTTCGTCTTTGTAAACGGTCTCACATCATGCCCCACAGATACACTCCAAAGCTAAAGTGTTTTGTGCTTACTCTGTTGTAGTCGTCAGCTCCTCTGTAACATGAGTGGTCTGAAGGAGGCCTTCACGTTTCTGGAAAGGAAGATGGAGTTAGAAACGGGATGGCATTAGTAAAGGAGAAGCTCATTAGGGGCCCTGCAGCATTCACCATCTTTCACAATCCCAGAGGATAAAACTGGATAAAGCGTGCTTGCTAAGTTTTGTAGAGATAGAGGTGAAACAGCTGGCACAGGAGGGCTCACTCCCAGAACAGTGGCATTCATCAGGCTGACAGCCAAATGGAAGTTTCGGAAATATATATATATATCTGCAGCCAACAAACTCACTAACAATTCTCCACCTGCAACCAGAGTCAACATCGTGCCTGGAACACAAATTAGAGAGAGTTTGTCAGCCCTATCTTAAATTCCCCAAGGGTGCTCGTTCATGTCACAGTGTCAACCAACAATTTGACACAATTGGCAGCCTGGCTCTCCGGAGAGGTCTGGGGCTGAAATAACGTGGATGGCTGCCCCCAGGCCAGGGCTCCGGTGTGCATGAATAGTATTTCCCTGTTACCAGGTTTTCTCTCCTTGGGATAATTTTCTGCATGAATAAGGATTTTCCTACCCAACAAAAAGTTAGCATGTGGTGAGACTCAGTTTCAAAACGGCTTTATAACAGCTTCCTCAGCTCTGTTAAGACACAGCCCTCTGACACAGGTGGGGTCAAATGTTTCTGAGCCTCTCCAGAGTTTTGGAGACATGGCACGTACATCTCGGAGGCTGGAAGTGCTTTCACCTGAGTCAAAAACTTTCTTAACATCTCTACGGGTCACTTCCAAAACTATGGGATATAGCCTTATGCCTGAATGGAGGAATTTCTTTCGTCCCTTCTCTGTGCTTAAAAAGCTGACACAAAGAGCTCAAATCTCAGCAGCCATCTAGGAACCGGGTCTGTCAGAATGACTTACGGCAAGGTTAATAAAGCTGCTAGCTCAGGTAAGCAGGGAAACCACCCCTTCAGGCACAATCTCCACACACGTATGCCACCTCAATCATTTTTCACCAGCTGAGCCCCAAACAAGAAGTTATTAGGGAGAACAGCTTTGAAGAGAAACACATCCTTCCCCAGCAGCAATCTAAGAAATAAAACCTGAAATCTAAAAACCCGTAAGAAGTACTCCTGCCCCTCCACTCCCTACTCAATGAATGAAGGCAGCGTTGCTTTCTCAAGCCACCACCCAGGGAGCCTGGCTGAAAGCACGGTGGGAGCCGTGGTCCCTCACCGCCGTGCTGTTACAGCTCCTGCCTGAGCTGGGCCCTGTGCTGGATGCCGCCAGCTGGCCATGTCTTCACAGCTCCTCACTTCCCTATCACGCATCCATCTCATCCCGCTCCCCTCAGGGAGCCGCGGGAACAGCGCCAGAAGGTTTGGTGAAACAAGCCAGGATGACAGCATGGATGGAAAAATGAGGAAACATCTGACAGGGCAATGTTTTCTTGCATGCAAAACAATGTTGTCTTTATTCCATCCCACCACGTCTCTGCTTTATTAACACAGGTTTTGGGACCTTCCAGGCACCACGTACCCCAGGGAGAAGATGCTATAAACTGTGAACAAAAACTCAGTAAGTGGTGACTAGTGAATAATGCCTCCAAACGCCTGATAAGAAAGAGGAATAGATGCCAACACTGACTCCCCAACAGGTGGAAACGGCAGCATTTCTGCATAGCCCCCTCTGAGGCAGCTGAGCATGCTGCTCGCACAGCAAGCCCAGGTCCCTTGGCCTTGCAATCCAAAAGCAAATGTCATTCTTTGATAAAACTTTGATTCCTTGCACCGCTGCCACTAGACATATTTATTCTTCATCCTGCCTTGCCTCTGACCTTTCAGTCTACAACTCAGACTACAAGGGAATTACTGTAAAAATACCTCAGATCTCCCAGCAGCATCAAGGTGGAACATGCTGCAATGTTAAAACTGAGGATGAGGGAAGCTAAGTGCAAAAGACAGCAATTCCTGAGCCTTGTAAAAATACCCAACACAGTGAGACTTAAGAACAAATTTTACACTTACTTCTGAGAACATTTTTGTTTTCCTGAATTAGGGTATTCCTTCATCATTCAAGTTTATGTTTCAAATAACAGGTAGTAAAGTCAGCTGGAAGAAAAATCTTGGGATTTTCAGTTCTCACTGGAAGCACTCACTGAAACCACAAATTTTCTCTTCTCCCTGTCCTCACTGAGGAGGGCTGGAACAACAGGCACATGCTGAGTGACACCAGGATTAAAACATGTAGCATCTTAGACTCTTAACTCAGCACTTAGCTCAGGAGTAGCCATCAACAGGATCTTAACTAGAAGACCCACCTAAACACTTGCTCTGCTAGGACACTTCATGTACAACTTGGACATATATTGTCATGGTAACAAAATTTTCTATTTCACACAAAACCCACCAAGAAAAACAATTTTGGAGGTTGATTTCAAAAAGGTTTGAAAGTAACTAGGTTTCAGGAACTCTGCTCTTGAGAGGGGCTACCTCATGGTGCCCATTATAAAATAATATAAACAAAAGTGTTTTCTGCTGGGTTAGTCTTGTAGCTGTTCTACGTAATATTGACAGACATACAGATAGGCAAAGGTTCTTCCTGCCAAGGAAGGTAAAGCAGAAAGTCCTCTCCAAAACACTTGTGGTTTTCTGAGCAAACTAGACAGTGGAGGACCAAAAAACAATAGTGTATTGTTTGGCAGATACAGATCCAGCTACAAATCTCTCAGGCTCTAAATTAACTATTTTTAATCTCAGTCTGCCACCTCAAGATGTTAAAGGAAGGGAAGAATTT
Organism: Aquila spilogaster; assembly: GCA_024606505.1. Classification (NCBI taxonomy): domain Eukaryota; kingdom Metazoa; phylum Chordata; class Aves; order Accipitriformes; family Accipitridae; genus Aquila; species Aquila spilogaster. The sequence goes on from JANHGO010000039.1 coordinate 37,546,307, forward strand.
AAGGGAAGGGCAGAATGACCACCAGTCTGTGGAGATCTTGATAAATACTTTCCATGTAGCACAGTGCTGTCATAATATTATCTCATTTTATGGAGCAGGACACTAAAAATTAGAGAAGAAAAAGCCCACAACACTTACACAAGCTAATAAGGTATTCTGCATTGCTCTGAGATGGGCTACGGAAATGCACACAACTTAGCTAAGCAGTAACTTGCTAAACCAGTATGACTCTCTTGTTTTCATAGTGTAAGCACAGCCCTTCTGGGCAAGGAGCACCTCATGCATCTGCACAGTGTGAGGACGGCTCAACAAAGTTGATAATGATAATCCTAAGTGCCAAAGTCACCTGTGAAAGTGACACTTAACTAGTTTTGAAAATTTCAGTGTGGGTGTGTTCTTGCACAATACTCCACAGCATCTTGCAAGGTTTTCTTGATACGGGGTCAATTCTGCAAAGCTTACAAAGAAGTCACTTAAACAGTTGATTAATCCCCTTAAATGCATATTCAAGCAAGAAGAGGCATTTAAACTAAAACCTTTCAGAGCAGACATCTTATGTTAATTGTCATCTAGTTTGACAGAACCCTAATCATTATCAGGATTATCAGTAAGAGATCACTTCATAATAAATTGATAATTATAAGAACTATTATTAAGAAGATTATTATTATCTTACTTGGATTAGGAACAGTATTAACCTCATTACCATTATTCTGTTTGTCATTAGTATAACAAAGGCTAAATAAAATCCATTTAGAGAGATCTGTGTTACTGAACCAGCATCTATTTTTAGATGAGAATATGGATGCTGAACCACAAAAATTCAATTTACCAAACTATATGGCAAAAGTTATTGCTCCAGAAGAAACATACTTCAGTTCATACTGTGCCTTGCCTTCCATTTAAATAAACAAACCTGAAGATTTGCAAGCTTTTCCTAGCAGTGGGATAGGGGGGCTGAAACAAGCCTCCTCTTGCACAAGGCCAGCTGAAGTAGGCTCATAGCCAGCAGATGCCATAACCATCTCCAGGACTCCAGGCTCTAGGTCCAAGAGCAAGAGCTTACAGCCTCTCAGGCTTAAACTCTCATTGTACCATTGCTCTGACACCTTCAGGCATTCCCTTGGGGACACAAGAGTTGCTCTTCCTCTTTCTTTCTTTCTTTCTTTCCCTAGTTTCTGTCAGCCTTTATCTCATCCTGTCTTCACCTCAGCCTTGCCTAGTCTCAAGATGCAGGGACTCTGGTGAACCAGATGCTCTCAGTAGGTGTCTTCTCTATATCCCTCCAACAGGAAAAGATGTGAAAGCACATTCTGCACAGCCTTCCCTGTGCTACAGAGGTGGAGGGTCCTGAAGCTTGAACTAAGGACAAGGAAAGGGAGGCTTTACCTCTTCACCTAAGGTTTTTTTCCTGATTTATCAGTTGCAGAAGACACTTCACTGTACTGGGCAGGAGGAGATTTCTAGCATCAGGGTGTCAGAGGACTGTTGACCACCTTGTATTTACATTTTCCTCCTTACCTTTCCAAGACAGTCAAAAGAAATTTAAGAAGAAATTGGTCTCCTATTTACATTCATGTTACTTTATACCTAACTCACCATTACTAAAATGAAAGAAATACAGCAGCCTGAAAGCAGTTCAAAATCACCTCTTAAAGATAATACATACATTTATTGTGAGCCAGGGAGTATCCATCAATTACTCACTTGCATCACACCCAGTACCCCTAGAGCATTCAGGCAGGCAGCCTGGAAAATCCCATTATTTAAATGTAAAGCAAAATGAGGCTTGCCTAAGCAACCACCTTGCAATCGCATCTTGTAAGGCGATCCACATTCGCAAAACAGAATCCAAGATCACTTTTTCTTCTTTATTCTTGAAAGGAAACCTACTGCAACCTGACAGCTCTAACAGTAAGTGGCACGTACAGAAAGCACTTCCACAGCCTGTTGCCAGCAGCTCGGCCTGCCTTGCAACAACAGCGCTGAGCAACAGCAAACAGTCACGGCATGATCAGAGTGCCAGCTGGAACAGCTCTGCCTGGTGTTTCAACAGCTGTTGAGAAAAGCTGGGTTCGCATGCTTCAGACTGAAGTGCCACAGGAGCTTCAGCTGGGATAGAAGGCAAGATAAAAAGTAAGAGTACATGTGCTCTGACAGTAAAGTCTTTGCAGAGTGAAAGGAAATGATCAACACCAAGCAGAGAAAGGAATAACTAGAGCAATATCTAGGGCAGGAGGGAAGAAATCAGGGTTCCTCAGGTCAGATCTCCTCTCCATATCCAAGGAAAGCTAACAAAAACACAAAGCTGTGAAAGAAATTTTGAAAGTCTATTAGCATGCCAAGGAAAACAACATGTCTAAGTCTGCATAATAAGTCATCGGGGAAAAACAACATCAGTAACAGGCTTCCCAGACTAGGGAGATTCTACATGCTGAAACTCCTTTCTGTGCTGTTCATGTTTCAATGGCTTCTCTACACAAAATGCATGGCAAAACCCATTTACTAAGGTGCCAGAAATTACGGACACAACTCTCTCTTATACAAAAACCCATCACATGTTTTTAGCTTGATGTTGCAGTAGGAAATGGTGGTCCCAAACATATTAAAGATATGATGTTCTCGGGATCACATTTGAGCACACCAAAAATGCATTCCCAGGACTGGGACTCACTAAACAACTGGAACAAGAATTTTCTAAATTACAAGAGATCAGGGGACAATGGATGGGAGCAGCCTAGTACTGAAAAATCAGAGTGATAAATAATGATTGTTCTGATCAATTTCTCTCATGAGTTCATACTCACCCGTACAACTACCACTTGTACAGACACATGTTCAGGCAGTCGAATGGGAGCCCGGAAATGCATTGCCAAAGCTACCAGTAGGTGAAGAATGGAAATCAGATTCTTGCCATGGATTGCTGCAGGGAATAAGGAAAATGAAGCAAATAAAAGAATACTGAGGCCTTATTTTAAACAAACAGCTCCAGGAAAAAGGCAGGAAAAAGGCAGCGAAAAATGCCTTTGGTGAACACTGTCTTTTTTCTTTTTATCCTTCTTCTTCTCCATCCCAAATTAACAAGGCCTACAATATAATTTTACAGGTAGCAAAGCCTAGATTCAACCCTCCCTTTAAATTACATGCCTCACTTAGGAGTCCAAACACTTCAGCTCCCTCTCTAGTCAATTAAGACAGGCAGACTCAATCACTTGCCTTCCACTGTACCAGAGAACACTGGAAAATTCTTTTAGCAGACTTCCAAAGTGTTAACACAAGCTTTCCTACCTTTAAGGGATGAACCCAACCCACTACCTAGGTGAAGGGACTTCTCAAATTCCGCTCTCACTTTTGGATTGCAACAGGCCATGCTTGAACAAAGGGCACTTTCTGCTTAGCCTGTCAGAAGCTGCATCCTCCAGCAGGATGCAGGATCCTTTTACCCTCCCTGTGGTGGCCTGAAGGGTTAGAGGACCCTCTAGTACTTGAATGACTAACACATTTCTCATGCCTGTGGGGATTCAAATTCAGGAAGCAAACAAAAAACTTTCTAATGAAAGCATATCCTTAAAGGAACAAATTACTTCAACTATCCCATAGCAATGTACATCTGTCCTTAAACAAAGACCACAGAAGGTGGTACCAGCTACAATCCATACATGGATGTGGTAACACCCTCTACGCAAATAAATAAATAATTTTTAAAAAACACGCTGCATCACAGAGAATATGATCAACCTATTGATTATCATACACTCCTTGCCTGCGAAGCTGAGAGAGAAAGCACAACAGAGTCCTTACAGTCAATGTTCCACTTGATTGTCCAGCCATGGGGTCGGAGTAAATCATGGACAGCTTCCAGGACCGTCTGCAACTTTTGTTTCTGACCAATTTCAGATTGCGTCACTTCTGCCACATTCAGTTTACGGTCAGCCAATTTTTCTGTGTTTGAAAAAAAGAATAACAAAAAGAACAGGCAAAATCAGATTAAACAAAGGCCTGAGTGGGAATAACGAGCACAGAGCACTGGTCAGAGCTGGACTCTGCTAGAAATTTTCCAAGAGAATGATTTTCCTCAGAAAGCAAAACAGCTGAAAGCAAACCTTTCATCAAAGTGCATTCCAATTCCAATAATGCAATTCCAATAAAATCTGTGACAGAAAACTGCTAAGGTCTGGCAGAGCATGCTCATCAATCAAGTGTCAAAATATATAACAACTTTCAGACAGGCACCAAGTTAGTAATAATATTTATTGTACCTCCCATTTTCTTGCACTGCTGAAAAGCACTTGGCACAACACAGCCTTCACTACACAAGGAATCTGCACAGGTTCAATGGACTTTTCTAATAACAAGTTAATTTAGGACAAAAAAGGGGAAATATTGTGTGAACATTTACTTCGCCTTGATAAGATTTATTTCAGGTTAGCTGAAGGCATGAATTTAAGCTAGAGCAAACTGCCTCCTCGATAAACCATCAAGAGTCACAGACTCATATGACCCACAGATTTGTACTGGCTTAGTGGAACTAATTTAAAGAAAGAAGTAAGTTGGTACAAGCTTGTCATGTTGTTATGACATTGTCACATCATGGTTGATTACTTCCAGAAATGAACTAATGCAGGAAATTTTGTAAAATGCCATTACTAAAATTTGAATTATGTTTCTGTAATATAATTATTTGTTGCCAAAGTCATAGACAAGTCATTCTTCTCTTCCTCTGCATTGTGGCCCTTGCCAAAGACACAGGAGCTGAATTTCTCTAAAAAAGAAAAAAAAGAAGAAAGAGAGCTGAGGAAGGTGGGGTAGAGTCCTCCAGCCACCAGAGCAATGGGAACAAGCTGATCTCTTTTCTCCCTCCACCCTGGGGAAAAAAAGGTCAAACTCACTCTGCTGCTGGGACTAGGAGGTCAGGACTGGTTGAACATATTCCGATTATATATTATTATTCCAGTCTTTAAAACAAAAAAAAATACTTCAACCAAAACTGTTTCCACAAAATGGGATGGGCTTCACCTCTAAAGATTATTTCAGAAACATTTCAGAGTTGTCAAAACCTATTATTCCAATAATGGAGATATTTCTGCTCTCAAGTTCCAGAGTATGTTTCTTCTGGACATTTTACCTACCTGAAGATAATATATCTATTTTTTAAAAAGTGACAGAAATACAAAAGTACGTTAGTACCCGAACAGAAGAGACTTGCAGGTTATCAACTCACAAATACTTTGAACATTTTGACTGTTTCTATCAATCTACAGTAGGAAATTTTAATCAATATCCAAATAATATTAATGGGAAAAATGTCATTTAGCCAACTCTGAGTCTTTTTTAAACTGACCACCAAAACATGCAAATATTATTTAAAATTATTTTAGACATTTTAAAAAAAATTATACTACAAGATTCATTTTTTGGTTACATGTTATGGCTCCTATCTATTCTCAGCCCACGTTAGCTGCCAGTCAGCAAGCAGAAATTTATTTCCTTTCACCCTGAAACCATGCATACCAAGCCACCCCAGCCCCTCTATGTGGCACTACTTGTACATTGATAAAGTTAACTAAAGGAGCTACACCTCAATCAGTCAGACAGCCATTTGGTAATCTCTTACTCCAAACTGCTTCAAAATAAGCCCACTGACAAGCTGTTGTCTTTCATCTTTTTTTTGTGTCTGCCTATCAGGACAGGTCTTTTTGAAACATCTCTCACACACAAGGAATGATAACTACTACTTGAAGTTTAATGACCCTACTTTGTTAGCCTTTACTACAGGCACCAGAAAAGAAGAATTGCACAACGGAGGGCTGACTCAGTTCTGAGGGCTCGAGCATCAGCACCACCACAAGCACGACTTGCTTTGCCTCTTGCATCAATAAGACAGCACAAAGATGGATAGATTCAGTAATACAAGTCTTGCTGAAGAAACCAAGACACCACTGAAGAACAACACAAGATGGGGGCCGAGCTGTGGTAGCTTCAGGTCAGGGGAGAAGCTTTTGCTCTCCAATCAGAGGCCCAACAGGAAAAAAATGGGGGAAAACCAGTCCAGTTAAAGTCTCAGGCTGCAAGATGTACATGCCCACCTTCTCTCCTGTAAGATACGCTAAGTTCAACGGAACTGCATATGTATGTATGTATGTACAACTAAGCACTTTCTAAATGTCTGCAGGCCTGCAGGTGGAACCATAACCTCCACAGGGAGTGTAAGAAAGCAGTGATACCTATGAGAAATGGCTACAGTGAAATGCACTACCACCTGCTGAAACAGCAGTGTCTATATATTAAGAAGTACAACTGTATTCACGCAAATACTCCCCAGCTAAAACTAACTCCACACCCCTGCTCCCCACCATGTCTGGAGGGTCCCAGCTGCAGTCTAACCAAGCAGTGTTAGAAGTACTCTTGTTTTATTCATGAAGTTATTTTTGAGGCATTTTAATTGAACACAAAGTTAATTGCTGTTAACCAATTTTAAAAGCTTGTGAATGTTCACCAAAATCCATCAGACCTGTTATTTCACAGACATATGCAGTAAACTCAGTAAACAGAATCCATTAGCACCAGTGGAATTAGCACCACTAGGTCCTCTTGCCCCACTCTGACACATACATCCCACATCCCAGCCCGCTCTTGAAAACATGTCATAAGTAAACTGAGAGCAGTCTGACTATCTATCTCCAAGAAACAGTGTAGATTTACAATGGCACTTGAAGCTTCAAGTCTCTTTGTTTGCTAAAAGCACCCCCATAAATCACTGCATCATCATAAGGTTTTCTCCATTGTGCTGCTTCCGTGAACACACACATCGCAAAGATGTAAGGGGGCTGCAAAATTGCAATTGCTCAACTGAGTATATCCTTTCATGAATCATTCGCACAGAAGTGCACATGATGAGTATGTGCCTGCTGCCACACATTCTCTTTTTCTCATTTTCTTCCCCTTAAGTAATTCTATCAGGACCTCAAAAAAGCTCTCAGCCCAACAGCTTTCAGAAGCAAACTATACAGACAAAATTTTGGGTCACATGGCTTCTGCTTGGTTCCCCACTGTAAACACAAATCTCACCTTTTTTCTGCCACATATTTCAGCTGTCTGGACTATATTTAGTCCATGAAACAGATACCTAGGAATCATCTGGATTTCCTCCCCTTTCAGCAGACAGCCTGAGAAGAACAGATGGAGAAGCTGACACTGTAGCTATCAGTGAAACAAACTCTATCCCTGGTGAGATGGTTGAGTTACTGCACAGACCTGCTGCTGTCTGCAGCTTTGGAAGAGATTAACTTTGGGCCCCTTCCAGACTTAGGGGCCGCCTTCCCTTGTGTGAACTCACCTAGCAGCTTTTGCAGCACCTGCCCATCATAAAGGTCCTCTTCAAGCTGTTTGACAATGATTCTCTCCTCCACCAGCACATCATTAATCCAGTCAATTAGAACCTAGAAGTACAGAAAAAAGGGGACAAATGTCTAAAAACCACTGAAATATGTTCCTTCCATTCAAGGCAGTAATCAGGAATTTAAAACAGAGCAAGAGTAACCATATTTATGTACTTCCAGGTTACAGAGAAATAACAGACAAAGAGATGCTTTTGCTGTATTGTTTTTAGTTCAGGTCTTACAGCATGGCAATTTTAGTGTCCTCTATTTTTCCACATTAAAATGTCTCCTTATTGCACTAATTCTAAAGCAAGTAGCAACTAGCAGCTCTGCAACAATAACCTCTGCTAGTATCTATGTTCTCCAGGTCCCAAAACTCATGTCTTACCTGTTTTATGTGAACAGCAGACCTGCCAATAGATGACAATAGTCCCACGCTCCCACCATGATCTCTACCCTGAATAGATGTGAGTGGTGTGCCAGAAAGAAGAGCTTCAGAAGGGAAAGACTGAACGCTTATAACAGGAGCTAAACAGACCCACTAGCTAGATCCCAGCCATTAGCAACAGGACAAGGCATTTTATCTTAAGCTATTGCAGGATACAGGATACAAATTAAAATTTTTGTCAAATGGACCTGATAACCATTCTACAACATATACAATAGTCCCCATATGCTGACTACTGTAACTATAAAAATCATTCAATCACCTGCAAAACAGGAATGAACATAAAGAACCTTTAAAAAGAAAAGGAACTGAGTTAAGTTTTCCAGGTGCCAAAGATAACAATTACCAAACAGTTACAGGAAAAACAGCCTTGACTGTTTGAAGTTGGCAGTAGTGCTTTCCTCCAATTTATTATTTGGAAAATTAAATTACTTTTGAAAAATAATATTGTTCTGTGGGAAGAGACGCAATGTTAAATCCTGATAAATCCTTGATTCTATAAGAGAAGAGTATTGCCAATCATAGACATGCAAAATCCATTAACTAGAGCCACGTAAAGCAATGAGCCTCATTTAAAAATTCTGCAGATTTTAATTTGCTTCATATAAAATTGTGGATTCTTTAAATTAACTTTCTGATTAGATCCCATACTTCTGCCTCTTCTCAACAGTCATGACAGCTAAGAGAGTTTTAGGTTTTTAATATACAAGAGATTGTGAAACAAAAGCAAATAAACAAAATTCAGACAGGCTTGCACCGGAAAACACCCACCTCGGCCATCCTAGGAAACATGAGCATTTGAATATGTTGGTCACAAGGACATTTAAGTAATTCAGCCTGGCTACTGAGGTTCACTGAATCTACCAACCTCAAGTAAGTTTTGCTAGACTTAGTGTCTACAAAGAAGTTTACAATCCAAACATGAAATACTAATGCTTCATGCACCTCTAATCTGTATCTTTAGTACTTCCAAAGCATGCTGAAAATGCGAGGGCTGAAACTCGGCTCTAAAAATAGTGTAAGTGGCAAATTTTAGCTGGGTGATATGGCAACCAGTCAAGTCATGGAAAGCAAGGCTCGGCATCAATGCTTACATATGTAAATCGCTTTTGCCCTCTAAGCTGCCCAGAGGGATGAAAAATCTCAGTAATAAAAATGACTCCTCTAAAGAGCTTGCTTTCAAAATAAAGCTTTTCTGGTAAGTTATTCACTAGGCAGTATCAGCAACTTGTATCAAAAGTGGTCTTCTCTAGAGCAGGTAAAGGAAAAGTGGAGGTGACATTTGAAGACAGACGTGCATATACAAGGATGTGCTCTGCACCGGTATTATTGCCCCACTGCTCCCCTGTGACGTTGCAGGAACCTTATCTACCACTTGGGCCATTCCCTCTACCAGATGGCCTCCGCTGCGAGGTTACAGCTACCACCAGTGTTCCAACACATGCCACCAAGTTGTTCCACACTCTCACATCCACCTAATGCCTTTTATTGGGAGGAGGATCATAGTTTCCCCCTCTCCTTCCCCTGCCTCATGCTCCCCTCCTGCAACACCTTCATGGCTTTCACTGCCAATAAATTGACAACCACACTTCTGCTTTAGCAGCCCAGCCTGCCGGCACGCCAGCTACCCCTGGCACTTGGGGTCCTGGATTGAAAGGGGTATTGCAGGACCATACCCTGGCAGGTACAGTCATCCTCTCACTTCGGCGGTGCTCACAGGAGCAAAGCTGGGAAGTCTGTCTCCTGACACATGCTCCAATATGTCCTGGAAACCATCTTGCTTCTGTGTCACGCAGCCTGATATATATATATATATATATATATATCTCACATATGGGCAGGTAAAAATGTCAAGACAACTGCTCTTCCTGTGTTTCACCCTCAGGATGCCTCTTCAGCAGCCTCTGGAACAGGTAAACTCTCCCTGCCCAGTGCTTCTCCCCTAGGCTTAAAGCTAGGGTTTTCAAAAAATCGTAACGTGTCACCTATCACCCGGCATAGGGCATCAAACCTTTGGATTTCCTTTGAAAACCCCAACCAAAATGAGCTCATCGGAGAGCATAGCCAGCAAAAGTTAAATGCAAGAAGATGCAGTCTAAATAAAACAGTTAGCAGAGCTCTGCTCCACAGGTGGGGAACCATGACCACATTTGTAGAGAAAACTCCAATCAGCTGTTCTTGGCTCTTTCAATCTTCTTCAGGGGATAGATGGACATTTATGGTAAAGGGCTGGAGAGTCATTAGACAAGTTGGCAAAGGATTACCACAGCTGGAAGACAATGAGAAGAGGGCTACCATCTTTCACCTCGAAAACTGCTCACCAGTGATACAGAAAAGTGAGTCCTAAATAACAAGGTATTTTCTTGTCGCAGATCATCTAGAAAGAGATTTTCAAAGCCTGTCAATAAGGTGACTGCCCAATTCCAAAATGATACAAGTTTGACACACATAGACATCAATAGAAAAACAACAGAAGAAATCAAAGTCTCAGAAGATTTAGGTCTTCTGCGAGATTTACAGAGCAGACTTTCAAAAATTATCTGAAGTTCAGCTGAAATTATCATTTGATAATCAGATCCCATTACAGTCCCTAAAGGAAGAGGGCAGATTTCCAAAAGTCCTCAGAAGCTTTGTTAAAAGAAGACTCAGGATGCTAAACTATTTGAAACCATTAATGAACATTTTATTTTGTCTGTGCTGTGCTGAATGGTATTCAAGTCAGAACCTACAAAATGCCAAGGAATTACAAATAAAAGTCTGGAAGTACCTTCTAATGTAGGAGCCAACATCCCATTTCCAAGTGTGCACGTACACAGGAATCATAAAGTGGCTTTGGGTACAAGGTGTTAAAAAAGGGAAATACCTACACTATGTGCTACTTAAATGTTTCAGGGAAATTTAGCACTGGAAAACTTTTGGAAAAAAAAGTACATAAAAGAGATACAAATTAAACAAGGTCTAGCCATAGTTATTTTATCATTTTAATAGTTCAGCATCTGAATGAAAGATAACCCAAAGAACATTCTAACTTCTTTAGTATTCAGACTACAACTCCAGCTCTGCTAGAAAAAAATGAATTTGCAATTTATATTTAAGAAAAAAAAAATCCAAGTTTTTTTTTTTTAACAACCCTTCAAGACTGGCAAGTGCTGTAATTAAAAAGCAAACAAACAAACCCCCAAAATCTGCTGTCCCACCTCTTGATTTCCTGATTGTGTCTTAATTAGAAGCCTGGAAAAATCTTTATGCACAGAATTTTTTTTTTTTTTTAACTTTTAAAAGGGAAATAAAGCACCATATTGCTTATTGAAATGACAAACATGCAGAAATACTCTCTAACTCTCTGCTCATGGATAGTCAGCTCTCCAGTTCTTTGTAGTTGCTCCTTCATGCAAAGACAGAAGCAGAAAATATTCAATAACCTGAATGTCTAAAAATTTAAACAGCTTGATACAGGCAGAGTACTTGGTGGGAAGCAGACAGAAGGTGCAGACAGAGAGCTTTTCCAGTGCATGAAAATATGCTTAACTTCGATCTGTCTGGTCTCACACTCCTCTACCCATTCCCTCATTTCTGTGCCTGTACTTCATACATCTGCAGTTTGATATTGCCTTTTAAGCTCAGGCTACATTTGCTGCATTAAATAACAGGGGTAGGAGAAACACTGCAGGACTGAGGGAGTGCTTTATTGCAAAGCCTGTTCTCCCAGTGTCAGCCCTAACACCATGCCTCCCCTTACACGCAGTGGCTGGTGAAGCCACTACAAGATCCCACATGTAGCTAATGATCTTCAATGCACCTGAGACTCATCATCTTGTTCAGTACTTGGAGACTCACAAAACAGCCTGCAGGTACAAGAAAATGTTTGTTAGGTCCCTTGTCATACCTTCATAAAAAGCTGCTTTTCTATAGTATGTGGGATTAGCAGCGCAATTTAAAAACTTTAATACAATATACCCATGTCCTCAAAACCACGCCTACCCTTTCATGCATATCCACACTCATATAAAACATCTCTGAACTGCGTCAAATGCTCAGACACATGCGTTTGTAGTTCTAAAATTTCCAGCAGTGCTTTAAATTCTGACACATCCATTTATCGTATCATTCTTAAGACAAATGCGTATGTCTGGTTAAGTGAGCCGTGTTGCATCACTAAACACTGGGCTGAAAACTGAAATTTGCCATGAGGCAGACAGCTGAAACAAGAGAGTGCTAGAAATCTAGAGAGGAAAAATGAGTCTGCCTGGTCGACTTGTTTTTTTAGTTCATGCAAGATGGGGTTTTACATCAAACTTCACCAGCTCGGTGAAGTATTTTTGTTCGGCAGGCTGGCTGTTCCCATGGCAGTGAGGCACATTCAGAGTTAATGTGCAGAGTTCAAGGGCGTAAGGACCCCACAGTCACCGCTATACAGTAATGAACAAAATGAAAACCAAGACAAAATACATGAACACATCTGGTACAATGGGAAAACAGGAAGCCCAGTCACCAAAAGCAGCAAAGAAAGAAAACCCTAATTTCAATGACACTTTTCCCCCGACTTCTGCGAGAAATAGGAAGCAGAGATCAAAGCTATGAAAGCTTAACTGGCTTCAGGGTTGAGCATGGAAATTTATTAAAAATTCATATTCAGGCCTGGAAACTATTGACTAAGCACAAAGCACTGGTTGCCTGTAAACAAAGAGAAGGCTTCTTGTTTTTAAAAGCAGACCATGGAGAGCATTTAGGAAGCACAGTTTCATTTGGTCACATGAAACCTTACCAAAAGGAAGGTGGCTTCATTTTGGTTTTCTGTTCACCACAGTGAATTTTAAAAAGCCATAAAATTAGACATGGAAAAAGGTGATAATTTCTAAGACAGTGAATGATTTACTACAAATGAGAATGTTTACTCGTTTCAGGCAGTATCTAGAGCACCAGTGTTTGGCTCTGTATTAAGTTTAGATGAGGCTTTAAGGGCCAAAAGTTGTTGCAGTATCAGTCAATCTTGCAGAAGTCTTTGCAGGGAGGGAAAGCATCTTGCAACTGTGACTCACTGTCTTTTGTCAAGGCAAGGCACTTTCAGACAGGACCCAATTCTCACAAGCTGCTGTTCTAAAATTTTGGATTCAATTAGTAGAAGCTCTTCTTCATACTTTTCCTACCGAAATACATGAGAAAACCCTAGGAAATCTGCCACTTATGTCAAATGTTAAAATATCTTTTCGAAGTCTCTGACTCAATTCCTACAGCCTATTAATTCTAATTATGTTTAGGATGACAACCAGCAATGAAGCTTGTGAAACTTTTACCCGTCAGCCATATCTGAACCAGAAGGGGGGAAAAACCACCTTTACACCCAGTACACAAAGAAACACACATGAACAACAAGGAAAGCACACATACATCAGCCGCCTCTTTTTTTTTTAGTATTCAAAAGAGAGCTAGAAGAACCCCTACACACTCTTTACAATTAGCGACATGGACCAACTAAGGGAACTTTATATATTAATGTAAACTGAATTTTAAACAGATTCACAATAACATATAGACCAGAAACCTGACTCTGAAGTATACAAAAAGAAACAATATTATCACAGGACACCTCTGTATCTGATCACAAAACAGCCCAAACTTAAAATTCAAATGCTTACTTTTAAGTTAGCTGTGCACTTGTCACTTGGCAAATATTGGGCACTGAGTAAAAGAAGCTCACACATTTCAGACACTAGAAATAGAGTATTTTGTGAATAAATTATTTATACATATATATAAATAAAATGATAACTCATCTCTCTTTCCCTGATCTGAATTTTCAGCTTTAGGTCTGTTCAGCCGTGTACCAAACTGTGTTTGATTAGACACAGAGCAAATTAAGTGAGGAAAAAAAGGCTGCTGGCCACAGAGGGAACTTACTTGAACACTTCATATTGACAAATTGTGGCCAACTATTTTTAGAATACCATCAATGATGATAACAAACAACACTTTGAGGAATAATTCTAGTTCCTAATGATTTTCATATGTGCAAAAGGACTTAAAGCAGGTATTTTAGCATCCCCAACTAAGCAGTCTTCAACAAGGGGATGCACTGTATATTTGCATTAATAAGAGTGAGGAATGAGGCTTTTTATTGTGGGGTTTTTTTCTGTTGGTCTCTCCGTGTTACCACAATGCTATACAATCTGTCTCTCCAGAGTTACAACGGCTCTGTCAAAATCACTTCCAAACACTCACACAAGCTTGCACTGATCAACCCATTATGCATATCGTCCCTATGGCATGAGGCTAGCAGAAATTAAAACAACATTTTGTGGAGACAAAGAGATATTAAAGCAGTGTCAGCAACAGATCATCTCTGCTGCTGCTTTGCACTGAGATCCATTTACCCAACTGCATGTGACTGACAGAACAGAAACACTCAAAATCAACGATGGCAAACCATTGGCATGTCTAACTCTGGTGTTGAAAGAGATTTGGGCTGGCACCAATGAAACTAAGTGATACTGCCAAACTTCAAAAGGCATGAGGCTCTATTGCTGCTATTGACACACTCCCCTCTGAGGGGAAAAGAGCGAGAACCACTTTAAACTACAAAAACCTCCATCTATTCAACTCCTCACTCCTTGCTAGTCCGTGGAGATCTTCGATTTCAAGCTGTGTGGGACAGGCAATCTTTTCTGCTGGCTGCTGCTGAACAGCACTTAGCACAGCTAATTCTCATCCAGCACTGGGGCTCCTGGAAAATGTCATTAACCACTGAAGAACAGAAAAAAAGGAATAAATTGCTCATTTTTTTGCATTATCCAAACTCTGTGGCATAAAATAGGTTTTACTAACATAATTCAAACCTCTCCCTGCCTTACAGATTCACACCAACATAGTGTTAAATATTTCTCTAGCTGAATCTCTGTAAAAACTCTCAACTGCTGAGAGGTATGCAAATGATTAGCAATTACCTAAATTACATAATTTTCAAGCAGGCACTCTACAGGACACATCTCTCCTTTGAGGATGATCCCAAGGAAACAATCTGCAGTTACATGCTGTTCCCTGCACCGGCTGCTCCAGTTCAATTGGTAATATGTTATTCTCTCTTCATGCAAGTGTAAACTGGCGTAGTGAACCAGAGCCTCCTTCTGCAATGTGCTGTAAGCACTCAGACACATTCTCAAGTGCTGCTCTAGCCCTGATTTTCATTCCTCCTGAAGGTTTTCAGGTTTTTAAACTGGAAAATACAACCTTGCTAGACTCTGACATCCGGGGAAGACTCACCAACTCCTATTAAATTCAACAGCAAAATTCCCAATTTAAAAGCAATTCTGATCTCAGTATCGAGTCTCCTGCATCACACAGTGCATCTGGTTCCTTCACCACAATGACTCTTGTTCAGCTGAATTATTCATGATAATATCGCTGCTCCACTAGCAAAGAAACCACAGTACATTTTGAAAGAGTGATGCAAGACCACTGTACCTTTTGAGAGAATTAATGGATTTAGGTACTAACAAAGAAAGAACATGCAAATTCACTTGATTTAAAACCACAATGTATTCCAGGTGAATTAGAATAACAAAGAAATTTGAGTAGAGCTCCTTGCTAAACTCGGTTTGATGAAGTTTTATAATCCTAAACATGTTATTGCAGCGTTAATAACAGATCACTGGGCTTGTTTTAAATATGTACCAGGTGAGCAGTTTGCTCAAGCATTCTGTGAAGCATATGCGTGCAGCCAAGGTGCACAAGGTGTCCTGAAAGGAATGTGCCACAGCTGAACCCCCTATCTGGAGACGTTATCCAAAGTTTTCAGACCCACCCAGCTACAGCTGCATTGTTGTTTCTAACAAAAATAATTTTTAAAAATAATTTAAAAATAATAAAGAGGAAGTGTAGCGGGAAGTATAACACAAGCACAAATGGTTTTTGGAAAGAGATCACATTTGTTCAGAATTGCCATCCGTTCTCTTCCTGCTCAAGCTTTCACTGTGTTAACCTCGATGACTTACTGCATAGGAAAGGTTCTCCTAAACACTAGTCCCTCAAGATCAAATCCTCCATCGTACCTGGCAGAAACTACGAGCACTGCTGAGGCAGAAAGCCACACTTCACATCAGCACAGCTGGGAACACCATTATCAATACCTTGGGCAGATGACTCCAGTGACAACAGATTCAGGACAATCTGGCCCCTGCCCCAATCACACAGGTAAACTGAGGACTTTTCTTTAAAAAAAAACAACAGAATACAGGGCAAGAAGAATCTCAGGTCCAACTCTCCTGTAACACCAGAGGTCTCCTCGTTGTCCCCTACCATGCCCTTGCTCATTTCAGTCCTACTCTTCTCCTGAAATCTCACTAATGCTTTCCAAAGCTCCTTCCCTGTTTTCATAAACAGAAGGAACCTAGGTTTATGTGCAATGACTGCAGGTAGATTCAAGCTAAGCACTGATCCTCACTGTGATAATCACAACGATATAAGTGGACAATGGAGCTTTACTCCATAACTACCATGAGCACTCTGACATTCAGCCTTTTCTTCTTTCTCTCGTTGTTGCTTTTAGCCTTACCTTGTTGATGACCTCAGTTTTCACAGATATACTTCAGTAACAAGTTGTTACTCCTCAACTGTGTTCTTGGTAAGCAGCTTGTAAATGACTCTGGCTCACTAGTGAAAGATTTGAAGAAGGACAAAATAGTGATTTCCTACCTTGATCAGTTCTTTGAACTTGGGGTCTTCTTTTGAGTTAGGATCAATCATAGTGCGTTCCTCATTCTCCTCTGTCCAAGTAAAATGGGAAACTTTAGTGAGATCCACTTCACACACACACTGCTGAAATACTGCAACAATTCCTAATCATGAAGTGGCCTGTCAGCTGATCAAGAAATGACGGTGCCTAGTCATCATCTTAGCAAGGGAATATCCAATGATCAAAGCGTTAGGTATTTTTAGAGACATACAGAGAGATAACACAGCCCTAACTTCCTGTCGTGGTTTCAGCCCAGCCGGTAACAAAGCACCGCGCAGCCGCTCGCCCACTCCTCCCCACCCCGCTCCAGTGGGATGGAGAGGAGAATCAGAAAGGAAAAAAGAAAAAAAACGGAACCTCGTGGGTTGAGATAAGGACAGTTTACTGGGACAACACAAGAAGAGAAGTTACAACAACAATAATGGTACTAATAAAAGAATATACAAAATGAGTGATGCACAGTGCAGCTGCTCACCACCCGGAACCCGACGCTCTGCCACTTCCCCCACCGAAAGCCGAGAGGGGACCCCCAGCCCGCTCCCCAGTTATATACTGGGTATGGCGTCACAAGGTATGGAATAGCTCCTTGGCTAGTTCAGGTCAGCTGTCCCAGCTGTGCCCCCTCCCAGGTTCCTGTGAAAATTAACTCTATCCCAGCTGAACCCCGGACACTTCCCTAAAATAAGACTGTTTCCACTGGCCTTCCCCAGCTCAGACCCTGCTGTACGGAGAACAGTTCAAGAAAATCACCATCCTCTATACCATGTGGGGCATGTTAATATAAATATGCCAAAAAGTGCAGTTGACTACTTTTCTCCCTCTCCTCAATTTGTATTTAGATTCTATTTGAAAACACCTGTCCCAAATGACACCATCCTGAAAAGTATAGCAAGCATACGGCACTACACTCAGTGCAACTGCTGAGACTTGGGCTGAGAGTTGGTGCCTCCGCTCTCTGGTTCCCTGAAACTTGGTCACGCATGCAGCCCTGAGTGCATGAACTCCTTAACCTCTGGTTAAGCTGGAGAATGAAAATGTATATCAGTTGTGCATGGGGGAAGAACATAGAATAGACTTCTCAGGTGTAAAGTCTTCTATTTCTTCTGTTGCTGGCAGATGGACAGATGTGAGAAATGCTCTCCAATGGCCAGCAGGACAACCACAAGAGGCATAAATATAAAGATTAATTTTTAGAAGGGATGATTTCATACAGAAATGTTGGTAGCAAAAATCAACTTGAGCTCAGTAAGGCTAACAATCAAACAACCTTTGGCAGAATTATCTTCACAACAGCACATACAGACACGTGCATCATGTGCATGTTTATATGCTACTGTAGGTGTGGATACCAGTTTTTAGGAAGCAGCTGGAGCAAGTGTCATATTTTAAATTCTGGTGCTTGCTTTCAAGTAGCAGACCTCTCCCTGCACCCTTCATTTTAGCTCCTTTAGTAGCCAAGTTGTAGCTGTGATCTAGGTTCGATCTGTTCCTTTCAGTGGAGAGCAAATCCTGGCTACCACACAACAGGAACACAAGGATGGTGACAGTGTCACAGCTACACGAGGAGATCCACATCTCTTCAGCTAAAATAATTATTTATAAACCCCATGGATTTATCTTTAGCTGTGTCTAGACAGGCCATATGGAATCCTATTTTCCTATTGATTTCTCAATTCCTTCCAGCATGACAAGAAAGGAGGGGTTTCGGTATGACCATTGGTCCGGCCATTGCCACACTGCATAGAGGAACCCTTTAAAACCTGACAATGACCAACCTCCAGTAACTTCCTATTGCAGTGCTAGACTTCACTGCTGTCAGATGGAAAACACAACACTCACACATCCTAGACACAAGACAGACTATACCATCTAACTGGTTACCTTACCCAGACATTTGGGTTCAGTATTTTCCAAAGCCCCTTATCTTTATTAAAAAAAATAAGACCCTGCTATCTGAACATACTTGACAAATTTCCACAAACCTTTGAAAAAACATGAATTCTTTCGCTGTTTTTTTTTTCCCCTGTTCCTTTACTTCCTCCTTACTGCCTAGGATGAGTCAGGCAGTCTAGTCGTAAGGAAATGACACCCACTACACACCCAAAATACTGCTAACTGAAACCCTGAACAAGATTTGACCCATAATGGTATACGATTCACCACAGAACTTTCCTTAAGGTTCACCAGTGGTCATGCCTTTGCATGACAGGCCTTCAGGAGTGGTCCTGCATCTTCTAAATTCATACTCACCTTTAGTGGTACCCAGAAGAAATTGCTGGAGACAATCCATACATATACATAGAGCAATCAACTCTTTGCCCATGTCTCAGAAGAACAGTACTTTGCATGTCCTACCACTCTTCTAATCAGAAAATCTAAATGACTAACCCTTTTTTGTTTTTAATTTACTGTTTTATTATTTGTCTCCATGACAGCTTGCTTCAGCTAATTCTGTAGACTGAGAGACATATGGCCAGGAAAGAAAAAAGTGGTTTATTCCAACAAGTTTTAAACACTTTAGCTGTTAAATTATGCTGTTGCTCTTGTAGGGACTCGGTGGGGCCTGCCGGATGTTTCCTAATTCGGAAAGAGGGTCTGCCGAGAAGGAGCGCCGTGAGGTGTTACATCTCCGGGAAAGC
>JANHGO010000039.1:37565600-37617988 GCA_024606505.1 Aquila spilogaster
CCCTCCCACCCTACACTGGATAACAGTCTCATATCCTTCAGATTTCATCTAGTATTTTCAGTAATCTCACAAACTTTTCCTGTATTACTTCACCTATCTCATTTATGATTTTGTATTTTTCCTTTGCAAAAACACGGCACATCCTAAGATGTGCTGGGAGCAAGTGGCAGCAGGAAAGAGCAGGAGAAAGAACTAAGGATCAGGCTATGGCATAGGCAGGGCTGGAAGGGACCCATGACAGCAGCACCGTTCTGGACAGACACCAGACACCTGCCCTCACAATGTTGCTGGAGGCATTTAAGGCTGACTCACTCTAATCTCCAGAAGCACTGTGAGCTACAGTGACTGCTGCAGATAACCCGTGGTGATAACCCTGAGGAATCAGAGGTATGCGAGGGTATTCATTGCTAAAAGAGGGAGTGGACCCAGCTCTTTTATTTGGCAGTGTAACATTATGTGAATTTAGACTCAGAAGAAACTACTGTGGTCACATAATCTGAACTCATGTACAGCACAGCCCTCAGAGTATGTCCTTGCAGCAAGGAAGTATCATGGTATCCTGGGCTGAAATGGGAGCAGCACTGACTGCAGGTTAAGAGAGGTGACTCTTCCTCTCTCCTCAGGACTGGTGAGGCCTCACTTGGAGTGCTGTGTACTGGAGAGCCCAGAGCTGAACAAGAGAGACAGGGACGTATTAGACAGAAACCAACAAATGGCCACAAAGACGGTTATGGGACAGGAGCATCTCTTATATGAAGAAAAAGAGAGCTTAGACTGTTCAGCCTGGAGAAGAGAAGAACTGGGCAGATCATATCAATGTGTACAAATACCTGAAGGGAGGGTGTAAGAGGACAGAGCCAGGCTCTTTTCAGTGGTGCCCCAGTGCCATGACCAGAGCCAATGGGTATATGGGTACAAAATGAAACACAGGAGATTCCTTCTGAACATTGGGATTTTTTTTATTATTTTTTTTTTACTGTATGAGTGATGGAGCACTGACACAAGTTGCCCAGAGTCTGTGCAATTTCCTCCTTGGAGATGTTCAGAAGCTGCTTGGACATGGCCCCGGGTATCTGGCTCTAGCTGACCCTACTTGAGCAGTGGGGACAGACCTCCAGAGGTATCTTCCAGCCATTATGTGATTCTGTTTACCTGACCTTCAAAATCTTTATTGAGCTTACTAACCAAGTGACTGCTGAACTTAAAATATAAGGTTAACATTTGACTTTTGTTTTTCTTTTCAGATCTTCCAGTGGTAGAAATTCCATCTCTATCCCTTGACAATTCAGACTGATGGTTAATTACCTTCATTGCTGCAAAAGATACACTAATTCAATTTTGACATTTTTCTTGTTATGCCTTTGTTTGCTACATTAAAGCGTATGGTATTGTAAGATGCATCCTCCCTCCGGGGGTGATTACAGTGTTCCTTATTGATGTCTTGCAGGCATTCCCAGAAGTAAGCATATTCTCAGCCTCACGCTTCTTATTTTAAGATGAAGCACACACAGTCGTAACATTCCCAACAATAACTAATAAAGTGTTAACTGGAAGTAGCTGTCAATCATGAAAATATTTAAAATATTCCAGCAATTTAAAACTTTCATATCCCATAACAACTCCTTTAGAGGCTAAAAAATTAATCCAGTACAACACAGTTTTGCTGCAATAACTCAGCATCAAATTCTGCTTCTATTGAATTGGGCTGGAAGAACAGAGAGCAGGAGTTCTGTACGCTCCTCTTTTTGTGTATCACTGGTATAAAGGTGCACTAAAACATCAAACAACCTCTTTCTTGAATGCACCACAGAAAGCATGGGCTAAAACTAATTTAAGAGGCATTTACAACATAATTCCAACAAAAGGACATGGATTCATCTAAGGCATTTTCCAGCCTATTTAAGAAAGAATAATAGATCAGTTTGGCATTAACAGAGAATACTATACTCATTTTCTAAAGACTGTTGGAGTCTACGACAAAATAAATTCCTGTTCTAAGAAATAGGTATTGCATGACTGTACTGTCAAGATGCTGATCCTTCAGAGGATTTGATGAAACTACTGTGACAAGCAGAGCCCAAGACAGTACTGTCTTGCCCACCAGAGCAACTCAGTTTTCAGTTTTACACTAAATACCAGCCACACACACAAGCACATTTGCTAACAGCTGTGATCAACTGCTACTGCTAATGGCAAAGGATATAAAGATAGATGAGAAAGGAATACACACAAATTCAGCAGCAGCAAAAAGAAAAAAGGTATGGTTGGTGAGCTTTTATAAAAACTATTAATTAATTTTTCCATCAATGAAACACTTAAACATGTTCTGCTGCTTACTGAATCCATGCATCTTGCCTTGAGCAAAAAATGATGTGCTATATTGTAGCTGAGAATTTGCTCAAACAGTGTTATTGTGCTTTTTGTATCTGCTGTTGTTTCCATAGAAATAAACTGGAGGCATTACGTTTGGAGTGATCTAATCTAACTGTGGACCACTCAGTGAAGCCCAGGGAAGCCAACAGGTTAGACACCTGTGCTCTAATACATATGTAGAAATAAAAACTGCTCAATTAACCATCAGAAAGTTTTAGTTCCTCTTTTTATTCCTCATGCAAGCAACAGTGCAGACCTCATCATTAATTAAAAGATTCAGAGACGTTAGAGTAAAATCTCAGTTTTTACACTTGCTCAGTTCTGACTCCCAAATCCACGTAAATCAAGAAGAGTTTGTTGCCAGATCTCCTAAAGGAGAAAAGGCTTTCAGTTATCTGACCCCAAGAATACAAACTAACTGTAATAATTAGGAGAATTAGACCATGAAAAGCTCCTGCTTGGACTGTGATCAAGAATACCAGTCAAATTTATAACATAGCACTCCTGAATCATTCCCTAAAACTTGATATTCATACTTCAGTAAACCTATTCCAGATAAGAAACACAGGTTAGCATATACCCCAGACAGAGACAACCCTTTGGAAAACTGTTAAGGTGCACATTACAGCTCCACTTTTTAATACTTCTCTGTTGTCTTGAATGGAGTTGCACTTGAAATGCACCTGCTATTATGTCTTCATATGTAGTTCAAAGACACATGTTATGTCCATACCTTCAGGGCGAGCTTTCGGTTTCTTGAGTCCTCCATCTTGCATCAGTTCAAAAGCAAAGGAAACATTGTGGACCTGAAAAAACAAAACTATTTAGAATCCTGAAGTTAAACAGGCATTATAAAATCTTTAAATAATTTTTTTTAAAAATGTTTTAGTCTCTCTACACTTGGTATATAAAATGATAATTCTATTTAAATCAATAAAACACATCTACAAGTTTGAACATGACCGAAAGTACTTAAGAGGGACTAAGAAAAGAAAGCTTGTGTCATTATAAGTCAAATATTGACTTTTTCATACGCAGGAAGTAATTTCAGAATTCCAAAGGTAAAAAGACAACTGGGTACCACATGAATCAGGAAAGTCCATTAAGCCATGATCTCAGTCTTTATGGCAGAGGCCAGAGAGCTCCCAGTAACAACTGGAACAGAGCTGTATTTTGTGGAGCTCTTCCTGCTTGTACCCAAGCTCAGTATTTCCAACTACAAGGCAAGAGATCAGTCGCCATCCTGGCAAAAGGAGTGTAACAGAAGTGACATAACCAAACAGAGATGACAAAATACACACAGGTGTGTGAGAAATAAGAACACTAAATGAAATATTTCTGATTAACATTAGACTTTTCTTCATTATTATCAGCTGTATTCCAAGCAACATCAACATCACATCATCAAGGAACAAGGTATCTTTGGTGTTTTACCTTCCTCTGCTTGGAAAGTAAAAATTCAAATCAGATTTCTCAAATAAAGGTAAGTGAAATGCTTTGTGGTGGCAGTTCCTGAGCAGACCGATGTTGCAAAACGAGCTAGGCACAGCTGTGCAGAAAGGCAGATGGCTCCCTGAGAAAGCCTCCAAGGACCATACATGAACGTAAAGTCAGAGAAAAGAAAACAGACAAAAAGTAAAAATACAAGAAAAAGGCAAGATTAAAAGAAGATACTCTTTGAGGAGTGAACATTATGTTTTAAAGATATCTGCACGGCAGCTTTCTCTGCCATGTTTAATGAAATATAAACAAGTAATTTGGATTATGAATTCTCTGCAGTTTTGTCCCTGCGAGTGACAGTTTTGGAGATGCACAGCAAAAGGGAGAGATTTAATTAAAGCTACTCATCTTGGAAATCAGGATGTTCCGCATACAAAGCTCCCCTGCAACAAGGATGAAAGGCCCCTTTCACTGGCATTTATTGCTCAGGACTTTATTAATCTTTTTACCTGCTCCAATTTCCCCTCCTTCATTGTGACAAAACCAATCATTTTCCAGATGAAAATATTTTTTTCTCTTCCCAAAAGACAGAGTTTACCTCTCGCACTTTGACTTAAAAATCTTCCTTCCTTAAAGCAAAGTCTCCACACAAAAACAAAATGTTATTTCAGGAATACTGGATAACACTAATTTAAACCATTAACAACAAAACCTTGACTGAACAAGCACTGGCTATAACTCACCATCCTGCATTTCTAAAAAGGGGGAAAACTCAAGCTATTGTAATAAAAAAAAGCAAGAGAAAGATATAAAGGCAAACTTGTTTAGAAGGTAATATAACAACATTTTCCCACTGCTCTATCAAGTTTCTGTACATTATAGAACATTCAGAATTATCTAATTCCCCTCCTATCTAGAAACTTAACACCTAAAGAAGCTCTCCTGCCAGAGCCTGATTTCCTTCCTTCAGGGAACCCCTTTAAGCTCCCAAACAACTAGTCACCTATCAAGGACATTAACAAGCCCTATGTAACTTACAGAACTAGCATGCGCAGCACATTAGGCAGAGTCTGTAACAATGCTCATCTGGTACACTTGCATTTACTCCTGCAACACTGAGATGATCCACTCAGGCAAAGCCGGCTTATTCTATCAATGATAAGTCTGGTCTCTCAGGGAGCATTACTGTTGCTAAAGCGTGCACTGAAGTAATACAAAATATAAACAAGCCTTCATCTTACAAAGCTTTTTCAGCGTTCTATTATTTTGCAATGTTTCCTGACCTAATCACCTCTTGCTCCAGTTCAGCCTACATTAGACAAGTACTGTCCCTGCTACAGAACCTGGAAGAACACAAAGCAGGATATATATGAATTACTCCAGCACAACCAGGCTCAGAGTAGGCACTGGATGCATCTAGACATGTACACAAGTTCAGGAACAACTGCAGAAAGAGGCAAACTTTTGGTTGATAACAAAGTATGCTTGCTGTGTTAAGTACTCTTTTCATCACTAATGTTAGGAATTACACAGGATAATGGGGCTAAAATCAAGACAGCTATTTTGTTCCCTTCCAGCTCTAATACCCTGATTAAAACAATCTAAGACTTCAAATAATCCATTCTTCTTCCACAATACTCATTTTGTCAATCCTTACTAAATAGAAGAGGACAACCGAAAAAGACAAGCTAGTACATTCTCTCAAAAGTTTAAGTCAGCAGTGCTGGTAATGACCTTGACAGGAGCTGGACATGAAAACACACATCTGTCCTCAGAGACCGATTTCAGGCAGGCAACTTTTTGCATGATTCCTCCCTGGCAGGATCAGGGCCTCTTGGCCATCTTGGCTTTATATCAGCTACAAAACACGTTATCTGTGAGCTCTCAACACATGGTTTTTAACCCCAGGTCAACCAAAGACCATGGGCTGGATACCACCTCTTCTACTATGCCATATCAAATGATATATCGAGTACATATCAATTAATGATATTAGGTTTGTAGAACCATTACATAAAATACAGAAAAAGGACTGCTAGGTGTTAGGCAACTGACACTAATGAGATGAGGGGTTGGTTTTTAGGGCTGACTTACTCTGCGTCTTTGGGAAGAAACTCTGTCAATCCCAATGTATAAGGGTGCAGATGAAGTAGAGCTTCCCATCTCTCAACTTCTGCCTTTCTTGCCTATTTACACAGTAAACACTAGGCAATGCCAGGCATCAGTTTTGCTGCTAACACAATCAAGGATCCTTGAGCACAAAAAGACTTCAAGCTGTACTGCAATTTAATACATCGCTTTGATTATGCACAAAGATTTGTTGATTTATTGATCATATTATCTATCATATTATTTCTTCTAAATATTCATGAGTTTTATGTGGCAAATGATGCTTTCTCACTTAACTATGGGGAATTTACCCATTAATTTCACAAGCAACTTCTAATGATATTAACTGTCAAGTGCCACAGCCAATGTACCTTTGCCACAGCTCCTGAACATAAGAATGTATTTACTGGGCATGAAGAGAAAGGACACAATGACTGGAAAATATCATGTGGTAACAAAGCAAAAAAGAATAGAATCTGTAATTTCTACCCACCTTTTGATCGAAACTTTCAGGCGTTAAGTAGAAGTTGTGAAGTGGAACAAAATAGTCCTCAAGGAGACCCATGAGCAAAACCAAATAAACACCATCTGCAAACTAAAGAGAAATATTGGTGACATTTCTAAGTGGAAGCATCTGTTTTCAAATAAGCACTCACAAACAAGCAGAACAATTAACGCTTGGTCCAAATGACGTACATTAATTTCTACCGCTGTTATTTGCTAGCACAGAGGCTTAAGACAGTTTGGGAGTCTCTGACTTTTCCTTTCACGCACAGCAAGGAGTCGACAGCAAGTGCAATAAGCACTTAAGGCTCTGTTTCATCTGCTCCCTGGATTCACCTATACCATCGCAATCATCAGCACAGCTGAGCAACACTCCTTTCTTACAAGCGTGTTGCTATATACGTATATGATACAAGGTTTTACCCCTACATATGGTAGCATTTTTTCCTCTACTTTCATTTCCTGAATAAAACAAGCCCATCAGCTATAACACTAACCCATTCATGAGCATCTATCAACTAATATTTAAATCACTTATATACTGTAAATAGTTCCAGGCAGTAGAAATTAGAAACAATTTACCTGAGAATTACATACAATCAGTACTCCTTAGGGGTGCTGAGTATTTAGTCCGACTAGGCAGAGGCCAAACCCAAGATCCACATTTATTAGGCTACTGAATACTTTGGAACGAGGTAGGAGTATGTAAGCTTGTTCTTGGTTTTGATTACTTTATTTAAAAGCTCTTTTTGAAAATGAGCTTTCACTCCTTTGATTTTCTTGAAGAATCTTGCCAACTTTACTATTGTATTTAACAGAGCTTTCTCAATTAGAAATTAAAAAAACGAAACAACCAGACTTCCTGGAAAACATGATTCCACAATGTATACTCACAGTCCTACTTCTACAGCACATGTATATTCAATATTCAACACTCTGCCTCTAATCAGAACTTTAAATTAATTCTGCCCTGTCACAGGTAGGAACCTCAACTTCATAAAAAAATCTGTTTCAACTCAAAACAGACTATTCACAGTTTCCATAAATACTAACTACTATAATAAATACTCTCAGCAGTACTGTTCAGTATTTCTACCAGACAGGAAGACAACTTACTGTCTGGTGGAGTGGGGCAGATCCTATGTCTTTCAAACAGAATTCTCACTTGTGATCCTGATACCGCATATGTGACATCCTCTAACCTTTTCAGAAGTAAACTGCTGGATACTTGACAGATCAGATCAAGTCACCCATTTATTTCAGAAAAGCTATAAAATATCAGCAAACAACTGGTACTAAACCCAGTCACTCAAATCAGCTACCAGTCCTCCAGAAATAATTATCTAGATGTCACGGTTTAGTTTGTTGTTTTTTTTTTTTTCCCAAGACAATAAGGTAACCTTCTCTCCACAGCTCAATGAACTCTAGAAAGAATACTTGCTTCTGTTTTTAAAACTCAGCCAAAAACCCAATCTGAAAATCGCTTAATTTGACCTCCAGAGCTAGAACTACCCCATTGACACTGAAATTCACACAATGTTTTCAAGCGTATTCCGAAACCAGTTTAGTGCTAGAGGTGGGGAGCTCCTGCAGAGCTGACTGTGGTGGTAGACGGTCACCTCAGTGAGCTTTAAACAAACTAACCTGGATACCAACAGCAGTCAAGCCACTGCAGTACATGAGCTCAGAGCTGCTAATCCACACTGCTGAGAAGTGCTCACAGGATAAAGAGGACACAAAGGCCTTTGTGGCAATAGCAAAACTGTTTCCAGTCCCCCTCTGATGTGATCAAAGCTAGCACTGATATCTCTGTGATGAACTGCATGCTGCAGGCCAGACTCCTCCTGAGAGCCCCAGGCAGCCAGCTATTAAGAGCTGGCACCAGCTCATTAGGAACCCTCACTGCTAGAAAGACACCATCCACCATCCATCCATAACTATAGCAACTGCTTTACAGCACACCACTTTGATCCAGGAAACAAGCTGCCCTGAAATCCAGGGTATTCTACAGTCATTAATATGGACATAGTGAATATCCAAGAATTTCACCTTAAAATGCAAATCAACAGCAATATGAAGCATACGTAAACATGAGTAAAGGAAGCTAACATCAGTAAATGCCATTGCTATTTAAAAGATTGTATAAATTAATGTGCCCAAAGAGAAGCAGTTCCATAACATGGTTTTATGGAGTAAGGGCCTACTTTTGTCCTTTACACAGTTAGACTACATTAAAAAAAAAATCTTACCTGAGTTTCTAACTCTGTTACTTCCAAATTCAGTTTATTCAAGTGTTTGTTCACAAAGGTGATCAGAGACTATAAAACACCAGAACCAGTGATGTTAGAACTACAGGTGATGCTTATGTGAAAAGGTTAATATACTCCTTTAAGACATTTTTAAGCTAAATAAATACTATTGCTATTTGCTTTAAAATAAATAAGTACATAAAAATGAAAACAACTGAGTAGTAACATCACTTTTGTTGCAACATAAGCCAAAGTCACCAGGTGGTGCTATTACACACTTGTTATCTTTCCTAGCGCATAAAGCATAATTCAGTGTAGAGGGAAAAGGCTGCAATGGCATTGACTCTTTTGAAGTTTCTTTGTGAAGTAGAGGTCAGCAGTAGGTACATTTACTTTCCACCAGTCTTTTCAGTTTGTTAGAGAATATCTATTGAGAGCAAGGCATCAGCAGCACTCAGTTAAGACTCCCAACAGATGGTAGCAACAGTGCACAGTTCTGCACCCACCTCTGTTTCTGGAGTGATGTGCACTTAAAATGGCAGTCATGATTTAACCCAAATCTGTACTATGCATTTTTATTCAGACATACAAAATCCTGCTTAACCAACAGGTGCTAAAATATCGAAGCAGAAATCCGATAGCCTGCTTAGAACATTTTCCAAAGGGACAGACACACAGTTGGAAGTTAACATTTCTGTAGCACAAATAGAGCTAACTTAACTCTATCAGCTTTAACAAGACACTTTCAGGAGACTTTGTACCACCACCTAATGCTCATTACCCTTCAGCTCAGCCCCTCCTTGCTGCAGGACAGCTCTTGGTGTATAAAAGCATGTACAACTGTCCAGACAGAATAATCTGGACCACTGTAAATACTTCGCAGAGTGGCTTTTTCTAACCTGCACCACTTTGACTGAATCAGATAAGGAAGTACTTGCTGACACAGTGAGACAACTACATGAAGCACTGATCTTTGGCAGCTTAGGGGCAGTCAAAAACAACATATATGGCTGCAAACTAAGTGTCAGTGCCTCTATCAGCACTACACAGAAAAGCCTGGGACAATAAACAACAGTAATCAGATAAGAGCCTTACTGAAGCTGATGAATCAAGGTACCACCTGTTTCTGAAGCAGAGATCTTTTGGACATAAACATTCTTTTTATTACTTTCAAATCCTTTTCTTTCACTTTCAGATTTCTCTGGATACCTTTCCAAAAGTATAGAAAACAATGTAGAAAATAAAATATGAATTTTTTTTTTTTTTTTTTTTTTTTTTACCTTTTTGACGACACTGAGTTTGTCCGGTGCATGATCAAACAGTGTGTCAAAGGCATCACGCTCTGGTTTTACAGGAAAAAAAATATTAAAATATTAAAATGAATACACCTCTAACAGCCAAGTACAGGAAGTACACTATGTTTCATAAGCTTAAGAGCCTGTCTCAGGACCAAGTGTAACAGAGGCCCAAGCTAAAAGTAATCACCTTCTTTTAGTGTCTACCTAAACACTAGAGCAAACTGCACTAGAAATTTCAGGAGTAACTGCAAATAAATGTATCATACACTGACTGCCCGTTCTTGTCCTTCATAATTAGTGGACAAAATACGTAAGTGGAAGAAAAAATAAAGTGAAACAAATTTTGACCGTGCCCCAATCACATCTTAATCAATAAGATGCCAAAACATCACCTGATGGTACACTACAGCCATGACCATAGCCCACAGGTCAGCCTCGAAATCAGATGTTCATTTAATTAATTTCATTTCTACTGGTCATACGATTTACTTCAGTAAAGCTTAAAACTGAACACTTAAGTAGAACCTGATTCACCACTCTACAAAGACAAAGACTTACATGCAGTATAAACATTTAAATCACTGTAGAGCAGGTAGACCTTACTACTGTACAACGGTATCTGA
The DNA here is from genome assembly GCA_024606505.1 of Aquila spilogaster. Lineage (NCBI taxonomy): Eukaryota > Metazoa > Chordata > Aves > Accipitriformes > Accipitridae > Aquila > Aquila spilogaster. Next base: position 37,576,197 of record JANHGO010000039.1, read on the forward strand.
TCCAAACTAAAATCTACTAACATGAAAAGATTCATGCAATATTCTACACGGGCATTTCAGGGCTGACAAATTTTCCAAACACTGAGTTGTCTGATGACATTTTAAATTGAATTGTCATCATCAGGTGAAATAAGTGGGGAAAAAAAAAAAAAGGAAAAAAAACCCTAAAAATCCAAACAATTGCATTTGTGTTTAAAAAGAAATCAAAAACAGTTGGATAACTGTGCTAATTTTAAGCTGTTATATTTTTCAACAGAGTTTCAACAGTTTTTCTATGTTCAAATTCTTTCTATTTACAAACCACATTTTAATAGATTCATCTCATTAAATAAACATATTTATTTTCCAAGTTCCTTTGGTATTTAAAGACGTTATTTAGTTCCCTCCCATTACTTATTTTCTGAGTACTTAACTCCTTACTAATGTAGGTATTCTACAATGGAGGGAAAGGGTAGTGTTCACATCTTAAAGGCTGGGAAACTGAGAAACTAAATGACTTGTCTGTTAACACAGTTCCTCAGAGAAACTCACATCTCTCCAGTGAATAGTAAGCCATGTAATGCTGCTAACTAAACTAAATGTAAAAAGAAAGAGAAGCTTCTGGGAAGTATGGCTAGAAACACTTAATTTTTGTTTAAAGACCCAATCTGGGGTTGGTAAAGTCTGTCAAATCTGATGAACATGGAGGAGAGAAAGTACTGTATGTAAAGGGATTAGGACCAGTGCCTGCAAGTGGACAGACAGATAAACAGAGCTTTCTTTGCACTCACACCATGTACCTTTGCTTTAATTTTCACATGTTCGTTTATATTTAAACTAAGCAGTCACACTCTGAAGAAGGTGTAATTTACTGCTGGCGGCTGCAAAGATTTTTGCTTGCAAGCCACTAAAACAGTAGTAGGAAATATTGCCCTATGCAGCATTTTTACCATTCATTACATATGAGTGAAAAGAGATCAACACGGATTAGTCTAACAAACAACAGCAGCACACTAGATATCTGATTCTAACTCTTATGTGTGGAGTAAGAAAATCTGACCCCACAACACATTCCAACCCTGTGGCATTGCTCAATCCAGTGTCTTGATCTCATGAGGGAAAGCAGACAAGATTTCTGTGCTGGATATAAATTAAAAAAAAATTCAGGGTCAACTTTGTTACTTACCAAATCTTCCCATCATCATCCTGCAAGTCAGAGAATTTAAAAACACTTCATTAGTTCATGAATAATCACTTTGAAAAGACAAGACCATGGGTTTAACAGGTCTTTTCCTGCAAGATGCCGAGGGCTAACCACTCCCATCATGTCAGGAGGCTGGGCATGTTACAGACCTGATGCAGCGTGCTGCAGTGTCCCCAGCAGACCACCAGTGATGTCAGGGAGATACATTTGAAATGAATGGAAATTATGGAAATTATGTTTTATACAGAATAGTGATTATTTTATGCATCACTGTTTTTATGATGAAGAGTGAATGAACACGTTTCTGTGGACAGTTTTCACATATATAATCAGTAGAGACTATAACGCATAGCTCACAAGGAGTAAGGCTATCTATCGCACTTTAATCTCTTTTATCTGAAGAAAGAAAACATATACCGTATCTAACTATAAAGTAAATAATACTGCCAAATGTGAATTATATACACAGCCCAGTGACATCACCACACAGATGTTTATCTACTGAGCATCAGGCCTTGATTTGCACAGAGGAATTTGAAAGTACTCAATTAATGTTGGAGTCTGATGATTATTGCATTTTCTGTACCTGTCCAGGTACGCAACACATTAAACAGTAACCTCTTTTCATATATTATTAAGTAACTTAGCAAAACACATGCATAAACACACAGAAGTAACTATAAACATCTTTCTTGCTAAAAAATGTCCAAACACTACCACACAGATTCCATCTTACAAACCACATCAGAAGGAGAGGACAAGCTAACTACGCTGTTCAAGAGCATAGGAGGGAGAAGAGGAATTTTGGTCCACAATACAAAAGCAAAGCTCAGATCCTACAAAAAAATGCTATGGATCTTTAACGTCCACACAGAGATGTTATGATCTCATTTTTGAATGTTTCCATCTGAAATATCTCCCCTACTGAGCAAGCCACATGGTACTTCATTTATCTTCAAAGTCATGGAAAGCTGAGCCAGCTTCACAGGGAGCCAATACACTGAAAGACTGAAGGAGGGCTCGTGTAACCCCTTTTAGAAAAGTTGACATCAGGCCACATGAAGGAGAACCTCAGCTTTTATTTGCAGCCAAAATGCATGTCTTGCCTTTTCCTTACAAAAAGAAATGTAAAAACATAAAGCAGAGTAAACCCATTGCAAAAACTGGAGAGTGAAGATGTTTATTTATTTATTTTTATTTAGCTCTACCCCTCAGGTACTCTATGAAAATAAGAGATCTCATCTCTTCTTACAACTTTATCAGAGTATCACTTCAGTTTTGAGTCACTCCCTTTCATCAAACTAATCTACCCCCAGAATATCTGCACTGGTCCTTTACTTCAGAGAGGCAACATCTCCAAACTGCAATGAGTTGCATACAGGGACCTGCAGAAGGTGGAAGAAAGGCCCCCAAGTGTCACTTCCAATGAAGTACCCAGATAAAAGCTTTTTTGATACAAGAATGTCAAGAAGACACTGTCCTCTTTTGTAACATATTTCCAGAGACAAGGTTGTTTTTATATAGTTAAAAAGCAACACATTAAGGATTTTGCTAATTTAGCAGGGGTGAGGACGAGATTATTTTTCTGTTTTGTCTCTGTGAAAAATTTCACACTCAAACTAAAGCGTTCTGTGCTTACTCTGTCGTAGTTGTCAGCTCCTCCGTAACATGAGTTGTCTGAAGAAGGCCTTCGCGCTTCTGGAAGTGAAGGGAGAGTTAGAAACAGAGAAAGCATTAATACAGGAGAAGCTCATTAGGAACTCAGCAACATTCATCATCTTTCAGAATCCCAGAGGAGAAAAGTATGTAAACTATGTTTTGCTAAGGCAAAGTTTTGTAGGGGTAGAGGTGCAACAGCTGACAGGGAAGGGCTCACTCCTACAACAGTAGCACTTATCAAGCTGACAGTCAAATGAGTACTTGGAAAATGTGTATATATTTGTGGCCAGTAAACTCACTAACAATTCTCTGCCTGAGACCAGAGTCAACATCGTGCCTGGAATACACATTAGATGTCAGCCTCCTCTTAAACACTCCAGGGTTATTTATTTTTGTCAGTGTCAACCAAGAGTTCAACACTGCTGGCAGCCTGACTCTCAGGAGAGGTCTAGTGCTGAACAACAGACTGCCGTCCCCTGGCCAGGGCTCTGATGTGCTGGCAAAGCCCTCAGTGCACAAGGGAGGATCCCTGAGAGCAGACACATTACTGAAGCTACCAGTCACACTCCTGCCAGCAATCACCACAGAAACGTACAGTGCATACAAGGCCTTAGCAGTGATTTCACAACAGACAGCATCTCCCTGTTACTGGATTTTGTTTCTTTGCAATAGTTTTCTGTACGAGCAAGAACTCTTCAATCCACCAGTATGTGTTAAGAGCATTTCAATCCAGCTTCCTCGGCTCTGTTAAGACACAGCACTTCAATACAGACGTACCAACTCTCCAGAGATTTGGCATGTGGCACATGCCTCTACGAGCCCGGAAGCGTTTTTATCTGATTCAGAAAAACTCAGCATCTCTTTTCACTGAGTCTATGGGTCCCTTAAAAAATTATGGCACACAGCCTTATGCTTAAAGGATATATTTCTTCCCTTCCTTCTCTACAATAAAAAAGCTGACATCAGGAGCTCAAACATCAGCAGTCATCTAGGAACCAGGTCCTGTCAGAATGACTGATGACACAGTTAATAATGAAAGCTGCTAGCTCTGGTAAGCAGGGAAACCACCACCCTCAGGCACAAGCTCTTCGCACATATACCATCTCAATCATTTTTACCAGCTGAACCCCAAACAAGAACTTAATAGGCAGAATAACTTTGAAGAGAAGCACATCCTTCCCCAGAAGCAATCTAAAATAAAAATTGCAATAAAAAAAAATCAGTAACAAGAATTCTTTCCTTTCTGCTCCCTATTCAACAAATGAAGGCAGTGCTGCTTTCCCAAACCACCCAGGGAGCCCAGCTGAGAGCAGAGTGGGAGCTGCCATCTCCCACCCTTGTGCTGTGGCAGCTCCCTCCTGAGCCTGGCCCAGACCTGGATCCAGCCATGTCTTCCCAACACCTCACCTCCATATCATGAATACATCTAAATCCTGCTCCCCCAAGGGAGCTACGGGAATGGTGCCAAAGGTTTGGGAAAGAAAGCCAGGATGACAGCATGGGTGGAAAAATGAGGAAGCATCTGACAGGGCAGTGTTTTCTTGCATATGAAACAATGTTATCTTTCTTCCATCCCACCAAGACTCTGCTTTACTCACATCAGTTTCTGGGTCTTTTGGTCACTGTGCCTCAATAAAAGGTGACTAGTGAATAATTCCTCCAAACTGCTGATGAGACAGAGGACTGGATACCCACACTGATCCCCCAGTGGGTGGAAGTGGCAGCACTTCTATGCAGCCCCCTCAGAGGCAGCTGAGCACACACACAAGGCTAGGTCCCTTGGCCTTGCATTCCAAAACAAATGTCATCCATCAATAAAACTAGGATTGTTTGCACAATGGCCTCTAGACACATCTTCTTCATGCTGCCTTGCCTCTGACTTTCTGCGTCTCAGGCTATAGAGGGATTACAGCAAAAATACCTCAGATCTCCCACCAGCACCAAGGTGGGACATGCCACAATTTTAAAAACGAGAAATAGGAAAGCTGAGTGCAAAAGACAGCAATTACTGAGCCTTGAAAAAATAACCAACAGGCAGGGAGCCTTTCGAACAATTTTTACACTCACTTCTGAGAACATTTTTGTTTTCGTCTATTACAGTACTTCTTCATCATACAAGCTCACGTTTCAAATATCAGGAGACAGTCAGATATAAGAAAAATCTCAGGATTTCCAATTCTCACTGGAGCTACACAATAAAACCACAAAGTTTCAACCCTCCTTGCCCTCGTTAAGAAAGGCTGGAACAAAAGGGAAACACTGAGTGACACCATTATTGAAACAAGTACAATCTTAGACTCTTAACTCAGCACTTCAAGGAGCTGTCAACAGGATCTTAACTAGAAGACCCACCTAAACCCTTGATCTGCTAGGGCACTTCATATATAATTTGGATTTACATTGCCATGCTCACATTTTCTATTTTACTCGGAAGAAAGGAAGAAAAAAACACCTAAAAAAAAAAATCAATTTTGGGGGTGGATTTCAAAACAGGTTTGAAATTAACTAGGTTTCAGGAGTCCCACTCTTGAGAGACACCTCGTGGTGCCCATTATAAAACAGTATAAGCAAAAGTGTTTTTCTGCTGTAAAGCTGAGTCATTCTACACTTTACAAACTATTCATTAATCTCCTTAAATGTGTATTCAGATAATAATCTTATATTAACTGTGATCTAGTTTGAAAGAACCCTAATAACAATTAGGATCTGTAATAAGAAATTATTTAACAACAGAATTGATAATTACAGTAGTTTTCTTACTTAGATTGAGAATAACGCTAACTTCATAACCAGTTTTCTTTTTGTCAGCCTTTTTTAGGCTAAATAAAATCCATCTAAAGAGATCTGTGTTACTAAAACAGCATGTATTTTTAGACTAGATTATGGATGTTAAACTATAAGACAGAAGTTATTCCTTCTGCAGGAACACTGCAGAAGAAACACACTTCAGTTCATACCTTGTCTTGTGTTCCACTTAAATAAACAAATCTGAAGGCTAGCAATGAAAGAAGCCTCCTCTTGCACAGGCCCAGCTGAGGTAGGCTCATAGCCAGCAGTTGCCATAACCATGCTCCAGGTCCAAGAGCAGGAGTTTCTCAAGCTTCTCAAGCTTAAATTAACCCTTCTTGTACATAACATGGGAGTTCCTTGTTTTCTTTCCTTTTTCCTTCTTCCTTTCCTACTTCCAGTCAGCCTTCATCTCACCACTGTCTAATCTCTAGACTCATAGTCTCTGGTGAATCAGATCCTCTCTGTAGGTGTCCTCTCTGAAACTCTCCAGCAGAAAAGGATGCATGAACAATCTCTCCAAAGATTTCCATCCACTACAGGATGTGAAAAAAGCTGTGAAATAAGGACAAAGAAAGCAAGCTTTCCCTCCTTACCCCAGGATTTTGTCCTGACACATCACAGTTACAGAAGACACTTTACTGTCCTGGGCAGAAGGAGATTTCTAGCATGAAGGTGACAGAGGACCGCTGACCACCTTACATTTTTTTTTCCCTTTCCATTCTAAAGTAGTCAGGAGAAACTAAAATATGAATTAGTCTTCTATTTACATTCACGTTACTTCATATCTAATTCACTGTTCCTAAAATGAAAGGATTACAGCAGTCTGAAAGCAGTTCAAAATCATCTCTCAAAAAGAATGTATACATTTATTGTGAGGTAGGGAGTATCTGTCAATTACCCACTTACATCTTACCCTGTACCTCTAGAGTATTCAGGTATGGAGCCTGAAAAATGCTGTTAAGTTTAAAGGAAAATGAGGCTTGCCTAATCAACCACGATGCAACTGCATCTTGTTACGGTATCCACATTTGCAAAGCACAGTACAAGATTACTTTATCTTCTTCAAGTGGCATGTACAGAAGGCATTTCCACAGCCTGTTACCAGCAGCTGAGCCTGCCTTGCAACAACAGCGCTGAGCACCTCAGCAAACAGTCATAGCATGATCAGAGGATGGCCAGATGCAACAGATCTGCCTGGTTTTGGAAACACTGTTCAGAAAAGCAGGGTTTACATGCTGCAGACTGTACTGCCATGAGAGCTTCAGTTGAAATAGAAGGGAACATAAAAAGCAAGAGTAGGAATGCTCTGAAAGTAGAGTCTTTGTAGACTGAAAGAAAACTGTCGATATCAAGCAGAGAAAGGACTAACTATAACAATATCTAGGGCAGGAGGGAAGAAGTCAAGGTTCCTCGGACGAAATCTATTCTCCACATCTAAGGAAAGCTAACAAAAACACAAGGCTGTGCAAGAAATTATGGAAACCCCACTAGTGAGCCAAGGAAAACAACACATCTAAGTCTGAATAATAAGTCATTGGGGAAAAACAACATCAGTAACAGGCTTCCCAGACTGAGGAGATTCTACATGTTGAAACTCTTTTCTGTGTTATTTGTTCTTCAGTGGCTTCTCTATAAAAATGCAAGGCAAAAAACATTTTCTGAAGTGCCAAGAGTTACAGACACTATTTTCTTTTATACAAAATCACATCACACTTTTAGCTTCATATTGCAATAGAAAATCATGTAATCATTTGGGTTTGAAAAGATTTTCAACATGACGAAGTTCAACCACCACCTAACACTGACATGTCCACCACTAAACCATGTCCCTAGGTGTCACATCCGCACATCTTTTAAATACTTCTGGGCATGGAGACTCCACCACCTGCCTGTGCAGCCTGTTCCAATGCCTAACCACCCTTTTCAATCTGAAATTCTTTCTGACCACCTCTTGTACAACTCAGGTCAATTACTCACGTAGTAGTCCTAAACATATTAGAGATAGGATGTTCTTGGAATCATACTTAATCACACAAAATGCATCCCCAGGACTGGGACTCACTAAAAAACTAATACAAGACTTTTCTAAATGAGACAGGAGGGCAACAGACAGGAGTAGCCCAGCAGCATGAAACCAGAATAATAGAGAATTATTGTTCTAATAAAATTTTTGTAAGAGTTCATACTCACCCGTACAACCACCACTTGTACAGACACATGTTCCGGCAGTCGAATGGGAGCCCGGAAATGCATTGCTAAAGCTACCAGAAGGTGAAGAATGGAAATCAAGTTCTTGCCATGGATTGCTGCAAGGAAAAGCAAACAAACAAAAGAATACTGGCATCTAATTTTAAACAAACAGCTCTGGGAAGAAGGTGAAAGAACTAAAAAATGTCTATGGTGAAGACTATCTTCTTCCTTTTTTCCTTCTCCCTTCTTTTTCCTAAATTAACAAAGGCAGCAGAGCCTAGATTCAGTTCCCTCAAGGTTACATGACTAATTTAGGAGTCCAGTCACTTTGGCTCCCTCTCTAGTCAGTGAAATACAAACAGGCAGAGTCAATCATTTTTCTTCCACTGTACTGGAGAATTCTGCTTTTAGAGGATATTCAGAGTGTTAACACAAGCTTTCCTGGTTGCAAAAGACAAACAACATACACTACCTCAGTGAAGCATCTTCTCAAACTCCATTCTCACTTTTGGATCATAACTGGCCAAGCTGGAACGTGGGGCACTTTCTGCTTAGACTCTTAGAAACTACATCTTTAAACAGGACTCTGTAGTGCCAGAAGGCTTAGATCACCCTCTAGTAATTGAATGACTGCTGAATTTCTTATATCTGTACGATTCAAATTCAGGAAGCAAACAAATAACTTTCTAATAAAAGCATATGCTTAAAGCAACGGCATTCCAATCATTCTGTAGCCATGTATGCCTGTCTTTAAAGACTACAAAAGAAGGTACCAATTACAATCCACACATGGATTTGGTAACATCCTCTATGCAAATGAATAACTCCTTTTCTGTGAAGCTGAGACAGAAACCATGGAAACATCCTTACAGTCAACGTTCCACTTGATGGTCCAACCATGGGGTCGAAGTAAATCATGGACAGCTTCCAAGACCGTCTGCAACTTTTGTTTCTGACCAATCTCAGACTGAGTCACTTCTGCCACATTCAGTTTACGGTCAGCCAATTTTTCTGCATTTGAAGAAAGCAACAACAAAATGAAACAAGCGATACTAGATTGAAAAAGAGGCTGGGTGGGAATAACAAGTGCAGAGTACGGGGGATCAGAGCTGGGCTCTGCTAGAAATTTTCCAACAGAATGATTTTCCTCAGAAAGCAAAATAACTGAAACCAAACCTTTTGTCAAAGTGTGTCAGTTCTAATAAACTCTGTGATAAAAAACAGGCTAGGTCTGGCAGAACATGCTCACCAATCAGGTGACAAAATAACTTTCAGGCAGGTAACAAGTTAGCAATAATGCTTACCGTGACTACTGCTTTCTTTCACTGCTGAAAAATGCTTGGCATAACACAGCCGTCCCCATACAAGGAACTTCCATCAGTTTAATGAACTTCTCTGATAACTGAAGTTAATTTAGGACAAGGGTGGACAATTACTTCAGCTTAATGAAATGTATTTCAGGCTAGCTAAAGGTCTGAATTTAAGCTAAAGAAAGCGTGCCTCCTCAAACCATCAAGAGAGTCACAGATTCATACTCACTTACTGGAAGTGATTTAAAATAAGTAAGCTGGTACAACATAGTCATGTTGTCACAATATTGTCACAGTTGATTACTTCCAAAAACGAACTAATGTTGCATTATTTTCTAAAATGGCATCACTAAAATTTCAACTTTGTTTCTATAATGAAATTATTTGTTGTAAAAATCATATATACGCCACTCTTCTCTTCTGCACTGCAGCCTTTGCCAAAGAGGCAAGAGTCGAATGTCCTTCTCTCAAAGAAGAGAGTTGATGGAGGTGGGGTAGTTTTCCATCCACAAAAGCAATGGAAACTGCAGATGTCTTTTCTCTCTGCACTCCGGTGAAAAAGTGGTCAAACTCACTGTGCTAGCAAGTCAGGACTGGATAAACATGTAACAACTACGTATGCCAGTCTTTAAAACAAAAACAAAATAACATAATTTCATCAAAACCTTTCTCACAACATGGGATGGGCTAGAGAAATATTCTGAAGTTGTCAAAACATACTATTTCAATAATGGAAATATTTCTGGTCCCAAGTTCCAGAACACATTTCTTTTGGACATTTTATGTAGCTGTATATATATTTTTAAATGTCAGAAATACAGCTTTACTTCAATAACCCAAACAGAAGAGATCTGCAGGTTATTAATTCATGAATGTTTTCAACATTTTGATGGTTTCTATCAATTTAAGAATTTGTTATCGATATCTAATAATCTTAATGGAAAACATGTTCCTTAGCCAGGATGTTTGTGAGCCTTTTTTAAGCTGGCTGCCAAAACATGTAAGTATTATTTTAAATGATGTTAGATCCTTTATTAAAAAAATACTCTATCATACAAGACTCATATTCTAGTCACAAGTTATAGCTCCAATCCATTCTCAGCCCACATTAATTTCCAATCAGCAAGCAGAAATTAATTTCCCTTTACCCTGACAACAAAAGCACTACGTCACTCCAGCGTCTCTCACTGGCACTACTTGTAGTTAGTTGATAAAATCAACTAAGCAAGGAGCCCTATCTGAATTGGTTTGGCAGTCATTTGCTGATCTCTCACTTCAAACAGCTTCAAAGTAAGCCCACTGACAAGCTGTTGTCTTTCATCTGCCCATCAAGGCAGATCTTTCTGTCTGTCCATATTCTTGAAACATCTCTCACAGACAAGAAGTGGTAACTACTACTTGAAGTTTAATAACCCTACTTTGTTAGCCTTTCCTGTAGGCAAAAGAAAGGGAGATTTTGTTGTAAAACTGAGGGTTGACTTAATCGTAAGGCCTCAAGCATCAGGAGCACCACTGCCAGGCATGACAAGCTTTGCTGCATCTTGCATCACTGAGAAGGCATGAAGATGAACAGATTCAGGAGTAAGCCTTGCTGAATAAATCAAGATACCACTGAAAAATTAATGTTGAGACAGCACCACACTGAGGCTGAACTGTGATGGCTTCAGGCCAGGAAAGAAGCATTTGCTCTCCAGTTAGAGGCCAAACAGGAAGAGCATAAGGAAAAGTCAGACTAAGTAAAAGTCTCAGGCCTGCAAGATGTACATGCTCATCTCTCCTCCTGTATAAGTCCAACTGAGTTGTGCATGTATGGACAACAAAGCACTTTCTAAATGTATGCAGGCCTGAGGGCGGAAACCACGGTCCCCACAGAGAGCACTGATTTCTTAAAGTTCCCAATGACAAGAGGCTCCAATGAAATAAACTACCATCTGCCAGAACACCAGCATGTATATATCCAAAGTACCATTTTGCCCTTTTATTATCCTCTGACATCAGACTGATGTCACACACTGGCTACAACCTTCAGCAATGAGACAAATTTGCAAATCCATTTCCAATATTTTTCCCCAAACCCAGAAAGAATTTGGAGCAGTGTCAGTTTACCCCAATTATTTCAAAGAGCTTCCAGAGAAGCTGCAGTAAGAAGGTGCACACCTTGGTGTTACGACTGGCAACGTAATTCACAGAGAGATTTAAGTAACAATGAAAGATTTCAGCTCCCATTTCTGAATGCCTTTATTTAGGAGTACAGCACCAGAGCAATAGTCAGCTGAAAGTTCTCTTACAGTGACATAAGCTACCAGATGCTATCCCAAATCTGAAAGTTTTGTATTGCACACAAGTTGTTGTTTAGCAATTTTAAAAGCTTATGTACACCAAAACACTGCACACGTTATTTGAGGAGTATGTGTACAAAATTCAGTAAATAGCTGCAGTTACCACCGATGGAATTAGCATCACTAAATCCTCTTGCCCCCCCTGATACTTATATCCCATATCTCAACCCACTATTGAAAACATGTCATAGACAGACAGCTCTCAACTTAATTATTCATCTCCAAGAAACAGTGGGGATCTACAATGGATACCTGAAAGCTTCAGGTCTCTTTGTTTGCTGAAAACACCCTGGTAAACCACTACATTATCATTAAAAGTATTTCTCGGTCTTGATTCTTGCAAAAGCACACACTGCAAAGATGTAAAGGGGTTGCAAAACCACAACTGCTTAATTAAGTATATCCCCTTATGTACCATTTGCACTTAAGAGCACATTGTGAGTATGTGCCTGCTGTCATGCATTCTCATTTTTTAACTTTTTTTCTTTTTTTCCTAGAAGTAATTCTTTAGAAACTCAAAAAAAAAAAACGTCTCAGCCCTAAAAGCTTTCAAGAGCAAGCTATGAAGACAAAAGTTTGGCCTCCTCTTCACCTTTTTTTCTGCCACATTTCAGCTCTCTGGACTATTCCTAGTCCTCAAATAAGCTACCTAACAATGATCATGATTTCCTTCCCCTTTCAAAGGTAGAGTGCCTGGGAAGAACATACCAGAAGCTGACACTGTAGCTAACAGTGAAACAAACTGCACCTTTGGTGAGACAGTGACTTACTGCACAGCGTCATGACAGTCCACAGCTTTGAAAGTGATTAATTTGGAGCTCCTCTCACTTTCTGAAGCCTTCTTGTGTGAACTCACCTAGTAGCTTCTGCAGCACTTGCCCATCATAAAGGTCCTCTTCAAGCTGTTTGACAATGATTCTCTCCTCCACCAGCACATCGTTAATCCAGTCAATCAGAACCTGGGAGTACAGAAAGAGGAAGCAAATATCTAAAAACCACAGAAGCATGTTTCTTCAGGCAGTAACCAGGAACAGGAAACAGAACAAGAATAACTGCATTTGCGTATTCCTAAGTTACAGAGACAAATAGACAAATAAATGTTTTTGCTGTTATTGCCTTTTATTTCAGGCCTGGCAATGTGGCAATTCTAGTGCCCTGTATTTCTTCTCACTAAAATATCTTCTTACTGCACCAATTCTAAAGGAAGTAGTAACCAGCAGTTCTGTAGCAATAGCCTTTGCCAATATCTAGCAAACCTGCTCTCCATGTCTCAAGTCTCATGCCTTACCTGTTTTATGTGATCAGCAGGCCTGCCAGGAGAGGACAACAGTCCCCTGAACCTGTAGGCTCCCAGCACTCCCACTATCATTTCTGAGTAGACATGAGTGGTGGGGGAGACAGAAAAGCTTCAGAGGGGCAGGAGTGAATGCTCCCACTAACGGGAGCTAAACACACTCACTAGGTAAATCGTTGCCTTAAGCAACAGGACTAGACATTTTATCTTTGGGCATTACAAAATACAGAAGCCTGGAATTAAAATTTTGGCCACCTGGGCCTGATAACCATTCTGCAATATATGTAAGTAACAGTCCCCATACGCTTACAACCATAACTATCTGCAAAACAAGAACAAATGTAAAAAAAAACCTGTAAAAGAAAAGGAACTGAGTTAAGTTTTCAAGGTGCCAAAGATAATAACTTCCAGTTATAGGGAAAAAAAAGCACTGACTAAAGTTGGCAGTAGTGTTTTCCTCCAATCTGTTATTTGGAAAATTAAATGACTGTTGTAAAATAATACAGTTCTATGGGAAGAAATGTCGTGTTGCTAAATCCTTGACTCATAAGGGGAAAAGAATATTGCCAATCACAGATATGCAAAATACAAGTAGAGCCACCCCAAGTAATGTGCCTCAATTAAAAGCTCTATTTTTTTATTTGCTTCATATACAAGGACTGCTCTGAAAGTAATGCCTCCTACATTATTAAGTTGGTTCATGATGTCAGAGGCAGATGTTGGTGATATGGCAGTAGAGGTTGAACATTCCCACCAATATTCCATTACATTTTGCTGCTGTGAGACAGATGGCAGCAGAGGGCTAGCCTGACAAAAATGGTATCTGACATAGAAGTGCAGATGAAAGCAAAGGCGTGTCATTGAATTCTTCCACACAGAAAAAATAGCACCCATTGACATTCAGTGATGCTTGCTGAACGTTTATGGAGACCAAACAGTGGATGTGAGCACAGTGAGGAGGTGCATGGTGTATATCAGAAGTGGCAACAGCAATTTGAAAGAGAAGTCCCATTCTGGACAGCCATGCAGATTTTTATGAGCGCAGCATGCAGGCTCTCCTTGTTCATTGCTGGTGAAAATGCATAGCTAGTTGTGGTGATTATGTTGAAAAATAGCATTATGTAGCTGAAAATCTGCTCTATCAAACAGCATTATTGTGTTCTTTATATCTGTTGCAGTTTTCAAGGAAATATATAGGAGGTATTACTTTCAGAGCAATCTATGTAGAACTGGATTATTCAGATTCACTTTTTGATTAGGTACTACAATTCTGCCTCTTCTTGGCAGTTACAATAGCTAAGAACTTCTTTAATATTCAAGAAATTATGAAAAAAAGGCAAATAAAATAAAGGATTGTACTGTAAAACACATGCCTATGCATGGAGACACGAATACTTGACTATGTAGGTCACAAGGATATTTAAGTAATCTTGCTCTGGTGTCACATAGCCTGATAGAGACATCACATAGCGACAGAGAACATCAAGATGATTACTCTTCCTGCATTTCATTCTCTAGCAGTTCTTGAGACGCTTCTTTAGCTGTCTCTGGATCAGGTAAACTCTCGCTGCTCATTCCTTCTCTTCTACATTTAAAGCTAGGATTTTACGGCATGTCATCTACCATCAGGAACAGGGCACCCAGACTTTGCATTTCCTTTGAAAACCACTAACACAATTAGACCATTGAAGATTACAGCCAGCAAAAGCCAGCTGCAAGAAGATGCAGCCCAAATAAAGCAAGAGAACTCTGCTCTGCAGGTGGGAAACCACAACCACATTTGGATAGAAAACTCTTATTCACTATTTTTGTCTCTTTCAATCTTTTTCAGGGGACAGAAGGACATTTATGGCAAAGGGCTGGAGAGACAGGCAAGTTAGTAAAAAAAACTGCCACATCTGAAAGACAAGAAGAGCTATACCATTTTTGGCCTTGAAAACTATTCACCAGTGATAATGAAAAGCAACTCCTAAATAATGAGACATCACCTCAAAAGATATTTCAGAAGCCTTTCAGTGAGATGATTGCCCAGTTCTGAAATGATGTCAAGATTTACACATACAGACATCAATAGAAAACCAACTGAAGAAATCACATTTATAGATTTGGGTCATCCATGAGATTCAAAGAGCAGACTTTCAAAAAATCACCTGAGGTTCAGCTGAAACTATCCCATGACAATCAAAATCCCTTTAAAATCCTAACATGAAGATGCCAGATTTCCATTTTTGTAGAAGACTCGGGGTGCTAAACTATCTGAAGCCTGTAATTAATGGATTATTTTTTCCTGTGCTGAATAGTATTGCAGTCAAAATCCAGAAAACACTAGGGAATTTAAAATAGAAGTCTGGATGCACTTTCTAATGTAGGAATAAATATCCCATTGTCAAGACTGTAGGTAAAGAAGAATTACAAAGAAGCTTTGGAAATACTTTGATATGGGTACAGGCTATTTAAAAAAAAAAAGGGGAAATACTTACATTATGTACTACTCAAATGGCTCTGAGAAATTTAACACTGAAAAACATTTGACAAAAACTACATTCCAAAGATACAAATTGTACGAGGTCCAGTCATAGTTATTTTATCATTTTAATAGAGTAACACCTGAAGGAAAGAAAAATACCCCCGAGAGTGTTCTAGCTTTTTCAGTACTCCAACTACAGATCCAGCTCTGGTAGGAAATTGAATTTGCAATTTATACTAAAAAACAAAACAAAGTATTTTTACAGCACTGAAAGACTGACAAATGTTGCAATTAAAAAAACACAACCCACAACCTCCCCAGAATTTACCACCTTGCCTCTTAATTTCCTGATCATATCTTAATTAGGAGCCTGGAAAATCTTTCTGCACTTATTTCTATTTTAACTAATGCAAGGGACATAAAGCATCATTTTGCTTACTGATATGACTAACACAGAGAAATACTTTCTCTTTTCTCACAAAAAGTCAATGCTCCAGCTCTTTGTAGGTGCTCCTTCGTGTAAAGTCAGAAACTGAAAGTTGTCAATAACCTGAACGTCTAAAAATCTAAACATCTTGATACAGGCATGGAGTATTCGGTGGGAAGCAGACCTAAGGAGCAGACAGAGTTTTTCCCGTGGATGAGAATATGCTCAACTAAGATTGGGCTATATTTGCTGCATTAAATAAGAGATGTAAAGAGGTACAGAGCAGAACTGAGGAACAGCTTCACTGCAAAGCCTGTTGTCCCAGTGTCAGCCCCAACACTACACCTCTCCTTACACGTAGTGTCTGGTGAAGCCACCACCAGATCCCGCACATCACTAGCAATCTTCTGCGCATCTGAGGCTCACCTTGGTCAGTACTTGGAGACTCACAAAGCAGCATACAGGTACACAGAGATGCTTATGCCACTTAGCCAGATCATATCTTAAAAAAAAAATCTGCTTTTCTATGTATTTGGGATTAGCACTAATTTTAAAACTTCAATGCAATATTTGCATGTCCTGAAAACCATGCCTGCTCTTTCATGCAGATCCACACTCATGGAAAGTATCTCAGAACTGCGTCAAATGCTCAGACATGTACATTCATAGTTCTAAAATTTCCAGTGGTGCTCTAAACTTTGACACATTCACTTATTACATCATTTTTGGCCAAATGCATATGTCTGATTAAATCAGCCGTGGTGTATTACTAAACACTGGATTGAAAACTGAACTTTGCCACGAGGGAGACAGCTGAAATAAAAAAAGTGGTAGAAATCTAAAAGGGAAAATGAGTCTTCTGCCTAGCAATTTGCTTTTTAATTCATGCAAGATGGGCTTTTACATCAAACTTCACCAGCTTTGCGAAGTGTTTTTATTCTGCAGGCTGGCTACTCCCACAGCGGTAAGGCACATCCAGAGTTAATCTGCAGAGTTCAAAGGCATAAGGACCCCATGGCCACTGCTCCACAGCAAAGAATAACATGAAAAACAAAGCAAACTACATGCTACGATGGGAAAACAGGAAAACCACTCACCAAAACAGCAAGAAAAGAAAACCCTGATTTTAATGACTCTTTTCGCCCTTGACTTCTGGGAGAATTAGGAAGCACAGATCAAAGGTACAAAAGCTTAACTGACTTTAGGGTTGAAAATGGAAATGAGCATCAGAAATTCATATTCAGCCTTGGAAACTACTGACTACACAAAAAGCACTGCCAGGCCTGAAAGCAGAGAGAAGGCTTCTTTTTAAAAGCAGACTAGAGAGCTTTTAGGAAGCAAGGTTCCATTTAGTCATACTTGAAACTTTGGTCACTTGTCACTTGTCAAATGAGCGACAATGAGGAAAAGAAGCTCACACATTTCAGACACTAGAAATAAAGTACTGTCTGAGTCAATTATTTATACATATATTACAAATAAAAACATGACTCCTCTCTTTCCCTGACCTGAATTTTCAGCTTTGGATCTGTTCAGCCACGCCCCAAACTGTATTTACACACAGGGCACATGAAGTGATGAAGAAAAGGCTGTTGGCCACAGAGGGAACTTATCTGAATAACACATCAGAACATATCACCCCATATTGACAAACTGTAAGGGATGATAACAAACAACACTTTCAGGGATAACTTCAGTTACTGACGATTTTCATATGTGCAAGAAGATTTAAAGTATGTATTTTTGCAACCCCAATTAAGCAGCCTTCAAGGAGGTTATTCACTGTATAACTGCTTTAATACAAATGAGAAATGAGGTGTTTTTTCTTTTTTTTTTTTTTTTTTTTTAACTTTTGGTTTCTGCATTACCACAATGGTACACAGCTTTTCTCCCAACAGCTCTGTCAAAATCACTTCCAAATGCTCACAAAAGCTTGTACTGATTAATCCACTATGCATATAATTCCTATGGCACCAGGCCTAGCAGAAATTAAAACAATATTTTGTGGAGACAAAGAGATAACATAACAGCGTCAGCAAAAGATATCTCTGCTTCCTCTTTGCTCTGAGTTCCACCTACCCCAAATGCATGTGACTGATGGGGGAACAGAAACACTCAAAATCAGTGATGGCAAACCATTGGCATGTCATACTACGGTGTTGAAAGGCATCTGGGCTGGCACCAATGAAACTAAGTCATACTGCCAAATTTTAAAAGGCATCAGGCTCTGTTTCTGCTATTGACACATTCCTGTTAGAGGGGAAAAGACAGAGAACCACTACGAGCTATAAAAACCTCAATCCATTCAACTTCTTGATTCCTTGTTATTCCATGGAGATGTTTGATTTCAAGCTCTGTGGGGCCCACAGCCTCTTCTACTGGCTGCTGTGTAGCACTTAACATGGCTAATTCTTGCCTAGCACTGGAGCTCCTGGAAAACTTAACCACTGAGGAACACAAAATAAATTGGTGTGTGTGTGTGCGTGTGTGTGTGTGTGCGTGTGTGTGTGTGTGTGTGTGTGTGTGTGTGTGTTTGTACCTTGCCAAAACAGATTCACACCGACACTGTGTTAAATGTTTCTCTGTTAAGGTTCTGTAAAAACTCTGAGAGGTAAGCAAATGCTTATCAATTACTTTAATTATATCATTTTTCAAGTATGTACTCTACAGGACACATCTCCTTCCTTGGAGGATGATCCCAAGGAAACCATCTGAGGTTACATGCTGCCCCTTGCATCAGCTGCTCCAGTTTAATTGGTAGTAAGCTAGCCTCACTACATGCAAGTGCAAACTGATATACTGAATCAGGGCGCGATTCTGCAGTACATTTGAAACACTCAGGCTCTAGGTCTGATTTTCACTCCTCCTGAAGGTTTTCAGCCTTTCAAAAAAGAAAAATATAACTTTGATAGACTACGACATCCAGGGAAAACTCAACACCTCATATTACATTCAATAGCAAAATTTTCAATTTAAAAGCAATGATGATTTCACTATCAAGTCTCCTGCATCACAGAGTGCAATTTCTTCCTTTACTGCAATAATTCTTGTTCATCTGAATTATTCATTATAGTATTTCTGCTCTATTAGCAACAAAACCACGGTGTATTTTGAAAGACCGGTGCAAGGCCACTGCATCTTTTGGAAGAATTAATGGATTTGGGTATTAACAAAAAAAAAAAGAATGTGCAAATTCACCCGATTTAAAAACAGAATATGTCCCAGGTAAATTAGAATAACAAATAAAATTTGAACACAGCTCCTTGCTAAACTCCTTTTGATGTGGTTTTGTAATCCTGAACACATCCTTGTAATGTTAATAACAGATCATTTTGCTTGTTTTAAAGATTTATCAGATGAACAGTTTGCTGAGACATCCTATGAAGCATTTGCTTGTAGATAGAGCGAACACGGTTTCCTGAAATGAATGTGCCACAGCTCACTCCTTTATCTGGAGATGGACACACTATTCAAAGTTTTCAGACCCACCTAACTACAGCTGCACTGTTTCCAACAAAAAGAAACATATTTTTTAATGATGTTAAATTAAGAGAAATTGCAGCAGGAATTATAAGCAAAACACTTTTTAGAAATATATCATATTGGTTCAGAACTGACAGCATTTGTGATCAAATCCTCCATCATACCCGGCAGAAACTATAAGCACTGCCAGGAGGGAAGAAGCCACACTCACATCAGCACAGCTGGGAACACATTATCACCAGCAACTTTGCCAGGTGTCTCCAGCCACAACATGCACTCAGGACACTGTGGCCCCTGCCCTAGCCTACAGGTGAACTAGAGACTACTTCCTACCTCTCTGCCACATAAAACATAAATACAGGGATAATCAAGGAAAGGAAAAAATAAGAGGCAGAACCACGCAAAACAAAATAAGCAAAGCCACTTTCCGCATTTCGGGCAGCAGTACTACAGAATCAATGTAACTCTCTGCTCAAGAAGCCATAGAAAACAAAACTGAAGGTCTAAGAGAGAGATGGCTCTTTTCACAACTGTCAAAACAGTAGGAACTGCATAAAAGATAATCAGAACAAACTCTGCTGGTTAAGAACTTGTAAGCAACTGAATTACCAGGTTGTGAGTTAGCAAGGTCTCATGGAAGAGCAAATCACTGTTAAACTTAATGTCATCATCTTTGCATATACAATGGCTTAAAAGTGTACACAATTACCCTAAGCTGTCCATCAGTTCACTCACCTGTTGGTCTTCGTCCATGCTCTGGAGACCAGCATGTTACTCCATATGGAAGCTTAAAAATTCTGGCAGTTTTAACTAACAAGGGAGCATCCTTTCCCTTTTTCTTCTCTCTTTTTTCTCTGACATTCAGCCTTTTTTTGTTTCTCTCATTGCTGCTTTCAGCCTTACCAATACCATCCTTGTTTGTGTATTCAGTTTTCACAGATACACTTCAGTAACAAATTGTTCCTCCTTAATTGAACGATTGGTAACCAGCCTGTAAATGACTTTGGCTCAGTAGTTAAAGATTTTAATAAAGACAAAGAACTAATATCCTACCTTGATCAGTTCTTTGAACTTTGGGTCTTCTTTTGAGTTAGGATCAATCATAGTGCGTTCCTCATTCTCCTCTGTTCAAGTAAAATGAGAAACTAGTTAGAACAAATGTATGCTGCTGAAATATTGTAACAATTACTGCTCATGAAGTGGCCTGTCAGCTGATTAAGAAATGACTGTGTCCAGTCATCACGTTGGCAGGGGAATATCCAGTGATCAAACTGTTAAGCATTTTTAGACACACAGAAAGATAGTAACTTCCTAAAATAAGACTGTTTCCACTGACCTTCTCCAGCTCAGAATACACCAGAAAAATCACCATCCTCTATACTCTGTGGGGCATGCCAATATTAGCATGCCAAAAAGGGCAGTCAATTACTTTCCTATCTCTCCTCAATTTGCACGTAATTTGTGTTTTAAAAAACTCTTCCTAAACTACACTACTCTGAAAAGCAAAGCAAACTTATGACACTACAGCTGCTGAGACCTGGGATGACAGTTTGTGTCTCCACATTCTGCTTTCCTGAAACTTGGCAGATAGCAAGGGGTCACATGCACATGGCCCTGGGTGCAAGAACTGCTTAACTTCTAGGAAATGAAAATGACCCGAATTTACATCAGTTCAACTTATGTTTGGAGGAGGAACATAAAATAAATTTTTCATGTGAATAGTCTATTTCTTCCATTATTGTGAGATATTAAGATATGATAAATGCTCTCCAACAGCCAGCAAGACAACTACAAGAGGGAAGAATGTAAAGATTAACATTTAGGATGGATGACTCACTTCTGAACAGCTGATAGCAAAATCAGCGTAAGCTCAGTAAGGCTAACAACCAACGAACCTGTGACAGAATTATCTTCACAAAAGCATGTGTGGACAGATACATCACATGCATGTATAAATGTTCCTGTAGATATGGATATTAATATTTAAGAAACACTTGGAGCAAGTCTTGTATTTTAAATTTTGCTGAGTGCTTTCAAGTCGTAGATCTCTCCCTGCACCCCTCATTTAGTAGTCAATTGACAGCTGTGATCTAGGTTAGATTTGTTCAAGCGGATAGCAAACACTGCCTACTACATTATCTATAGAATCCATAATTTTATCTTGAGGAGTAATATCGAATTCTATTTTCTGTTTGATTTCCCAATTCCTTCCTGCATGATAACAAAGGAGAATGGGTGTTTGCTATGACCACAGGTCAGGTCAGTGCTACTTTGGATAGAAGAACTCTTTAAAATCTAACAATGATACATCCACAGTGCCTTCCTCCTACAGCAGCATTCCAGTCCCTTCCCTAGCTAACAGGCAGTCTTACAGCAGCTCTAGTCTTACAGTGCTAGACTTCATTACTCTCAGATGACAAATATAATACTCACACTTCATAGCTACGAGACAAACTATACCATCTAACTGTGTTACCTTAGGCTTTTCCCAGACATTTGAGATCAGTATTTTGCAGTGTCCCTGTTCTTTATAAAAAAATAAGGCCCTTCTATCCACACACACCACAAATTTCCAAAAACCTACAGAGAAACATGATTTTTTTCTGTTGCTTTTTTTCCCCCATTCCCTTACTTCCCCATTACTCGCTGGGATGAGTCAAGAAATCTAGCTGTAAGGAAGTGACACCCACTACACACCCAGAAAGCTGCTAACTGAAATCCTGAACAAGATTTGACCCATAGTAGCATACAATTCACCACAAAGTTTTGCTTAAGAACCAGAAGTTGTCATGGCTTTGCGCGAGAGGCCTTCAGAACTGGTTTTATTATTTGCCTCCATGATAGCTTGCTTCAGCTAACTCTGTAAAGTAAGAGACATGTTGTTAGGAAAGGAAAAAAAAAATGATTTCCTCCAATAAGTTTTAAGCACTTCTTATTTCTATTAAGTTATGCTGCAACTCTTTAAGAGACATGGTGGGGAGGGGAACTGGAATTTGAATACTTACATTCTTCCTACAAAGCGTTCCTTGCTTTACATATTTTCATCCCCATCACATTTAATTACTGATTTCAACATTGTAAATGTTGATTTGTTCGTTATCAGATCCCATTTTGCTGTGCCATCACTTACAAAGTGGCAGAAGTAACTGAAGTAAGAGCATGGCATCAGCACTTAGGACAGTGAAGCGCATACATTGGAGCCAAGGCAGTTTAATGGTTCCATAGGAACCACAACACACTCTTCTGCTACCGACTTTCTGTGAGTTGATCCTTCAGTTCCCCATCTATACATGGAAAGATACTTCTTTATCAAAAGGAAGACATCTGTGAGGAAAAAGAGTGAGATGCCCTTGGACCATGGGTTAATGAAGCTGAAGCTGCTCTTAAGCAGACAATCCCAGCGCTATTTTCCATCTAACTCTTTGCAAAATTGCAATTTTCTGTTTGTTTTCCAGATGACCAGAGAAGAATGGAAGTCCTTTGCTAATTCACTGAGCAAGTCAATTTTCCTATAAACTACCTACTTTAAGTATAGCTGCACAGCTGGCACTGCTTTTTAAATTCCATTTTAGCCTTCCTAGTTTCTAGTCAACAACTGACATGCAACAGTTCTCAATTCTCTCAGTTTCAACTGAGCAATCTGTAATAAAAGCAAAGCCATCAATATGGGATCACAGTGGCCACCTTTATTAGTAATTGCATAGTAAATTTCTGTAGCATACTGTACCTAAGAGAGTATCTTCTGGATGGATGTCCACAGCGCTTGGGTTCATCGGTGCATTGATAGCATTTTTACCTTCTTCCTGCAGGTCACTCACTGAGGAGAAGGAAAAAATAGAAAGACTGACATAAATGCAAAGTTTACAGATATGCAGGGGTAGAAGAGACATAATAAGAGCAAACATCTTGTAGATTCATTTCAAAATGAACCTAAAGTTTACAGAATGAAGAACTGCAGGTGCAGTGGAAAATAAAATCCAAGGAACATCCGTCTATAGCTTCTTATTAAACTGAGTTGAGTCACCAGTCTATCAGCTGAAAATATTTTGCAAGAAACTCAATTCTGTGGTAAACGTAATGTCAGCTACTTGTTTCTCCAGAAGGAAGGGGTATGAGCTGCAGAATAGCCAGATCTAGAGCAGACAGTTAACTGTAAAATCAAACTCATTTTCTGATAGCACTACCACCAATCATCACCACTTTTTCCAACCACAGAACACCAAGAGTTACTGTTTGCTACCGGCCACATTAAAAGCCTCAAAGAATCCTATCAAATGATGAAAATATATTTAATTCTTGCATTGTCAGATGTAGCATGGTCTGGTGAACACAAATTTGGAATCTTTCATGCTCCCAAACATACAGCTCTCAGTTTGGAAAGTCAGTACGATACTCTCCATCATTAAGAAGGATGTTAAAACACCTCCTTACATATTGTCACGTGGGAGGAACAGAACTTGTGTAGAAATAACAATTGCTTAGTATCATAGGGCTTAACAGTAAGAAAAGCACTAGTAGAGCTATAGTACTTTTATGCTCTCTGAGGTCTACCTCCCCCTAAACTCAGAAAACAACTGCTTACAACGAACCTTTACAAATACAAGCATCTGAAGCAGGAGATACAAAGAGACTGCAATAACTCACTCATTAAGTGACAGTTCTGCATAAGCACTGGCTAAAAGCATTTGTGCATGGCCTACTCTCTATGCTGCACACCTTTTGCAAGGGGAGCAGAGTAAAGTTCACAACTGCAAACCGAACACAGCATCTGCAGGCTGAGATTTAATCACCTGATTAAGCGTCATTGTTAAATAAACATTTAATTGCTCCCTTTGTGCACTCATTCTCAGTTTGGGAAAGCTCTCCAAAGGTCGGGGAGCTAAGTGGCCTCAATCACCAGGTCAAAGAGCTTTCAAAGCATGCCTTATCCTGCCCTGTTTGCATGCTCCCAACTACAGCTTCCTCCCTCGAGCAGATCCTACAGGACCCACCAGCAGGAATACAGCCACAAGAAGGCATAAGGAAAACTATGTGGAAACTAGATATCAGAGGTGAATATTTTTGAAGCCTTCTTATGACTATAAATGCCCAAATTCCACTTAAAATCACATTTCTTTCTAGATATACCTTTCTTTTCATTCTTACAGCACTTCTGTGATCTGTGATTGTCAAGTGTTCAGTGAGGTCAGAGCATTGGTGTACCGAGTTCTACAAATGCAGAAGAGATTTCCTAAGCTCCTCAGGGCCATGAATGCATGATATACGCTATAGAAACAAATTACTGCATACACCTTAAGACATAAAACTTTCAAATGCAGCTGAACTGTTTTTATTCCCAAAAGTTCCATTATTACATACTTGCTTTTTTTTTTTTAGTATTAAAAAGAATGCTTCCTAACACATATATCTTGTTCCTAAACAATTTACTAAACACCAACAACAAAAACATCAATATGGACGTGCGTATTAAGCCCCCTTCCTCAACACCCCCTCACGACATGGAGAGTCACATAAAACCCTCATAGTTGCCTTCAGACCCAGCGAGGCTCTGCCACAACAGGACCAGAGCATCCTGCCCTGCTGCATCAGTAGCAAGGCTCCCAAAGCCTGCTGCCCAGAGAATCCTAGTTACAGGGAGCCTGTATGTCACCTCCTTAGCTTAGGAAAAGATTCTTGCTGGAAATGTAATCTTGCTTACCTCCCTTTTTGCGCCGCTTACACAGGAGCCCTGCCATGTTGGCTCTTCCAGCACCCAGAGGTCTGTCACACGCATCCGCAGACAAATGGCACCGATGGGCTAAGTGCTAAGGGGCAGCAGCAACTGGATGAGGGGCTGACGCCTCGAGGCTGCCAACGCCTTGTTAATTCGGGCCCAGTGATATAGGAGCAGGCACTCAGATAGCTCCCAGCTGTCAGGTGGAGGCAGGCGCCAGGAGAAGGGAACACGCACCCTCAGACTAGCTCCCAGCAAGGAATCCTTCCTGTCTCTTCTGCAGATGGCCAAGTGCCTGGCATGGCTGGCTGCTGGCTGCCTAGGGCAAGGACACTAACAGTCCTTCACATACAGCATTTTTTTGGCATTTTCTCTGCAAAGAGTTTCCTGTGGCTAGATTGGCAAACACTAGCCTCTGCAACTTACCAGCAACAGTATTTTTACTGTAAGGTTTATATTTACAGTAAAGAAAGGAATTGCCCGTGTAAGAGCACGTTTTAGCAGTAAATCAGAGCTGGACTTACACACCAGCCATACAAAGTCCCATGTGAGGTACTGCTGCTTTTCTTTGCCTGCTATATCCATCTGCCCATTCACAGGTCCTCTTCCTTTTCTCTGCCCTTTTCTGCAAGAAATGTTTTCTCCTGTTGCACCAGAGTAATTCTTTGTCCATTCTCTCAGTGAGATCTGCACCAAACATCTTTCTTTAAAGCCTATTACTTCCATTCTACAGGGGAGTCAGGAAACCTGCAGTAGGGCACAACAGCAGAGGCAGGGGATAAAGCACAGACAGGGATTGTGACCACTTAGCCCAGACTGGTCCCAGTAGATCCATTTGCTGCTCCAGGCTGGTCTGTTTGCTCCACCAGCACAGCATGCCACGGCAGACATCACTCAGCCATGCCAGCAGATCTCCTGTGAGCTGCCTTAGCACCCTGCCCACAGACAGTGTGCCCCCACCTTGACTCCCAGCACGGGCTCTGCTAAATGCTTACAGCCTTAAGGTAACACTGGCTGACAGTCTAATGACTGAGTTGTGAACTTGCACAGAGCAATCCAGGTGTAAATACAGGTCCAGAAAGACAGTGCCTTGGAAAGAGCTCTGGCAGAACCAGCTAGGATTCCTCACAGATGTCTAGCTTGGGATCCCCTCTCTGAGCTCAACTAGCAGGCTAGTCCTCCCAACTCCTTTGGGCCTCTGGCAGCCAGCACTAGGAAAGTCCAAATGCAATGACAGATGGGCAAGTGGCCAAGGCGTTCAGCCAAAGCCCCAAGTATCCCCCTCATCCAGAAATTCAAATTCAAAAGAAAAAGGTCACTTCTCTACCAGTCCCCTGGAAAGCAGCAAGAGCTCCTGGCAGCTCTCCGACGTTTTAACAGTCCCTGGCAGTACCAGCAGTCAACACAATTTTGTCATGGCGGGAGCTGCACTGGCCTTTCCAAAAAATTAATATAACGAGCAGACTGCACATGCAAAGCACATGCAAAGTAGCACTACATCTGTAAGCCAGGCAGGCTGTGCCGGTACACGGGATTAAACGCAAACTGCACAGAACAGTAGCAATCAGTTGCAGGAGGCTGGAAGCACCACCACATCTGTCAAGCTTCTCTCACGGTAGGGAAATGACCTTTAAAGTCAGCAGGAGCACAGAAAAAAAAGTCTCTGCTTTTTTGATTTTAAGAAGGAGCAAACTGATGGCAACAATTTCATCCTTTTACCTTCAACTTAATTCTAGTCTCATTAAAAAAAACGTATATTATGGACACCGTGCAGTTCACCTCTTAGGTCTTTACTGGTCTCTGCTTTGCTATTCAAAAGCTGACCACAAGCTTCAGCCTTTTACAAAAGCAAATGCTACTTAATTTTAGCCCTGGTTATTTCTGACTGCAGGGCTCAGTCTCCCCCACAGAAAGCAGCAGCTGCCACAGAACCATCACAGGGCTCTGGGTACAGTGCTTTCCTTCTAACTCAACCAGCACCGAGCCAACTCCTCAGCACTGCCGGACCACAGCTTTTACATTTTATACTTTCATCTCGTGATTAAACCCTAACTTTGGAAGCTGTTACGCTGCTTTGTTACTCTTGGCTCTACTATTCAAGACTCATTCAAGTAACTGTCATCCTCTTTGGTATAAGCAGCGTGCCAAAGGGAAACATGCATGGACTGTACAACAAGCAGTGCACAGAAAGCATTTCTTGTGCTCCCAAAGTCTTACTGCTCTTCACAGAGACACAACCAGGACCAGGGGCACTTTTTCAATCAGTCACTCACCTGCCTGCAATTCATATCTTGAGGTACAAATAATGACATACAAACTGGAAAGTTGATATATATCTCCATTGGTACCCCCATGCAGATCAGTGGCACAACACTCCTTCTCTCCTCCAGAGGGATGTGCACACCAGACAATTCCTCTGGATGGAGCAGTCAACATTAAAAAAATGAGAGTTTAACAAAAACTGGCATTTTCCAAGAAGACTGTTGCACTGGCACACGTCAAACCATCCCCAAGCACAGTGCATGGAGATACACTAAGACTCTTTGTCTCTTTTCTAGGGATGAACCACACACACAACTCACCAGCCTCTGCCACATTTCAAATCGCTTAACATTTACAAAAGGCTCTGAGATCTTTTGATAAAGACTGCAGGGGAAAGACAAAGCCTCCATTAATTACAACAGAGAATTAATAATCCCTAGGCAGACCAAAAGGAAAGACTTCTTCAAATCCACATAAAGGCACTGAACCAAGAGACTGCATTGAAAACAGAATAGTAATACGGGAAATTATTTGTATGCCCCAGCAAGCAAAAAAGGCACCCACAACAGCCAGGCTTTGCCACTTACAGAAACTTGAAGCTAAAGACAGCTCTTGGAAAAAAGCTGTAATAATCCTCTTGTTTCAGTCTCAACAAGTAAGGCTCAGCTGCAGATATGGATACGTTAAACTTACAAGGATGAGTGCAGCCTATTCTGTGACTGCATGAACAAAGATCAGCCCCGTATTTTTGTCAGTGTTAAAACAGTACCTGCTGTGGTGGCAGCACAGGCAATATTTTCAGCCAGTCAGAAATCCTTACAAAAAACTGGAGCTTTGTTTTGCACAGAACAGTGAAATACTGTTTTCAGTTTTTCTCACTCGAAAATTCTTACCTAGTGTGCTATTTTTAGTTACGGTGATGAAAAATAAATTGCATTTTTGATGGGTGACATCTGTGTTGAGACAACTAATACCAACAGCGCTACAGCTGTCCTGGGCAAGCTCTTCATATGTAGCAGTGTCCTCGAAAGAAGGAAGCATTAAAGATGTGAAGACAACCAGGGAAAGAAGAGCTCCAAACAGACCACAGCAACCACAAGCAGCTTCCAACATCACCAGCACTGGCAACTAAATACCAAACCAAACAAAATGAGAGTTTGTTATTACTAAGTAGAAGGATTTTTAGCTGTAATGGCAGGGCTCACTTTAATGCAGCAGGAAAGCTGAATCCTACATAAAGCCAGTTGCTGCCTGCTGAACCCATTCTCCGTTTCAATTCAGTGTTCTGCACAGCCCCATGGATGCCAACACGGATGCTGCTATGCCAGAAGGAAGCTCCTGCCCTCATCCAGTCACAAACTGCACTGTGAAACCTCCCCTTAGCCTATCAGCTGTGGGCAACACAGCAGCCAACTGACTAGTGTTGCTGTACTGCTATATAACCAAAAGTGACCCCACACAGGTATTAATTTGGCTCTGGTAAAAACTGACAAAGCTGGAGCTGGCTCACAGCTGCACGGGCACAGATTGACAGTGATAAAAGCCAAGGTGAGCCCACAGCATCAATGCAGAGCCATTGTGTACAGCTTCGGGTCTTTCCAGCAGTCCTATCAACCCACCCTCCTCCAGTCTTGCAGCTGCACAAGACAAGGCCAGAACTCATCTTGTCTGTTTTAGTGCCTTTCTGCTTCATTCATGCAATAGGCCTAACACCCACTCAGTAAACACTTAATCAGGAACTCCAAGAAATAGGTTCTGTAAGGCAGAAAATCAAAATGCATACTTAAACAGAACACATAGGGAGCTTTGGAGCTCAAACGAGTCCACCTTGGGACTCATCATTTTGTGGTAAGTCCCTGTTTCCTGTTTCCTTAATTACTGCGCTGAGCCATGCTTACGTAGCTGTCTGCACTGGGCAGGCATCCAGGCTGCCAGCAGAGGGGCACTCCAGACTTCACTTCCATCCCCTGCTGCCACACACCCCTTCCTCTTTATGCACAGAACCCACACTATGACACAGCATGGGCACACCGCAGCTGAAAACCAAGCAGATGAGCCATGGAAAAAATAAATTTTCACTGTGCAGATACACAACGGCTGAAAAGAAAAACGTGGTAGAAATAAAACTGAGGAAAAGAATTATGCTTTAAGGTATTCATAAAGCTACAGGTCAAGTTTTCAAGTAAGGAAAGTGCCACCCAGTAGTGTACTGTGCAGACAGGCCAAACTAGTCAGCTCTGCTTCAGTCTCCCAGCATTGACATTACAGTAGCAATCCCACAGCGCTGAAAATGTCACAAGTTCTAACACCAAAGATAAGGGGTACAATCAAGTAGGGAGCCACACATTCACAGTCTAGGAACTTTGTCTGAGATCCCTACCTAAGCAGACTGATTTCAAGGAGCGTCAAGCATCACAAAGATTTCTTTAACCAAAACCAACTCGAAAAAACAGAATCAGCTCATTAAGGTATGCATAGTGATGCCTAGTCAGGTCATTCAATTCTTGTTTTCTCCAACATGACAAAATCAGAGAGAAAACAGCACTGAAGTCTAACATGTCCTCCAAGCTTTTTCTCTGATCTCATATACAAATCTAACAGTGCAAAATTCATCAAGTAGAATACCCTGTATCAAAAAAGTCAGTACTGTTGCTCATGGTAATTAACGAATTTTACAACTGAGTTTGTTTCCATCCTTCCACTGCCTTCTTTCTGCCTTTCTGTGATGAGACTTCATTTGTAGATACCTGAATGAAACCCATTTAGCCAATTAACAGCACGAGCAGCTTGACCTGCTTCATCTTACCACCTTCCCCATGTCCTTCACCCTCTTCTCCAAAGGCACTAAGAGATTGACAACCACCAAAAGCAGTCTGCTGTGCAAATACAAAACCATCTCATCTTATTTCTTCTTCTGAATATGTCAAGAGCAGTACAGAGGAACAGACTCACTTATACAGGTAGTGATGGCAGGTGAACACAAGATGTAACAGAAAGGCACTGTCTTCTCCCGCTCAACAAGCAAGCTCCACGCAAACAGAAAGGAGGCTACAGCTATGACTTGCAATTCAAAACAAAGCATCTTTTTTTTTTTTTTTTTTGCTAGTGCAACTCAATTCTACAGGAAGAGTAAGCAGAGATAAATGATCCTGCAAACCACAAAAACTGCATGTGCCTAATTGCTGGAGTTGCCAAAACGTCACCCAGAAAGACAAGGAAAACTGAAAAAAAACCTTGTGTGTTTGCTAAACACACATTTAGGATTTTCAGATGAATATTAGATTTCAGTTCAACAGAACATACAGGACCAAGGGAGGGATATGCAGTGCTTCGAACTTCAAACTTTATTCTAAACAGCCAATACAAAGTTTTCTGAGTACCTTTCGCTCCTACCTACCTGCATCCAAGGCAGTAAAGATGTGTACTGAAAATGAACGGAAAGATCCCACTAAACAGGCAGACTTCAAAATAAGAAGTTTCCTCAATGGTTTCCAGACCAGTGGTATGTGGAAAATTATTTCATTCGTTACTTACAGGAAGACTGCCAAGGCAACCACTTCAGTGATAAGAGCTACAAACCTCACAGTAACAGAAAGTCCGCATTTCAGAGCCCACAGTCAGATAAAAGTCATTCCACTAGGGAAAAGTACAGTGAAAGCAATAGCTCCCATAAGACTATTCAGACAACTTAACTCTGCCTGGTTTAAGAAATAGACACTATCATTTCCTAACCAAGTTGCTGAAGACCACACAGAAAAAAAGAAGCCAGGCTTCATACTAGCATTCCAGTTCCCAAACAGACTTCTCCAGCAATAACAAAATGTGATAAAAAACAACAGCCAATCCAAGATAACGTCACATTTCACCAAATATCAAAAATATCTCCAGTTATATTATCTGTTTATTTAGCCAGCACACCAACATTTCACACAGCGTGCCATGCAGCTTTCTGTGGTCTCCTTTAAAGGTTATGTATAGATAATATCAGGTCTTCCAAGCTAGAAAAGGTGGTGTTCCAGTGAAGCTAGACATCTTAAAGTCCTCTGAGATCAGCTCTGGTCAGTCCCAAAAAAGTTTTACAACTACCCAGCCCCTCTGACATCCCCTCACATAAAGAAGCAGCCAGGGCAGCAGAGTGGTAGAATCCATGCCTTCCTTCTCACTAGTAAGGTAGACAGAGAAAAAGAGAGGAAAAAAAATTTGTACTCTTACGTGTACCTTGTGCACAAAGAGTCAAAAGCCCCTGATGAGAAAACATAGTTCCCTTGTACACCCACATGCTCAGAAATCATTATGCCACAGACTTGGCACTGTTTTGCCTTTCAAGAAACGTACTTACTCCAGCCCTTGAAGAATGTAATTTCCTAGGAAGCCGCAGAAGATCTTAGAAAAGCTCAGGGTGGAAAGGACCTCAGGAGGTCTCTATGTGAGCCTTCTCCTCAAAGCACAGTCAGCTCCGAGATCAAACCTGGCTGCTCAGAGCTTAATCCTGCCGCATCTTAAAACCTCCAGGAATGGAGACTGCACAAAGCCTCTGGGCATCCTGTTCCACTGATTCATAGTCCTCATCACTGAAAAGTTTCTCCCTTTATCCAGCTTGAATCTCACCAGGTTCAGTTTATTCATCTTGTCTCTTTCCTCCACTAAGAAAAACTGTGAAGAATCTGGCTCCATCTTCTCAGTAATCTCCTCACAGGTCCTAGCAGGCTGCTTATAGAAGATCTCCCTGAACCCACCTCTTCCCCACACTCAACAAGCCCAGCTCACTCAGCCTCTCCTCACAGCAGGAATGTTCCAGCCCCGAGTCATCCTGGTGGCTCACTGCTGAACGTGCTCCACAGTCTGTACTGAGAAGCCCAAAACTGAACACAGTACTTCAACTGGGATCTAGGAAGCGCTGAGCAGGGGGACACAATCACTCTTCTCAACCCACTGGCTCTCCTCCTGTTAATACAGCCCAGGAGACAGTTGGCCATCTTTGTTGCAGTGGCACACGGTCAGCTTGAGGCCCACCAGGGCCTGCCCAGCTGAACCGCTCCCCAGGCAGGCACTCTGTGTAGGCTCACAGCAGGATCTTAAACCCCATTTTCTTGCACATGGATCAGTTACTCTGCTTTTACTCGTCCAATATAACACACATGAAATCTTTCACATTCCAAATCCCACTCTGCAGAATCATCTGGATAGCTGTGCTGCAACACAGCAAACTGTTTGGCGTCGCTGGAACAACAGTGCTCATCATCACCTGTGCATTCAGCACGTAAGTGGAATTCACATGCTCAGGTGGTTTCACAGTAATTGTGTTTTCGTTCTCTGACAGTCCTCTTACCAACTACTGGATCAACATCACTTCTGTTTACCAAATAAAGGAGCCCAGTAAGGATGCCTTCTACCAGGATTCTGGCATGTAACACCGTGAATGGGAAGGAAAGTAGCTAAAAATTGCAATTACAGAAAAGAAATACACACTCACTTCTCCTTGGTTAAAGAACAGATCCTGAACTGTATCAGCAGATGTTGGTGCCTGTGACCTGTCTGGTAACATGTAAATGACAGGAATTAAGGAAGCAGAAATACACAGTTGAAAAGACAGTACATAAAATAAACATCTTAAATGCCAAAATCATGGCTCTGTCAAACACAATTCCTTACCCTTCTTACAGCTCATAATTCTGATGCCAGCAGAGAACAGCCACCACAGTTAAGTTTTTTAAACTAGATGATGCTAAACTAAATGATAGGTAGGATTCAAAATTATTATTTAAGCTACAGCCCCTCACTGAATTAATACAACTACACCTGCAGTACTGCAGTAAAAGCAGATATTTTCAAGACAGTGGTCTGATGTTGGCACATTGTAAATGGCCAAGAGGGAAACTGTTAGTCTGAATCTGTGTGAGCAGTAAGATGAAAATCTTACTAGCATCCAGTTATCCCAGATTCTTCATGGAAACAAGTATATAACTTTCTACTTCAACCACTGAGCAGACAGTGGGTATCAAAGGCCAGTGCCTCTTGTCTTTCTAGTACCATCTCTCTACCCCCCTGACAAGGGACCCTCAAAGGACTCAGCTCCACAGATTCAGAAAAATGTGGCTTGGAAGGACTTGCAAAGGTCGAGCTTGAACATGGACTGTTGCCGTGTCAATGAGATTACGTGTTACTGTGTCTCCACTTTCACATAGTAAAAAAAGCCCTATCAGTTCATGCAGCAGATGCTGCCGGACATGCAATTGAGGCAGCCTGGTTTGCTCACAGATACAGTCACCTGGCATAGCAGGACCAATCTGAGCACGACGTCTTGCATCCAATTAAAATCCATTTTCCCAAATATAAGGTTCCATTATAGAGTCAAGATCTCTGACAGACAGAATTCAGTACAGATCTGAGACATGCCTACAGCGTTAACAATCTTGTATCCTGCCTAATTTTCCACTGGAACCAATTCACTACAAAAGTATTGGGAGCAATGCATGGGGAAGAAGGCCAACAATAGCCATGAGGGACAACTTTACAACCCTGGTCCTGTTGGAGGAGGAATATTAAGAATGAAATGCAAGCCTGGATGCCCTGGTACTTTCTTTTATTCTACCAATTCTGAAGGAAACACTGTTAATTTTGCAAAGCATCACTGACCCTAAATCTGTATTCTGAACTAGGCAAGCCTGAGACTAAACACCACCATTCTATTTTAAAAGTGACAGGAGTCTGTATGTTTAATAACATATATGCATGCATCTGCCAAATAGACTTAGTGGAAAGACAGTTTCTGAGGATTACACACTTTTCTATTTAAAGACAGGGGAAAAGACTCTGCGCTCCATGTAGACATCAGAATCACTCTTCTCTTCATCCAGCTCTCACAGTTTCTTTTCCTACTTCAAAGAGACCATGTATGCAATCACCTCAGCTAATAAAAAAAATCAGTAATAAGGCCACATGACAGCTATAATGGATAAAACACTATTTCTTTTTCTAGTGTATTTCATTACGGTTCAAATATCAAAAGAAAGAAGAACTAAAGAAAGAACTGGAATTCCAGGAGTCAGAACAGCTTGCCTATTTTATAAACACAACACAAGCTATATCTGATCACCAGTCAGGTTTCAGGGACTGCCGGGAAACCTTTTTTTGGAGAAACAATCACTGAGAGGTAAACCTGAATTCCCAAAGATCCTTTCAATTGCCCCTGACAAAGCCAAAACCAGAACAACACACCATGGCCTCCCTTCTGAGCCTAAAGGCTCTGGAGAGAAGTCCGGAGCTGGTAACAAATTTGCAAAGTATGGTAACAAATAGCATGACCAGCACTTATAATTAGAAGCTTTGCTGTGCAGATGTATGTTCTCCTGTGAGGAAGTGACAGTGATTTAAGGGCCCAGGGCTCCAGGCCAGCACACGCTGCCAGGTGTGCATGTTCTCTCCACATCTGGTTTTCAGAGCAAGACATAGACAGATTCAAACTACAAAATACTAAAACTGCATATATTAGCCATAATATTTCTCCACTTTAATTATATATGTATACAAAAGAAGTTAAAAATTTTGTCTCAGCCTTCTACTTTGCCAACAAGAGTCCAAATGAGGAAGCCTACATCTCAGCAGGCTGAATGCACTTCACCCTTGGTCCTTGGAGATCCCTTGGTCACTGATCTACAAGTTGCGCAATACAGAAGCTCCTGTTTTCACCTCCCCTCCACACTCAGCCCGCTCCCAAAGGCAAACATGGGTCACCTTCACCCACATCAGACTGGCTGGTTTAGCTCCCTTGTCCACAGCCCCGGGTGCAGTGGTGGGGTTGGGTGTACTGTCACTGGACAGCCTGTCATGCAGCAGAGGCCTCAAGAGCCAATCCAGTGCTCACTGTGCCCTTCACCTTCCATCCTCCTCACTACAACACATGCCACGCTTCCCTCCACCTCCCATCCCTCAGCCTAGGGAAAGCCGATGTCACATCTGATGACCACCAGAGGCATGTACACCACAGTCACATGGGTGGCATGTAAAGCAAGGGCCACTGCACGTATATGCCCTGTACTGAGGGAAAAGCCTGCTGCAGACATGCATACTTTGCAAATTACAGCCAACAGCTCTGACAACTGCATCACCTGATTTTACAGTGCCCTGAGGGAAAAGCTAAGCTTCATCAGTTACAATGCACACATACAGCACATTTCACGGCGCAGACAGAGAATGTACAAGAGAGGGGATAAGCAAACACAAAAGCCACCACACCAAAGAGCACAACTGGAATATGGTGCAGGGTAAGGCATCTTTCAGTGAACTCCGTGACAGACAGTCAGAACCTGTACCATCAATCAAGTCTAGACTAGCATAGGTTGCCAGTTGGTCAGATCTTTCTCTGGAGCCATGTGGCTGACTTTTAAACCGCTCCTTTCTTCAACCAAACATGTATCTGTTCAAGGAACCTGGATGTTTACAGTAATGAGCAGAGGTCTGCACAAGAAAAAGCCTTTGGGAGACAACACCTCCCCTTCCTTCCTTCTTACCAGCTTTCTGGCCTCCAGAAGCAATTGTGAGGAGTTTGAGGGATGGCCTTTAGCTTGCTGGTGCAGGAAGACCAAGGCTCACTGGCATATGAGCACTGAAAGGCTAAAAATGCTGGAAATGGAACAAGAGTCCAGGGTTTTAAGGACAGGTTGGAGCCTTCAGCATTACCAGCAGCAGGCAAGGGCAACAACAAAAAGAGCTTATGTCATATGAAGAAAATTCTTCTTCATGTCATATATCCATATACCAGTTCTATTCTGTCCCTGCTGATATATCATTTCCCAGGAATCTCAATAGAAACCACCCCTCAGGGGTTTACACTGGCAGGTCAAGACTTCTAGTGGTGCCCCAGAGATATAACACATGACTCCCTCTGAAAACCAAAAGCAAATCCCTCATGAGTAGCTTTTAAGTACCAGCTACAGTGCTTCTACAACCTACAAACTTGAGGCTTCTCAGTTGTGTTCATGACAACTGTATACAGAAGATATGCACACAGAATTCTCATCTCAGTGGAACTGCAAAGCTCCAACTGTTGAAACACCAGTCCCTCTAACCAGCAGACTCTTTGTCTCACTGGCCTCACTGCAGACCACATAACCTCAGATCCCTTAGCAACAAGTTGTTCAGACATGCTTCTGCTATGGAAAGAGCTTGCCAGCTAATCTCCCAAATCTTCCAAGATCAAGGTATGATCTAAGGCTCAAAGCACTGCACTGAAAAACTTGAGCAGCTTCATGTGTTTTTTGGATCAGCTGGCCTGTAGCAGTTCTTAAAATACATATACACTGCTATGCATATACACTTAGTCTTCTAGACTCCTGTATTGCCAACATGCAAATCAGTAGGGTACATTCGTATTTATAAAGAGATCTAAACTATCGCAACTCTTAAAAGAAAAAAACAGGCACTTAAAACTGTGTGATAACAGGCACTGCAGAGCACAGCCTAATCTCCCTGCACAGACCCACCGGCGGGATCAGGGATCCCCCATTCACATTGTTCAGCAAACAGCCATCTGCGCAGACTTTGCATGAGGTCATGCACAACCCTGCAGCTCTCCCACTCCGTATCAGCTCTGCGTGCAGCCCTCCATACATCAGAGTCTCACAGGGCTCATCCACATGCTCCTCATAACAGAAACTGCCAGATGCCTGCGTGCAGAAGTCTCTCCCAAGATATCAACGTTAACAAATCCTTTAGAAGAAACGAAGAGAAACAGATATCACTGGACAATTGCCTTGAAGTGAGGCAGCTTAGCTTTTAAGGAGAAGTCACTCTCCAATTCCTCGCATTAGTACTTCTAAGAAACTCTGAAATCTGGCTTTGGAAAACTAGAAGTGTATATAAGCACCTTGTGAAGGTTTTATGATAAAATATACCACTGTTCTTACAGTTAATTTTATTTTAATGGTTTTAACTTCAAAAATAAAGCAATTTTAGGATGTCTGGTTTTGTTATATAAAAGCAAGTCACTTTTTTTCAATGCAGATCGAAGAGCTGCAGAGCTATTTTGCATGCTCTAGCTGCACTCTGTCTGGAAAAAAAAACTTTCAACTGTAATTAGAAACTCTACTCTCAGTGAGAGGTGATGCCTAAAGTTGTGCTGGACAAATCATCCTTGCCTTGACATGGTTACAAAAGCAAAGCATGCTTCTTATGACACTGTTAAAAAGATTATTCTTGTGCACATTAAGTTTTTCTTGGTGGAGACACTGACATAAACTATCTACAGTAAAACGTTTGCCAGAACAGAACACAATATCAGAACTGAATCAGGCACTGCTCTAGCAAGACAAGACTGAAAACAGACCTGGCCAGAGGTACAAATGATCCCTACAGGAAAACTCAGCAATTAGGCTGCAGGTTCTGACTGGAAACTTAGGACTCTCTCTCTCTGTTTAAATTTATAGTAGAAAGAGTTATAAGTTCAACCTGAATTTGCTTATGTCTTCACATATGGATGCATACACATTATCTAGAAAGGTACGTGGCTTCAATATCATTATACGTCAATTCTTCTCTTTAAAAGCAAGTAATTCTGATCAACCAGCATCCACCTCATCTTCTGATCGAGTACTGCAGCAGCAACAGCCCATGATGATGCACAAACACGCTTCCCCACCAAGCATCCTCTCAGACTGCAGCAAACATTCTTGAGTGAGCCAGGAACACAGAACTCAACCCTACGCACTCTGTACTTGTCTCTCCATCCAGCTATAAACCCACTGTCAGACAC
This sequence comes from Aquila spilogaster, assembly GCA_024606505.1. NCBI lineage: Eukaryota > Metazoa > Chordata > Aves > Accipitriformes > Accipitridae > Aquila > Aquila spilogaster. Next base: position 37,614,064 of record JANHGO010000039.1, read on the forward strand.
TACAAGCACAGAGAGTAACTTAAGATGGAGTGAGTTCTAATACCGGTCTACTAAAAGGAAAAGCCTTAAAATACAACGATTATCAGGTCAGCAGATAGTCAGAAGCAACCAGCTGAAGCTTATATCATATTGTATCTCAGAGATTTGTGAGGGGCAGATTTGTTACCCCTGAGGTGAGAAACGCAGGAGCAGCCCATATCCTTAAGTTACTCAGCACTTCACTGCCTGTCAGAAACATAGACGCCCCTCAAGAGCATAGCACAGGCACTCATCAGCATTACACTCTGTCCTGAGCGTTCTGGGCACCAGCTGAATGCCGAAGGCCAGTTCTGCATCAGAGCAGCTCGAGCAATTACTCCTCTGGCACCAGTTCATGAAGTAGGATGCATGGGCACAGCTGGCACAAAAAGCCATCTGCATGGCAAAGAATGCTTGTGACCAGGACAAATCCCCAACATAAATAACACTGCCAGCATGACTGCCACCTACAAGGTGAATGAAGATTAAGTTAAGACTGCCTTACAGTTCTGTATCTTTCTAGGATCTACATTAAAGGCACCTCTCAGAATCCTTTCAAAGCTAAATACTTCTGTTAGAAGTCTCAAGCAGCCACTAAAGCAAAGCTGTAACACACTGAGACAGAGGAGTTCAATTTTTTGCAGTGCATTCACACCGATGCACCTCTGGAGACTGTGCAACAGACAGCATTGAAAAGAGAGCTTCTAACAGTGTTCAGCATATCCTGTTCAAATGAATGAAGATGAGATCTGTTTTCCAGGCTAACTCCAATTCTCCCATCCTTTTGTGTACAAGGGGACACCTCAGAGTTGAGATGTGCTCATCATACAAAAAGGCAAAGAGGTAGATCTAAGGAACTCAATTCTGAACTACTTTTCTCTCCAGAGAGCAATTACCTGCACAAGCAGCCCCATCAATTTTAAAGGAACAATAAAGAAGCAATTTCTTCCTATTTAATTCTGCTTTTGAGCTTATTTCCTCCTGTTCTTCCCTCAAGAAAGCTGGAATGGATTGGGCAGCACAAGCAGTTCCACCTGAACAGTCTGGAGATGAGCTTCAACTTGTGTAGAGCTGCAGGAAACAAGCAGGTAATGCAGCATCTCTGCCCAAGTACCCCAACACCAGAGAGGCAGGAAAATATTCCCAGACACAGAGTCTCACTGTTACACAGAGGCACAGACCCTAAAACCAATCCTTTAATCTGCTCTGATATGCATAAAGCTTTATACTTTGCAGCTGTCTCCTGCAGCAGTCGGTTCTCTCCACCACTGATGACAACAGGCAGCACTACACATTGCTCTTTTCTGGAGCATTTTCCTAATCTCTATGTCCACCCTCAATTGTGCCACAGGGAAACAACACCAAGCAATTAAGCATGTTGTACTTCTCTGGCTGATTCCTCCATAAAGCCTATATATAGATACACACACAGATAATAATAGAAGGTTTATTTTGCCAAACACCTGCTGCCCAAATCTTTCCTACAGTGTTGTGAGGAAAACAAAGCATTGCAAGTAACCCAGCATTGAAACTTGCAGCAAAACAGCTCCTTTATTTCAGTTCAAGGGCATCACTCTTTCAACAACAGGAAAAAAGGAGGTATGTGTATTTTTCAGTTCTTTTCATAGATGAAGATAAAATACAGCATTATTCAAAACAGTATCTTTTAGAAGGTCTGAAAAGTAGCTCACAGACAGCACCCTGCTATGGGCTCTACCAGCACCCCAATCATTTCCTAAGCTATTTAAAGCTGATCTGGCACAGATATGCGTTGAAAGCCCAAGATACATCGAGACAGAAATATTTCACAGTAACATCAGGCAAATTCAGATTTTATGTACATTTCCATATAACCTAATGTGGGGAAAAACTGTAATTGTGAGCACTGGAATTAACACATCCTGCTTTTCTCAGGATGTGTGTAATGACCCACTGTAACACAGAGAAATACACAACCCCATGCAGCACTCTCTCCATAGATAGTTCCTTCTTCTTATAGCTTCCCTCCCATATGGGCTTTCTCCTGTCCTACAAGGGTTGAGATCACCTACAGCTTTTCCTGAACTGGCACTCCATTGAGGTCTTTCTGTTCTAACTGGTCACTCATTTTGACAAAGTTTGTGGTCATTTAGTAATCCTGCCTCTCATGGGCATTTTTAGCCAAATGATGCATTAAAAACATTCCTGGAAAGGAAGAGGAAGGAGTCAGACAGTGAGATCACACACCATGGCCATAGGAAATTGGATTAAAAACAGTTTCCCAATGAGCAACAGTGGTTGTTGTTCCTTTTAAGTCAGAGTTGACTAATACGTCACTTCAGCCATAAAAATTCAGAAACAAAAGTGTAAGATGCAGTGGTGTAGAGCAAAGGTTCAAGGTACAAATTCCAAGTCTTCCTCAAGCAGTAAAACAATGCATATATATACATATATAAGTGTGTGTGTGTATATGTGTGTGTGTGTGTATATATTATATATATATACATATATATAACATTTTACTCTTAAAATGTTGAAGAACTGGACCTGAAATCGCAACCCTACCTCATCCTCAGCCACCTGCTCACAAAGCAGTACACCATGCCGCACTGCTAAAGCAGGAATAGCAGCGAAGTTGTTTACAAGCCACAGTCAATACCTTGAATATCACCATGGTTACTATCACCACCACACCCAGGAATTTTTTTTTTTTACCATCCCACCATAAAGAAAAGTTACAAGCTTACAGTGGCAGCCTTGATAAGCCTACTGAACACACCTCTTTGAATGTAAACTCCCTAAGAATAGATTACAGCATGTTATAAAGGACTTTGCCAAAAAATATTTACACTCCACTGCTTATGGGTCGATAGCCACACACTACAGTTGTTTACAGCACTGCTGCTAATCATGATTAAAAAAAAGAAGCCCATAATAAGTAACAAAACCTTTTTCAGCATCATTCTATGGACCTCTGAGCTACATAGCTCATGGGCAAGTTGTGCAGAAAGAATAAAAGGATTAATATAACTGGACTACAACTGCTGCACAGACCAGTTTAAAGGTCTGTATATACATACAGTAAAGACGGCAACAGCAGGCTTGTCTTTATGCTGTGATACAAAAGACAGGCCAGTGAAAGCAAGATTTATGAAGAGCTCTGGTTTCCTTACTTCTTATGCTATTAGAGGCAAGAATGGTTTGCCTGTGGCAAGCCAGCAGCCAGCCTTCCAACTTGCTCCTGTGAAGAGCAGTTGGTGGGGAGGACAGTAGTTAGTCTTGAAAGATCACTGACCTCTGCTGGTCCACTGGGAGCTGAGCAGCAGCTGCCTGAAGGGAGGCAAGGAAGTCCCCAGGAGTGGAGCGGTTCTCCTGGAGCCCAGGAGAAAGTTGCCCACACAGTGACCACATGGTCAGTCAAGTCAATTCAGTGCCACTTCAGTGAGCCTCGAACTTACTTCTGCTTCACAGTCACACACCAAGACTGAGCTTCCAAGCCCTGCAATTTGTTCCTGTGTCCACGTCCTAGTGCTTTGGAAGAGCCTCTCCCCAGTGCTGACCCCAACCCAGCACCTCTTCACAGCTGAGCCCCTGGTCCTCTTGGTCAGAGCTGTGTTCTCCACGGCCTGCATTTCAGAGCCACTCCACTGTGGTGCACAATAATATGCAGAGCACGCCTTCCACGGGCTTTAAAACGTCCAACAGAGAAGAACCTAGAAGAATAGTAAGCTGTTTTCCCTTAAAACAGCAGCACCACAGTGCTGTGCATAAACACATCATAAACTGTGTGGAGGAGGTGGTCTCCAGGCGTGGGCGCCACCTTTTCTCTGTTCCCCTTGTCAAACTGGAACGAATACTCTGACTAAAAGCTGAGTCACGCATTTCCATTTCCTTCCCATCACACTGGCAAAAGCATGACCACGCTTTC